>JAHXMU010000086.1:596157-655014 GCA_019455685.1 Philornis downsi | reverse complement strand
TTATTTTCTATGGGGCTACCTCAAATCGGTAGTCTACGAGAATAATCCGACCAATTTAGAGCAGTTGAAGAGGAACATTATTCAGGAAAGTAACAAAATACCGAGAACAACTTTTGAACGAGTTTTCCAAAATTTGCGACTTCGGTTCCAAGAGTGTCAAGCAGCCGAGGGAAGCCATTTGGACAACATTATTTTTAAGTCTTAAAAATTCCCATGCTTCTACTTTTTAAAAACACAAATTTATTTTTTTTATGTTTCGTAGTTTTTTTTAATTGAATATTTAAACCGCCAACACCCTTATGGCTCACCCTGTATAACGTACAAACGTTCAATTTTATATATATAGATTGCTGGGAAATAAGAATGCTTACAAGTTCTTATTTTCACTGACAATGGCGGAGAATTTTTTTTACACTATTTAGGTGGTTAATGAGTGTATTTATCATTGTAGTATGTGAGTGTAATTTCTCTAAGTGTATATTCTAGAAAGATCATCAAAACCGCTATCAGAACATTCAAGTATGATATGTGTAATATCTTTCCCTCTTTATCTGTGGGTGAATTTCCAGAATTACGTTTACGACAGTAAGTTATGTTTGTTCCTCTCACTTCCATTATAAAGTCTATTGTCATCTCCTTTTCACTTGTTATGTAAATAAGAACATTCTAGAATTAAGTCTATGATAAACAACGCTATTCTGTAAATATGTTTGCCTTTGTTGCACCCTTTATGTAAATATGTATTCTCTCTGAAATATCGTAGCATATTCTATAATAGGTCATTTTAGTATAAATAGAGCAACTTTGTACGTTTGAAAGGATTATTAAAGTTTACGGTGATGTGAAAATACGTTCCACGATGCCAAATCATACTTATCAAAATTTTGATTTCATTCTTCACTTAATGGCCACGAATCTTTCCCATAGTGCGTTGGAAAATTTTTCGAAAATAATTTTGGAAAACATTTTATGGGTTTTTTGATGCTCTCTGTATAACGTAAGCAATATGTGTTAGTATTTGCGTTTACCATACGATATAAAACCAAGAGTAATGAATGGTAATTAAAAGCAGCAGCAGCAAAAACAAAGCTAAAACAGGCGAATAGAATCGTTTATGAAATATATACTAGATGTTGAACCATCTTTTCAAACACATATTCTTCTATCCGCCTCACCACACACCGTGGCCCCAACACAATTGTGTAATGTTCTGTGTACGTGTGTATGTGTCTCACCGAACGAAATGAAACTACAACCGGTGCAAAGAGAAAAAAAAGGAGTATTTTCCTATACAAGTGCGTATGCATAAAAATCTAATCCCAAAAGATTAACGTGACTGTGTAAAACAAACATGTTAAAATATGGTATATAATCCAATTACTAACTTATATGCAACAACAAACAACAGCAGTAATCACATATTTTGGTATACAAATATGTATGTAATAATGGCTTTGTGTGTGTGTGAACTATCCATGGAAGCAAGTGTGTATTTGTGTAAGTGTGGACATATTAAAAACCAGGTAGTGGTTAAACATAGAAATGTACATAAGAAGATTTGCAATATGAGTCCACCTCATCTTTATATACAAATAGACTACTTTGAAAACTTAAACTAAACACACATACATATATGTACATTAAGGTGACCCTTATACAGGGTGGCTGAAGAATTTTGTTACATTACAGAAATTCATATACTTTTTTTACCTCCTCTTAATCGTGTTTTCTTTAATCGTTCGAAAAAAGCCTGTCGGAAAGCATGTCAGAAAGATCGTGTGTTACTGATTCAAGCTATTTTTGCTTTGTGTGTGACGAATATTTGGTTGGAAGAAAAGGATATGCAATATCAGAATCATTAAAATTTGCATATTTACATTATTATGGTTTAGCTGTCAGAAACTTGAACAAACCGTGGACACCGACAATGCTTTGCAATAGTTGCAAATCTGTTTTATACAGGTGGTCAAGTGGCAAGAAGATCTGTTTCGATTTTTCAATTCTAATACTTTGGAGAGAGTCAAGTAACCACCACACCGATTGTTATTTCAAAAGTTGCTGGATTCTATATGAAAAATCGAAAAGGTATTACTTATGCGAATGTCCCATCGGCTTCCAAACCAGTTCAACGTCCATCAAATTGTCCATTACCAGTAATTTCCAGTGCTACGAGCAGTGAGTCCGAAACATCTTTCACCAGCAGTGGTAGTTTGCCACGAGGTACGAGTTGCTACGAGCTGCGAGCTACGAGTTGCTACGAGCTACGAGTTGCTACGACCAGTGAGTCCGAAACATCTTTCACCAGGAGTGGTAGTTTGTATCAGGCTGATGATGAACGCCATTTAGTGACTCAAGTTGACCTGCATGATCTAATTCGGGATTTACATTTAGCGTAGTAAGACGCAGAATTATTAGTTTTATGCATGCAGCAGTGGAAACATCTTGCAGTTGGGACAAAAGTAACAATCTACAGAGATAGAAGCTTGCAATTGGCCGAATATTTTGGAAAGAAACACTTTATTCTATACTGTACTGATGTTGTTGGTTTATTTAAAAAATGGACCAAACATATGACCAAAACTGAATGGAGCTTATTTATTGATGGCTCTAAGTATAGTTTAAAGGCTCTTCTTTTGCATAATGGGAAGCATCCATACCAATTGCTCATGCCTTTAATATAAAGGAAAATTACGAATCAATGACTGACATTTTGACATTATTCAAATAAAACGATTGTTAAATCGTTTGCCTTTTTCTTTTTGGAACTCAGGTTCCAATTCACTATCGGCGATTTGGGAGGAGCTTAGGCTCAGTTGAGGAGGTCAGAAAACCAGGAGATCTGAATTCCTATTCGTACTCGGTATTTCACTGACTTAGGGCAATGGTATATTTTTTGGAAAAAAAGAGGTTGGGGATTTAAGACTTGCATTATTTATTCGAAAGCTGAGGGCGGCTTGCGGCGTAGTCCTGTTGGTTGTTGAACAGCAAAGAGACCCGCTATCTTGCCAACCACAACCACGAAACCTCCGTGCACAGCTGGGTTGCCACCTATGCATCACGAATAGTGAGTTTTTTTCAATTTCATGGTTGGATAGGTGGAGCTTTTACATCATCTAACAATAGTATTCAATTCATCTAACAATTCAATTCAATTTAAGTTAACAGTAGTTGTTCAAATAATTCATTTTAATTCATTTTTTAAAACCAATTCATTAATTAAATCAGAGATAATTATCTTAAACAACGATAATAATTGTAAATGGAAGATCTGTGGTGACCTTAAGGTGTATGATTTAAATTTCTTTGTATATGTAGTATAGACCATCGTAAATAACTCTAAATTAATCTGTTTCAGGTCATTGGTTTGTTGACTGGTATGCAAGGAGTTCTCACAAAATATTTCTGTTTCCCTTGTCTATGTCTATGTCAGACTTTGTGGCCAAAAAGAATTAAGTATTCCCGGAAACCAGGAAGACGAAACATTTCAAATAAACCATTAATTGATCCAAATGACGTTCTTCTTCCTCCACTGTACATAAAATCATGCCTTTTTAAGAACTTTGTCAAGGCTCTGTAGCAAAGATTTATTTAAATATTTGTTAGCGCTTTTTCCTAAAATTTCATATGCTAAAATCAAAGAAGGCATATTTGTTAGCCCTTAGATCAGGAAGCTATTGAATGATGAAAATTTTTCACAATGTTTATTGGAGCAGGAATAATCCTGGAAATCTTTCAGAGCATTGTGAACAGTTTTCTTGGAAACAATAAGAGTGAAAACTGCAGTTAAATTGTTGCTGAATTATTGAAAAATGATTACGAATTAGGTGCACGAATGTCACTCGAAATGCAGTTTCTTCATTCGCATTTAAATTTTTTTTCCACAAAGCCTAGGTGCGGTGAGCGACGAACAAGGAACAAATTCAAAAAAACTTATCAAGGATTTTGGGACAAAAGCATGTTGAGAGACTATTGCTGGACTCTGATAAGTGAAACCGAACCAACAAAATAAAAACGATCTTAAAATTCGCTTTTGAAAATTCATTGATTTTTAAATAAACTAATGAATTTTTATGTAAAAAACGATAGAAATAGTTTTTTTGTATCCCGAAAACCTGACGTGATAGAGAATCAATTACAGATTCGAATTTAGCCCATCAAATTACCCTATGAAAGATATTTGGTTGCTCCAGTCCAAAACTTTGTTGGCTAGTCTTATCAGTTAAAATTGTATGAATTATCTTATATATGAGAAAAGGATTTCTTTTGGGCACACACACTTATCTGGCGATGAGTAAGTTCGTCCCCTGGTATACTATGGATTCCAAGTGTCACTACTAGAAAAATAGTGTAGCAATAACAAATTTTTGTTACAGCGACTACTACTACTTTCAGCTTAGTGCTGAAAAATTTCACTTTTTCAATGATTTACCATTTAGTTGTTAATTAGAAGAAATGCACGGGATAAGCCATCCTAATTTATACATTTTTTAATGATAATTTTTAAATTTTAGGCGCGGATTTTCAGAAATACTAAAACTATGTGTCAGTATACAATTCGTTAGAAAGATTGCTGATTTTAGGTATGAAAAGATGACATTTTAACCATACCCACTTACCTTGCTGGGGATTGGCATATCGTCCGCAATACTGCGGACCTCAAGCCAATGTTGAGGACACAAAGTATGGCAAGGCCGAACTTTTGGCTTCTTTGCAGTTAGCTGGAAAATACGATAAGTGAACAATTCGCATTTAACATAGAAGAAAAGAAATTGTAAATGTGGATCTAAATAGTTCCATATGTAGATATAATGATCCATATACTCGTATATGTACAGGGTGGGCCAAATAAGACCTACTAATGTTAAACACAAATAACTTTTGCAATAATCATTTATTTTGGTTAATTGTTTTTATACATTGTATATATTTTATGGAAATTATGTATGAAATATTACATCAGACAAATGTCCACCATTTTTCTCGATACAAAGATTGGCTCTTTTAAACGCGTTTTCCATTACACCACATAATGTTTCTGGTTGAAGGCTCAGTATTTTGCCTCGAATATTTTGCTTCAGCTGTCTAATAGTCTCTGGGTTATTAAGATACACTTTGGCTTTTAAATATCCCCATAAAAAGAAGTCGGGCGCAGTCAAATCTGGCGAACGAGGTGGCCAAGGGAAATCTGAATTTTTGGAAATCAGACGTTCGCCAAAAATTTCATGCAGCAGGTCCATAGTTTGCCTAGCAGTATGCTCAGTTTCTCCATCTTGTTGAAACCACAAATTAGGATACTGCTCCGCCATTGGCTGCAAAAAGTTCTCAATCAATGTTTTGTAAGAAGCTCCTGAAATCGATTCCGGCGTTTCATCCTCATTTTCGAAGAAATATGGACCGATAACTCTGGTGGCCATAACACCGCACCAAACAGTACAGATGGGTGCAACTGATGTTGGTATGTTGCCCTTGGATTTTCAGAGCCCCACAATCTATAGTTTTGTTTGTGGACATAACCATTTAAATGGAAATGCGCTTCACCCGACATCACAACATTATTTAAAAAATCAATTTGTGTGGCTAATTGTGTAAAACGAATAGCGTATTATAGTCGTTGTTGGCGGTCTTGCGGTAGCAGTGCTTGCACAATTTGAATTTTGTATGGGTACATTTTAAGATCCAACTTTAAAATTCTACGCAATGCCGTTCTGGAAATGCCCAATTGGCTGGAACGACGGCGAGTTGAAACAGATGGATCATCTGCAACACTCCGCCGTACAGTTTCCACGTTGTCTTCAGTGCGAATATTTCGATGGGCACCTCGTCCAGAACGGTCGGCCACTGAACCCAGTTCCTCAAAACGACCGGCCAAACTCCTAATCATGAAAGCTGTGGGAGCTGATCTGGAATTAAAATGTTGCCTATATTTACGTTGCGTTAAAACAATTGATCGTTGACAAGAATAGAAAAACTCAATAAATTTAACGTGTTGTGTTATACTGTAGGGTCCCATAATAAATTTCCAACAATTCAATTATAACCTACAAAAAGGGAAGAATAAGTATGTCAAAAAATAAAAAAGTTATTTGTGCTTAACATTAGCAGGTCTTATTTGGCCCACCCTGGAGATATAAATAGTGATTATTAGTGATTAGTGGTGCAGAACCTTAAACTTGATAGCTCAGATTTGATATTTTTTCTATCAGACCAGTTGGACTTATATTTGTTGTATATCAAACAATGAATTTATTGCGAAGAAGAAATGTTAAATCCGTTAAGAGTAATTTGTTTAAACATAATGTGGATGTGCCATGTAAAATATAAACGCATAATTTGACAATATCCCAGCATAATTCCAGTTGCAGAAACATCGTACTCAGGTGTGAGCAGCCTATTTATGTAGCAAAGACATAGCAAGATTGAATTTCTTAAGGAAGCGATAACCCCAGGCTGGGAATGTTCATGAACATGAGGACTTCATCAAAAAATTGGCAGACATGGTACATTTTCGTTGAAATTGTTATGCGTTCTGGCCAAATTGTATGCCAATTATATGGTATTGTATGATAAGCCCAGGCTGGGAATGTTCATGAACATGAGCACTATATCAAAAAATTGACAGACCAAATTGTATGCGAATAATTTGGTTTAGTTAGTTAACTGCTATTAAAACTGCTACTTGATAGGTTCATTTGTATAAGGGCTGTATCACGCCAAAGACTTATGTGATTCATTTTTGTTATGGTTTGTCCTCAGCCAAAATTCAGAAATGCTGCACGCAATTTGACTTCTTATGGAACAGAACCAAACTATATGTGAAATTGTAGATTGAAATGACCCATTTTCGCGAGCCGATCGGATCATATGCACAACAATTAGATTAATTCAAATCGAAGTTGTGACTTTAGGAAGTGATGCTCCGTTTAAACCCTCAATTTGTAAAGCGTTGTATTAAAACATGGACAATCAATGACAATTTGAAAAAAAGGTCCTGTTTGTACGTAAAAGGAACTGTAATGGAGATCGAATTAGAGAACTATTTGAAATCGATGACCATAAATTTTGTTGCTTTAATGAAATATATAGCTGGGTATTAATTTCAACAACACTAAGAGCATTATATGTGGTTTCTGGTGTAAAAAGTCCTTAGTTCAACATGTCAATAATTCACAAATTCCCGGATCCGAATTTGTCAGCCATTCTCATTATAAATTCTTTTATAGTTTGGCAAATTTCATTCATGATATTGCATATTGTTTTTCATATGAGAGCTGGCACGCAATTTGTAATTTGTTGTCCAAAAAGCTTTATAATCGAATATTCCAGCCGTCCAGTTTTGCTCCACCTTCAAAGTTTCATGTTAAATTTTAAAGCATCGTTAACAACGCTGTGCCACAACACCATTAACAATGTGGAGAATTCAATTAATTCTCGTGCACAACAACATTTATTTTATAGTTTACATCAGCGGCGCAACGATTTCACGTCATGCTTATTACGAACACAAACTCTCCTATGAATGTGGCTTGATTAGCATTTAATTTTGTGAAAATATTTACAACTTGATTAGGATGTACAATCACCAATTCCATTGATGATATCTAATATAATTATGTAAATTTTGTGACACTATTACAAAATTAATTGGTTCGCTTTTTCAAAATAAATTTATAAACAAAATATCACACAGATAATAATTAAAATGCAACAATTACAAAATGTAGAGGGATATTGGAAAAATTACAAAAGCGAACATTTTGGTGTGAAATTTTCAAAATAGGGATTTCTACTGAAAATTAGAAAAACAACATTTTGCACTTGGAAATATGACTTCTCAAACTTTAGCCTAATATTGTAAAAATTTCGGTTTAGAAACCAAAATTAGATAATCAAAACAAAAGTAATTCTCTACTTTGGGATTGATTTCTAAATATCCGGGATGCCAGTAATTCTCGGACGTCATTTAACGATTGATATCCTGATTAGAATTTAAATGTTATTTAACAAAAAAATTCACTGTAGTAAACCTGACACATGGATGGTGCCAATCGTTTGAAAAAATTGGTTTGGTGAAAAATGGCAGCCTTATAAAACATATGTTTTAAGTTTTGAAGCGCCACTTTGTTTAGTATTTTTATTTGGGCCTTCAAATTTAAATGATGTTAGTGAATTTGTAAACACGCACAAATGTATGTATGTAATTCAATATATCAATTTGAAAGGTCTCAGTCCAATTAATATTAAAGCCGAGCTAGATTCTACTCTGGGGAAGTCTAGCACTTCGTTTACGACTGTAAAATATTGGGTAGCAGACTTTAAACGAGTTCATATTAGATGCCAAGACGGACACCGTAGTGGTCGACCAATTGAGATGTCCACACCAGACATGGTTAAGAAAATCCATAAAATGGTATTGGCTAATCATCGGCTGAGGGTACGTAAGCTAGCTGAAATGACAGGCATTTCAAAAAGTGCTATACAGCGTATATTGACCGGAGATTTGAAGATGATAAAGCTGTGCGCAATATGGGTGCCGCGCTTGCTTTCAATAGATTAAAAATGGCGTCATGAACATGTTTTACACTACAGTGTTTGGCGATATTTCGCCGCAATAAACCCGAATTTTTGAGTCCATTTATAACCATGGATAGGTATGGGTCGACCACTTCACATCTGAGTTTGAGGCACAGTCAAAGCAGTGAACTGAAATGAGAGAATCCTGTCCAAAGAAGGCGAAAACGGCTCCATCTGCAGGCAAGGTCATTATTTTTATTGATTATGCTCAGAAAGGAAAAACCATCAACGGCGAATATTATGCTAATTTTTTGTAGCGTTTAGGTGACGAAATTGTGGGAAAAAGTTCGAATTTGGCGAAAAAGAAAATGTTCTTTCATCAAGACAATGCTCCAGTTCATTCATCCACTATTGCGATGACAAAAATGAGTAAATTAAAGTTGGAATTGCTTTATCACGCACTTCATTTGCTAAATTTTGCTCCCTCGAACTATTTTCTATTTATAAACTTGAAAAAATGGCTCGGTGGGAAAACATTTGCCAACAATGTGAAGGTGGAGTCTGCGGTTGATAGCCGTTTTAAGGAGTTTGACAGTTCTTATTATAAACAGGGTATATCAGCTATTGAATACAGATGGAAAAAGTGTATCGACCTAAAAGGAGATTATATTGAAAAATGAAGAAATTTTTTGAAATTTTTTAAATTTTTTCAAGAAATTCAAAGAAATTTGTTCTCAACGTCATCAAAAATAATTCAAAAGTTTTCTTTGATAAGCATATTTAAATTTATGTAGTTGTTTAACTGATTTCAACTTGACCTAAATTGTTGCCTTGAATTGTTTTTTAACATAGTTAGAAACTCTTACATGTTCAATCAAAAGTCTACCTTTAGTTTTTCCAAGACCATTCCTTATAGTTTACAGAATTTGCTGCATATGCAACTTTCGTTGTACCATTCCGGCGAAAGTTTTATATATTTCATATTTGTATCCTACTCAAGCTGTAGGTTCTGCAACGAGTTATACAGGGTGGCGCAATAGAACGTGCATATTGCATCATCTTTTTTTGCGGGGTAGAAAAGGCGCGGGCGGGGGGCGCCTACATCGTTGGGTTGGCGGGCTCATGGAGTTTTAGTCGCTATGAATCACTTCGAAGGGAAGCGTCTCGCACTTTCCGTGCGCGCATTTTACGAGAACTCTCGTTCATAAATTGCTACTAGGCGACTATATTGTGCTGAATATGGACTACGGCGAATTAGTGAAGCTCCGAGTGCTAATTTAATTAAATAATGGGTAAAGCGTTTTGAAGAGACCGGTTCAACATTTAAACCACAAGCAAATGGTCGCCCAAGAACATCTAGGACCGAAGACAATGTTGAGAGAGTTATGGAGTCAGTACGAGGAAATCCACAAATGTCGACTCGCAAGAGATCGTCTGTCTTACAATTATCGCGACGAAGTTTGCAACGAATTTTAACATTGGATCTTAAACTGCATCCATATAAGCTGCAATTAACACAAGAATTGAAAGAGTCTGACTTCATAGCAAGGCTCGCATTTGCTAATGAAATGCTTAATCGATTTTCCAATTTTGACAATATCCTTTTCTCTGACGAGGCTCATTTCCTTATGAATGGGTTCGTAAACCGTCAAAATTGCCGTTACTGGAACAGTGAAAATCCCAAAATCAAACACCAGAAACCATTGCATAGTCCTAAAGTGACAGTATGGGCAGCAATCTCTGGCAGAGGAATAATTGGTCCTTTTTTTTCGAAAATGCGCGGGGCCAAAACGTCACGGTCAATACGGAACGCTATGTTGAGATGTTGGACGGATTTTTGGCTCCAGAAATTGAAAGTTCAAGAATAGTGAATTCCAGAACTTGGTTCCAACAAGATAGAGCTACCTGTCACACATCAAATGACTCCATGGCGGTGGTGAAGCATATGTTCCCTGGCAGACTGATTTCGAAAAGAGGTGACATCCCATGGCCCCCACGTAGTCCTGACTTGACGCCTCTTGACTTTTTTTGTGGGGATACCTCAAACACGAAGTCTACAGTAATAATCCAAGAAACATCCTTCAGTTCAAGGAGAATATCCGTGGTGAAATGGCAGCCATTACACCAGTATTACTGAAGAAAGTTTTCAATAATTTTCGTTTGCGGTTAGAGGAGTGCCGTCGTAGAGAGGGTCACCATTTAGATGATGTTATTTTTAAGAAATAAACTCCATTTATTATTCTACAATGCCTTAGATTTATTCTAACCAAACCTTTTGTATTTATTTTTTAATCTATTTTTTAAATATGCACGTTCTATTGCGCCACCCTGTATCTCCACAAATTACTCTTCGGTGTTATTCATATAGATCTTGGGCCAACAGTCACCATGCTAATATGGTCGAAATAATTTTCAAGCTATAATTCTAGTTGCCTCAACTGCCTGGAAATATAATTGTTGAAATAATGCTGGTTTAAAAGGGTTGCCATATTGACCCTTCTAATTTTATCGATTTTCGATTTACGTATTCTATCAAAACCAATTACAATAAACTGAAAAAAATCCATCCAAAAACGGGATACTTCATGAATTATGGCGTTCATATATGTGGCGTCGTTTGATACTACTATAGGAATTGTATATTGTCAAAAAAAAAAAAACTAGAAATAAAGTCCTTGAGAATATATTGAAACACAATATCTGGGAAAGCGCGTTTCTATTGTTTTGTGTGGTGCTTGTTTTTTTTTTGTCACTGTTGTGTCCAAATTTCTTAAAGAAGTCTGCAGCTTCAGAAAAAACATCTGTTAAAAAGAAAACCTTTTTCTGTGTCAAAAACTAATGGTTCGGCTACAAGATATTAAAAATCAGATCAAAAAACAAGCCCTAATCAGCACCGCCAAACGAGGATTAGGCAGGGCGATAGTCTATCGAGCCACATCTCCAATATATTGTTGGAGATGATTATGAGGAAAGCTGCAGTTAACACAACCGGTATCATCTTTAATAAAGGCTATATCTTACTCGCATACGCAGATGACATAGACATTATTGGCAGAAAACTGCGAGATGTTACTGCAGCCTTCTCAAGCATCGAGAAGGAAGTAGCAAAACTGGGTCCGGTGGTAAACGAAGACAAAATAAAGTTACTGGTTTCAACGAATAAAGAGTCTACTGGGATGGGATGCTGTATGAACGTTGACAACCATAATTTTGAAGTGGTGGGAGAACTCATCTGCCTCGGTTCCACTGTAAACAAAACGAATGATATCAGCATGGAAATAAAGAGGAGAGTATTGTTTGCCAACAAATGTTACTATGGGCTAAGCAAGCGATGCAATGATAAAACCCTCTCTCGACAAACAAAAATCCTACTGTGCTAGATGCTGGTTCTACCTGTCTTTTTATATGGCGCATAATACTGGGTTACGAGGCAAGCGGATAAATCAGTACTGGCAGTTTTCGAGAGGGATATACTCGGGAAAATATATGAACCCATCATCGTTAACTGATAGTATCGGCGTCGCATGAACAATGAGCTGTGTGAGCTATATGCCGACATCGGTGTGGTCAAACGCATTAATATACAGCGATTGCGTTGAATGGATCATGTTGTGCGGATGGACCCAAATGCTCCGGCACGGAAAGTTTTCGACAACGAACTCGATGTACGGCGCAGAAGAGGTTGGTCGCCCTCTTCTGCGCCGTCCATCGACTCCGTTGGAAAGAACAGGTTTATGAAATACTATCGAAACTTTGTGTGATTTCGACCAACTGCACGCATAGTCAGACTGGTTATGGCGGAGTTCCAACGAAAATTCCTAAACAAATTAATATCAAGAAACTTCACTTTCCGCTGGCTCTCAAGATCACCTGATCTGACTGCATCAGGCTGTTTTTCATGGGGTTATGTCAAGCAAGAGGTGTACAAAACGAAACCAAGGAATTTGGCAAAATGGAAGCTGCCCATTAAGACAATAGAATTATTATAGACGATCTCGCAACGAATAATTTTCGGATCAGGTTACAACCAAAAAGAATTTGAATAACGAAACACGGGTGTTCGATGTCTTGTTATTTTGGGGCAGAATTATGCATTCTATATAGATGAATCTGTCCTGGAAATTTTGGATAGAAATATTAGGTGCGCAACTAAGTTCCCGCTGTTTGCCAATAGATGGCGTTAGCTGTAAGTGCTAGTCGATTCCGCCATAACCTAAACATTATGAGCCAAGCTTAGGCATACGGTAAACATACTGTCTCGACACAATAGTGATTTTCTTTTGAAGTCAGATTCTTTTGGTTGCGTGAATATGTATGATTTTGTGTCAAATAATCGTCATACGCGATAAGTATTGATTTTCTTCTTCTATCGAGGAAAATGGCAATTTCAACTCATCGAGAGCTTCAAAACGTTTACGGAGATGTTGCTTTAAGTGAAAGAATGTGTCAAGATTGGTTCGGGCGCTTTCAAGACGGTGATTTTGATGTCGACGACCGTTCGCCTGAAGGAAGATGAAAACCCTTTGAAGACACTGAATTGACGGCATTGCTTGATGAGGATCCATGTTAAACGCAGGCAGAGCTTGCTTTAATATTATGAGTTAGCCGCCAAGCCATTTCCAAGCGATTGCATGCGTTGGGAATGGTTTAAAGGAAAGGAACTTGAGTTCCTTACGAGTTGAAGCCAAGGGACGTGGAACGTCGTTTTTTCGCCTGTGAACAGCTGCTTCGGCGACCAAAACGGAAGGGTTTTCTTCATCGTATTGTACCAGGTGTTGGAAGATGGATTCATGACAACAATCCAAAGAAAAAAAGTCATAGGGGTTGCCGGGTCATACTTCTACGTCGTCGCTTCGACGACCTTCACGTTGCGAAGGTTACGCTCAGTATTTGGTGGGACCAGGCCGATGTTATTTATTACGAGCTGTTGAAACTAAGCAAACCTTTCGAGCTCTGCGCGAGAAATCCCCACAATATGCGGAGAAGCACGAAAAAGCGATTCTTCAGCATGACAACGTTCGGCCTCACTTGGCCAATCCCTTTCCCTAAAACCGACCTGGAAACGCTGAAATGGGAAGTCTTACTTCATCCACCATATTCTCCAGATGTTGCGCCGTCCGATTAGTGTTTATTCCGTTCGATAACACATGCTCTGGCTGACCAGAAGCTCCACTTATATGACGAGTTCAAGAATGGCTAAATTCGTAGATAGCCTCAAAAGATAGTAGATAGTTTTACCGTGACGGAATTCGGGCTTTGCCGGATAATAGTATCTAGGGAAGGTATCTAGGAATACTTTCAATGAACCATTTTCAAACATGTTTTCATAATAAAGTTTGATTTTTTATAAAAAAAAAATAGCGAAAACTTAGTTGCGCACCTAATATTAATTGCAAACTCTAAAAGCACCCAATCATAAGGGGCAATTGAAAAGGCTTCATACAATGTACGGACTTGAAAGTCAGAAATTAATTCACTATGTTGTGAAATTTCTTTCAAATCCATCGAATCTATAAGAAATGGCAAATTTATTATATATATTATATTATATATTTATATTATATACTTATTTGCAATAAATCCAGGAATGAGTACATATTTATAGAATGTAAAATTTATCCAAAATATCTTCTATAATTTTGATTATCGGAGAAATCGAACTGATAAATCAATAAATTGGTTAACATTTCAAATACTTCCTAACATTTTTCCCAGCAACCGGAAATCGATTGTTCATGATTTCAGTCCTTTTTTGTTTATATTGAAATTTTGCTCTCGAACAAAATATTAATTATGCTTTTCATTATTATCACACTAAGATTAACGTGAAACCATTCCACGAGAGACAAAAGTCATATACAAAGATTTCCACAGATTTAGGACAATTTCGTATAAATTTTTAATAATCATAAAAAATTCCACCTGTTCGGAAACACACACACACACACATACACACAATTTTTTTAACTACTTTTTCAAAAGTTTATCACTCCAACACTTCGATCTCATATAACTGTGCATTCAACTCCTTTTTATCTACATCGCTGCGGACAAACAACAATGTTTTTAATATCTGTTAATTATACTTTGCTAATTATTTTATATCATTTAAATTTTGTTTTTGCACTTGCCAGTGTTGTCGTCCATACAATACAAAAATTCAATTTTTTAATCCGTGTATTTATTTTTATAAAATAATAATTATTATGCATGACTGGTTGATGTGCACAAAAATTTAGTTAAATAAACTCATTTGCTATAACCTTAATGAAGCGATACAGACCACCAGCACGCATAAGTATGGAGTGAAACTAAACTAATTCGTGGTCAAACGAAAAACAAACAAAAAAATTATTGCAATTTATAATTGGCATAAAATAAAAAGAATTTGCAATTGAAAACAACAGCTGAAAAAAATTCACTAGCAAGCTCTCCTTACAAAAAGCTATATGCGTAACTCTAAATTGAAATGACAGTAATATAAAAATAAAAAGCCACTTAGCAATTATGCTGGAAATTTATATGAAAATTAATTATGACTATAAGTTGTAGTTATTGCACCATTTAGAATTTGCTAGAATTTTAAGCACTTTGATATGGTCATAGTTTGACTCACAACATTTAAGCTTGTAATAAATTTTATTATAATTGTTGATGTTGCAGAAAGAGTTTCCGCATCTCCTTAAAATGTCCTAATGGGACTCACTATAAAGTTAAGGAAACTTATGCTGAAAACGATGTATTATATGTATGTCGAGCGAGAAAGTATCCATAGTATATATCCTGATACGGGCGTTTAAGAGAGCGTGTGTATTTAGAGCGTAATGTGTGTGTGTGTGTGTGTGTGTACAGGAAATTTTATTACCATACACCTATAATCAATATCACCAAAAAGTGCAATTGAACGCAACGAAAGATAAAAGCAATCCGTATGGGGTGACCATATGATGTTGTGTATCGTCCTAATTGGTAAATCAACAAGAAAGTTTTGCAGGGCCGAAGGATACATAGCATTCGTTACAATAACAATAGTGGCAATCACTACATAATCATTACATTAGTTGATAATTACAAGAAAAAGATGATCCTTCTTATATGCATAAAATTATATAATAATAATATACATATAATTACAGAATTATATGTGTAGAATTAGCTCGTTTCCAAACGCAATTATAGCGTTTAATGTAAATATTTTACAAAAGCCATGCCTACTATTAAAGGGTGTCCCAACAAGAACGCAAGATTTAAATTTTAAATAAAACACAGATATTTAAAAAAAATCGTGAAACTTTATTATATCGTAAAGTAGACAGAATGAGGTTATGTATAGAACAACACATCGGGCAGATGGCCGCCGCGATTTTGCTGGCACACACGCGATCTTTTAATGAAATTGTCAATGGCCGTGTCGCATAAATACTGCGGTATTTCATTCACGCAGCGTCCAATTTTCTCTTTTAAGGCATGAGTCGTCGTCGGCTTATTCGCGTAAACCATCGACTTCAAAAAACCCCAAAGAAAAATGTCTAATGATGTTAAATCGCACGATCTAGGCGACCAATTCTGGTCTCCAAAACGCAAATAACACAATCGGGAAATGACTGATGCTGCAATTGAGTTGTTTCACTGACTATATGACATGTGGCGCCGTCTTGTTGAAACCACATGCCCTCCACATTAATTTCTTCAATTCTTGGCATGAAAAAACTAGTTATCATTTCACGATACCGAACACCATTTACTGTTTGCGTTTGACATGCCTCATTTTCATAAAAAAAGGTCCAATGATTCCTCCAGCCTAAAATCCACACCGCACAGTGACACGTTGAGGATGCATTTGCTTCTCGTGAATCACTCGAGGATTTTCCTCACCCCAAATGCGACAATTCTGCCTATTGACGAAGCCATCAAGATGGAAATAGGCCTCGTTATCGGCAAAATCAGCATTTTCATGTTGTCTCTCCAATACCCAATTAACGAACTCCCTTCGCTGTCCATGGTCAGGTGGTTTCAGTTCCTGAATCAATTCAACTTTGTATGCATGAAGATGCAAATCTTTCGTCAAAATTCGCTGCAGAGTGGATTTGGAGACACCAATTTGCTGAGCTCGGTATCGAATTGAGGAGGATGGAGTTTGAGCGACATCATCACGTAAAGCTGCGATATTTTCGGCCGATCGACCTGGTAGAAGTCGCGTTGTTCTCTTTACATCACTAACACACCCAGTTTTGGCAAATTTATCCATTAATCTCTTTACAGTTGACTCTTTTGGAGCATTATTGTGACCCCAAATTGATTGCAATTTGCGAACTGTAGCCGCAAAACTTTTTACCATTTTGGTTAAACAATTTCACATCGAGAATGCGTTGTTCATTCATGTAGCGCTCCATTTTTACTAACCTCATACCTTCTACCAGCAAACAATAACAATTGTTCAAATGTTAAACAATGACACTTCGAATGGCGCCAAATTTAAATCTTGTGTTCTTGTTGGGACACCCTTTAGAAGCGCTCTGTGTAAATATTTGAGAACTGAAACAATTAACTCGCGTATTTATCAGTTTACACCGTACTTTACATGTAATGAGAGAATAATCAATAAAAATATTTAGGAATCATTCGCAAAAAGGCTAATTTATCAATAGGTAACCAAGGTTGTTTTTTTTGTAAACCGATTGTGTTCCTTTGTGACGAATTCTTTCGACTTAACCCGTTTTTGTCGAGTTAATGTTTATAATTTGTAGTATTTCCCAATAACTCCGTCCGCAATACAGGCGGTCCAAAAATGTATACTATCGCACATTTCTATTAGTTAAAGAACAAACGGAAAAATTCGGAAAATTGCTAATTTTTCTTGAAATACATTTAATTCCACTAGGCTGATTGTTCACAATTTAAAATATAACCAACTTATAAATAAAAGATATGTAACTTCGCAAATTTGGCCGCCTATTGTACTTTTCATCGAAAAGTGGCCTAATGGACACGTTTAAATCAATACAGATTTTTAGAAAGATAAAGTGTCTACCAAGACAGTCCCAAGAGCAGCCGACTTAACAAAGAACGCCAGACTAACCAGATATTCACACTACGACAAATTCTGGAGAAGACCTAAGAAGAACAGATCGACACGAAATTCCTACGAAGCTAATACGCCTTTGAAGGATGACGCTGACTGACGCGAAGTTTTCAGTAAAGATAGGCAAAGATCTAGGCGAACCCTTTTGCACCAAACGAGGATTTAGGCATGGCGACAGTCTATCGTGCGACCTCTTTAACATACTGTTGTAGATAAGTATGAAGAAAGCTGCAGTTAATACGTCTGATATCATCTCTAACAAAAGTTATATGTTACTCGCATATGCAGATGCCATAGATATCATCGGCAGAAAACTACGAGATGTTGCTGCAGCGTTCTCAAGCATCGAGAAGGAAGCAGTGACAATGGGTCTGGTGGTAAACGAGGACAAAACAAAGTTATTGGTTTCAACGAACTAAGAGTCTACTCGTTTGGGACGCTGTGAGAACGTTGAAAACCATAATTTTGAAGTGGTGGGAGAACTCATCTACCTGGGTTCCACTGTAAACAAAACGAATGATACCAGCATGCGGCTAAAGAAGAGAATATTTCTTGCTAACTGATGTTACTATGAGCTAAGCAAGCGATTCAAGGATAAAGCCCACACTCGACAAACAAGAATGCAACTGTACCAGACTTTGGTTTTACCTGTCTTGTTATATGGTGCAGAATCCTGGATTATGACACAAGCGGAAGAATCAGTACTTGCAGTTTTCAAGAGGAAAATACTCCGGAAAATATATGGAGCCATCACCGTTAACGGAGAGTATCGGCGTCGCATGAACAATGAGTTGTATGAGCTATATGCCGATATCGACGTGGTCGAACGCATTAATATACAGCGATTGCGTTGACTGGGTCATGTTGTGCGGACAGACCCAAATGCTCCGGCATGTAAGCTTTTCGAAAACGAACTTGATGGACGGCGCAGAAGAGGGCGACCAAACTAGATAAGAATGTCTATTCCAATTGCCATCTAAGAAAAAGAACAAAGAAGGCAGAAAAAACGTTGGAAACAATTTTCTTAATTTTTTCGTTTAGTTCGATACACTTTTTCCATCGATATTCAATAGCTTTTATACCCTGTTTGTAGTAAAAACTATAAAATTCCTTAAAACAGTCATCAATCGCAGACTCCATCTCTTCAAATCTTTTACCTTCGAGCCATTTTCTCAAGTTTGGAAATTTAAAATAGTCCGAGGGAGCTAAATCTGCCGAATAAAGCAACTTTAATTTACTAATATTGGCCATCGCAATAGTGAATGTGTGAGCAGGAGCATTGCCTTGATGAAACGAAATTTTTCTTTTCGCCAAATTCAGCCTTTTCCTCATTATTTCATCATCTAAACGCTGCAATATATTATCACAATATAATATTCCTTTTTCCTTTCTAAGGATGAAGAATAAAAATAATACCATACGCAACCAAAGAAACAGACGCCTTGATCTCGCCTGCAGATGGAGTCATCTTTGCCTTCTTTGGACACGATTCTTCCATTACAGTCCACTACTTTAACTGTTGCTTTACCTCGGCTGAGTCATGTCTCATCCATGGTTATAAATCGACGCTAAAATTCGACTTTATTGCGGTGAAACATCGCCAAACACTCTACTGAAACTTCTTCACGACGCTGTTTTTGCTCTATTGAAAGCAAGCGCGGCACCCATCTTGCATAAAGCTTTCTCATCTTCAAATCTTCGAACAATGCCTATCATTACAGCTAGCTCACGCACGTTCAGCCGACGACCATCCGAAACCGTTTTGTGGATTTTCTTAACCATATCTGGCGTGGACACCTCAATTGGTGGAATACTACGGTGTTTGTTTTGACAGTTCGTACGGCCTCGTTTAAACTCTGATACCCAATGTTATACAGTCGTAAACGAAGGAACAGATTTCCTCAGTGTAGAATTCTTCAATATTGATTGGGCTGAGCGTGACCATTTTTTTCCATGTTTACAAATTCACTGAAATCGTTTATTTTTGATAGCTCAAATAAAAATACTTACAACAATACAACGTGGCGCCTTGAAACTTAAAACATATATTTTATGAGGTAGCCACTTTTCACCAAAATATTTCTTTCCATCTACTGTCATCATCTAAACGTCTGGTCGGTTAGGTTTGGGACCGCTCTTGTATTTTGGAAGAGATTTTTGAATAATGTAAAGGAAAATTTTGAACTCATAATATGTTAGTAGACCTTAAAGGGTACCGTGATTTGCAGATGATATATTATTCGGTCTGTGAAAAGCCGCGGTGAGGTTTAGATTGTCGCGATCTTTGATAATAATACGATTTCAAGGAAGCCCCAAATTCGCTGAAATGTTATGTTAGTAGAAATGGAAAACAGAAACTTTATAAAGTATTAAAAAATGCTGTGCCAAAAGCTTTCGATCAACCTAATGATATATATGCTTATTACCAATGGTCACCTTAATTTCGAATGTGCTAGAAAGTACTTAACCTCGCACATACACCAGCATAAAACAGTTTCCACATCGAAGCGTTATGGCTCTTTTCTGAACCCCGAAGAGCAGGAAATATATCCCTTAGGAAATGGACGTTACAGGATATTTGTATGCGAGTGCGTATGTATTTGTCTAAATGTGCGTATGTGCGCAATGATAAAGTGACAACAACAATAACCAGTCATTTGTTTTAATTTCATACATGGAGGCTTTGCATTTGAACAAATTGCTTTTTACCTTTATGCAATTTTGTTACTTCTGCCGGCGGGCCCTCTTGCTATGATTGGGTTGTATCAGGTAGTTTCGAACATATCGGTGTAATATTCTTACAGTGGGTACAAAGTACAAGGACTTTCGTACTTTCTTACGGACTGACTGTATAAACATGATATTTATACTTGCCTTTTTTACCAAAACTTGTTAAAAATGAATTTAAAATTTTACTTTGAAAGTCAGCATTCGATTGCTCCTAACGCTCCAACAATTTACAGATTGATTCAGCGTTTTGGACAACAAGAGGTGTCTGTAATATTCCGCATGCTGGAAGAGCTCGTGCAGTTCGAAATGAAGTGACCCTTGCTCGAGTGCAAGCAAGTATTAAAGAAACCCCTGAAACTTTCACCAGGAGACGTTCTCAGCAGTTAGAGATATCTAGGCGGTCTTTACAAAGAATTTTACATATGTTATATCTTTTCCCATATAAGATGCAATTGGTTCATGAGTTAAAACTAAATGATGTACAAGAACGCATTCAATATAGTCTCCGTCAACGTTACTTATGCGCCACCCTTTACTTCTTCGTCTGCTTTTATTCACTGACTTTTTAGAACGATAAAAATAATCCAGAAAAATCGCTACTTAATCTCCACCACTACCATGATGCATAGTAGCATTCCCAATCTGTCAATTTGAGGTAAGATGTTGAATAACTGAGCTACGCTCATTTGCAGAACGGAAACAGCTTTTCCGTATTGGGCTTAGTCTTCGATAACTTGAAAGTTTGCCAAGTTTTGAGTGCAAAATTTAACGGTTACAATGGGAGCATCTTTTAGAACAACATTTTACAATAGGAATTTTATGACAGGACAAACTGTCAAAAACGTTGTGACGCTCTTGTTCAATATTATTTGACATTTCATCATTTAGCTTCAGCGTTCTTCGAAGAAAGTGTTTCATGCACTTAGAGTAAGCTATAGCCCATATAAATGGGTTATTGAACGCACTATTGAGTGTACCATCGAAATGATGTGTAATCGGCTAATATTTCAACAAAAACACGACCAGACAGAACGTAGCTATAAATGACATTCACTATCGCACCGTAATAACGAATTATTCATTGCTTAAAGTTTGTGATCGCGATAACATAAACAGGGTGTCCATCGGGAAAGTATACTATTTTGTTTTGCCGTCGTTTTGATAAACATTAGTCTTGACAGTTCGTATTTGGCAGTCGTGAAGTAGAGACGTGGCAAATTTTTTATTAAATATTCGATAAACCGACGTGACTTAATCGCTAAAACATTCTATCAAAATCAATCATCGATTACTGTGACGATGAGAAAGTTACGTGAAATTTTTGGGGGAACAACGTGCTAACAAGATGCCCTATTTATCGTGTAGTAAATGATTTCAAAGAAAGAGGGTCTGTAGCTGATAGGGCCAAGCATGGACCACAACGTAGTGCAAGATCGAGTGAAAACATTACTGCTGCTCAAAAAAGTGTTCAAACCAATCCATCAACCTGAACTCGACGCCGTGCTCAGGAGCTTGGTCTTCAAAGAACAACTTTGACCACAATTTTACACAAGGATTTGTATTTATTTCCATTTAAGATTCAGTTGATAAAAGAGCTTCTTCCACAAGACCATTTACGCCGTCGTACATATGCCAATAGGATGTTACAGCTCGCCCATGACAACCCCGATTTTCATGAAAAAATCATAATGAGTGATGAAGCACATTTTCATTTGAATGGATATGTGAATAAACAGAATAGTCGGCTTTGAGCAACGGAAAACCCTCAAATTATTCAACAGACACCTTTGCATCCATTAAAAGTGACAGTCTGGTGTGCAATTTGGTCGGAAGGAATCGTTGGACTTTACTTTTTTGAAACTGAAAACGACGTAACAGTAACTGTCAATGGGTAGGGATATCGTGATTCAAAGTGCATTCTTTGAACTTGATTAACATGTGGTATCAACAAGACGGTACCACTTCGTATACAGCCAGGATTACAATGGAATTACTGCGAGACCTCTTTCCGCAACAAGTTATTTCGAGAAATCGTGATGTTGATTGTCCTCCACGGTCGCCTGATTTGAATGCTCGTGATGAAATTAATGAAATACCGCGTGACATTTATCTGATATTGTATTCCATACATAATAGCTGGCATTAAGTAAAACATTTATCAATATAAAATCCATTTTCTTCCATTTCGTCATAAATTATAAATAAACAGCGACGGACACCCTGTATTGCCAACAAGTTGGTGCATTGTTATTATTAGTAGAACAACTCGGTGGATAATCGATTTTATGCTTCGGGCCTGTGAATTGTCTGCGCAGATCATGTGAAACTTTTTCCTTTGGGATAACTTAAAGTCAAAAACCTGCATAGATGAGCCGCCTACGATTTGTAAAGCAACATTACTCACGTCGTTCTCCTAATACCATTCGAAATGCTCGAACGCATATTCGAAAACTGAAATCTCAGAGTGGACAATGTTAAACAGTTACGCCCAATAGATGAAACAAAACATCTTTGGGATCTATCACCGTAAAGTGCATATAAATAGCAAAATAATAATAAGAATGTTTGAAGTATTTCAAAATATCGCGCTTTTTAGTAATTTTTCTTCTGAGTGAATATGTCCCACGTGCAATAACAGCGGGCCATAACATCGTGAAGGATCTATGTAAAGATACGAGGACATATCGATATGTGGCAGTGCGAAAGATGTCCTCTTCTCATTTATAACATAAATAAATAAATATATATATATATATATATATAAATATATATATAATTTAGCATTTACGCCCCCAATCAGAGGGCTTCCTTAAAATGTATAAGAATAAAGAATTATTGAAGTATTGGTAAAAAATTTGAAAAATTCTTATTTTTCGAAATTTGGATTTGGTCTCTCTGCAGCAATTTTTTGTCAACTATAGAAACAACGTGTCGTAGCTTGAAAATTAAGCGTGTCAGAAACATCTTTTTTACATGTATAATTTATTGGCTTAATTTATCATTTTTATGTTTGCCCTTAAACAGGTGTACAAATGATTTCTTTTCCAGTATACATTTAGTTAATAGTAAGATTTTATGGGGAAAAAGTCCTGAGAAAATGTTGAATTGAGTCCTTATAAGATGATGTTCCCAAAACTAGTCGACCTAACGAAGAAGACATAAAAAAGTTGAGAAAAATTTTCTTTATTTTTCAACATAATCTCCTTTTAGCTCGATACTTTTGTTCCAGCGATAATCAATAGCTTCTATATCCTGTTTATGGTAAGAACCGTCAAACTCCTTAAAATTGCCATCGACCGCAGATTCCACCTATTCATTGTTGGCCAAATCTTTTACCAGCTACGTATTTTTTCAAGTTTGGAAATAGAGAATTGTCCGAGAGAGCTAAATCTCGCGAATTCGCAGCGAAACAATTCGAACTTTAATTCATTAATTTTGACCATCGCAATAGTGGATGTGTGAACTGTCTTGATGATACAACACTTTCCTTTACGCCAAATGCGGCCTTTTTCCATAATTTCATTACTTAAACGCTGCAAACAAACAAACTGTGTTCAGTGATCAAATTTTAACGTTACTTATGTGCCATTCTATAGTAAAAACTGCCAAACTCCAGACTCAACCTGTTCATTGTTGGCAAATATTTTAACACCGAGCAATTTTTTTTCAAGTTTGGAAATAGAAAATAGTCCGTGGGAGCTAAATCTGGCGAATAAGGTGCGTGATGAAACAATTCGGACTTTAATTCATTAATTTTGACCACAGCAGTAAGGGATGTGTGAACTGGAGCATTGTCTTGACGAAACAACACTTTTTTTATTGCCAAATGTGACTTTTTCCACAATTTAATCACCTAAACGCTGCAATAATATTCGCCGTTGATGGTCTTTCCTTTCTGAAGATAATCAATAAAAATAGTTCCATGCCCTTTCCAAAAAACCAGACGGCATGACGTTGCCTGGAGATGGAATCGTCTCGCCTTCGTTGGACACGATTCTCCTATTCCAATTGACTACTTTGACTGTTCCTATGTCCCAGTTTGTGAACTGGTAGGCCCATGTCATCGCCAAATACTCTAGTGAAACATCTTCACAACGCTGTTTTTGCTCTATTGAGCAAAAAGCGCGGCATCCATCTTGCGCACAGATTTCTTAACTTCAAACCTTCGGTCAATATACGATGTAGAGCAGTTTTTGAAATGTCTGTCATTTCAGCTGGCAAACGCACCTTCAGCAGACGATCATTCAATTTGTAGATTTTGTTAATCGTGCCTGGTGTGGACACTTCAATTGGTTGACCACTACGGTGTTCGTCTTGCCAACTTGTATGGCCTCATTTAAACTCTGCTGCTCAATACTTTACAGTCGTAAACGAAGGAGAAGATTCAGTTCGGCTTTAATATTGGTTAGACGGAGACCTTTTAAACGGAAATATTAAATTACATAACGGTGATCAATTTTTTCCATATTTACAAATTAACTTAGATCGCCTATTTCAATGGCTGAAATAAAAATGCTAAACAACGTGGCCCCTTGAAACTTAGAACATATTTTTTATAAGGTTGCCAATTTTCATTAAAATAATTTCCTTTTTCTCACAATACTGGTACCATCTATCTATACATTTTGTCGGTTAGCTTAGAGACAGGCAAAATTGGGTGAATATAATTTTGTATAGCGAAATAAATTTCGTCATTTTGCTGTTTCAAATGGCTAGAGGAAATACAAATTTTCGTATCTGTTTTAATGTCTTGCTTACGTGCACACAAGCACACACACACATATAATACAACAGATGTCAGAATTTTTCATTATTCTGCCCGAATTTATAGTAGCCCTGTAAATTTTGACAATTGCTGTTCATTACGTTAATGTTAAAATTTCGTTCGAAGCGCAACTATTCTTCGAATTAAATCACAACTTTCATACTTAAATAAAACCAAAAAAGAAATTGCTTTGCATTTCATGAAAAGAAAGAGAGCTTCTCATATTCATTAAGTTTACATGCATTTTCTTTTTATGCTCACTCAACGGGACCTGCTGTTTAAAGACGATTCCTAACATCAGTTTGGGAAGCTTTTATTAGAGCAAAATGTTGCACCATAGCCTTTTTAATAAAGCCGGGGCCATAGTATTCGAAAAGGTACTGAGTTTTGTTAATTTTACTATATTTTTAAGAAAGGAAACTGTACCTTAACTGCCCTATAGTATTTCCACTGTATGAGTCTCCAAGGTAAAAATTCGACTTTATGAGTTGCGAATTCTACTCTAAGTGCTGTGACTTATAACAGAACTATACTGTATTTCCCCAACTACACCATGTGAGTAAGAGTCCTACACTTTTCACGCTCACTGTCTTCTGTTGTGCCCCTTCACTTGTGTGTGTGTGAGTTGTGACAAAGAGTGTCCCGTTTATTGCATACATTATTAAGGTTCACTTCTATGGCGTCCGTATCATTTCGTTAGGTGCTTCTGTGTGTAACCTTTTACTGTCCCTCTACGTATGTTGTAGTGTTTACCTTACATGTAAGGTTGACTGACGCACACGCACGTGCACATATGTATATGCATCCGGGTAAGTGTAAGAGTCTGTCTGGCTGTTTCCGATATAACCATAATTAATTGTCTGTTCATATCAAGTGTAAGTATTTTTAATGATAGCAATTAGTTTCTCTCTCTCGCTCTCTCTACCTCTGTTGCAGTGTCGCCTGTGCTGACCCTTTGTTTGTAGCCTTTTTGTGATTTGTGTCCTCCGCCATTGATGACAATATCAGATTTTAATATTTTATTAAAACTGCAATTATTTAAATAGACGGTATATTTTCAATGTGGTTGAAGTTAAGAATGAGACTTTCAATTTACTCACACATTAAAAATTCTGTTTTTGTTTGTTAGCACCTTGGAGCCGGAATGATTTAATGACACAACTTTGACCATTAGCATTAGTAATTTAAATTGAAATAAAATCATTTGAAATAAAGACGATTCAATTTATAAAAAGTAAGATGCTTGTGAAGGTGGGCAGAGAAACACAGTGGGGTAAGTGTGATGCATGATAGATGACCATTTAGTTTCACTTGCAACCGGACAGCACAGTATTCAATTTTATTTATTTGGATTTTATTTACAAAGCGGAGGTTTTTCCGTTTTTTCAAACATTTGTACAATAAAAACCGGCAGATGGTTCAAAGTGCATAATTTATTCAATTAGAAATTTAACCCATAAACCCATAAATTTCGGAAAGGTTATGGTACGGAGGCAGCTGTTGTTAGTGTAATTAATGAAATTTGTGATGGTCTTGATTGTGGTCATTCTGGAGTTGCAGGAGTTTTCTTTCGACCTTAGTAAAGCATTTGATCTAGTTGATCATTCAATATTGCTAAGAAAATTACAAATAATTGGATTTCAGGATACAAGTGTGAAATTGATTGAAAGCTACTTAAACAATAGAAGTCAATTTGTTCAAATCGCTAAAACTAAAAGTAATTTTAATCCCGTATTGTGTGGCATTACACAGGGCAGTACACTTGGTCATCTACTTTTCAAGATATATATTAATGACTTGTCTAACATAACATTATTTGGCAAACTGTTTATGTTCGCGGATGACATCTAACTGTTTTGAAAACGCAGATTGAGTATGATGCATCAAATCAAATCAAATGTGTAGGTTTTGCATGAGTTTCGCTTTGAAAGCCTTACTCATGGTGTGTCATCACACAGGTGCTGTTTCCTATAATTCATTTCTTGGTTATATTTCTTTTCTTCTTGCGACGGCAAGCGCCCCCTTGGGGTACTAAAACTAATCCTGAAGGATTGGTCAAACTACCAGAGATTGGAAGTAGGCCCCTTGGAAAAACTTCCTCAGGTCCCACTCCCTCACTCGGTCAAAGTACCTTTGTAGTCACTTGGTATTTAGTGAGCTACCTCCCGGGTAGGAGTTGAGGTAATCTAGGAAGATCTGGGATAGACATGAACAGTGTTTTCCAAACTAATGCCTTCATTCACCAACGAAAAAGCACTGAAAACACTTGTTCGGGCAACCACAACCAGCACGATGCTCCCACTAGGGGTCCAACACCATTGACCAGGAAGGAACAATGTTTCTTGGGCCCCTGGTCACCCGTGCTACCAAAAGAGAAGAACTCTCTGGTCTGGGTTTCGCAGACAAACTACTCCAGTTTTGCTTTATCATACCTCGCATGGAACTGTTAATCCATAATCTACGGCATAGATTTTCAATGTCTGAGGAGAAAATATCAACACAGCAAAGCCCATTATGCTCCAATCATAGTCTAATAACCAGATCTCTCTGGTCGTACAACTATTAAAACGGAAAAGATAAATCTTCTGATACCTCCCGACGGCTTCTCTATAATCGCACCTATTGCCAGACTGGTTCTTGTTTAACTATGACTCTCCCCTTTATTTGGTTTTCGAAAAACGAGTTCCAAGATCAGTTTGATGTCATATTATAAGTGAATCCCAAGACGTAATCCACCTGTTCCTAAGGCGCCTGGCATAAGGCCACACTACTTTGCTTTTGTACGCAAGCATCATACTCTTGGACTGCTTAATTACAGGATCGGGTAGAGAGGCTTGCGTTTTAGGGGTAAGCGGTACAAAGCATCCTAGGTAACACCCGCCTACCCACAGTATGATGCATCAATGTTATTTGAACATGCCAGACTAAATAAGTTACATCTAAATGGCGATAAGACAAATTTCGTAAGATTTCGCCGGTATTTATTGAGCCGTGAAACAGAGATGTCAGTTCGCATTGACCGAAATACATATTGCTATGGAGATACGAGGTATTAAATATCTTGGAAAACCTTTATATTGCAATTTGTTTTGGGATATGCACATGAAAATGTTGAAAGGAAAAATCTCTTCAGCTACAGGAATTTTGAGGAAATTTCAATTCAGGCTGTCGATTTTATTTTCAATTATATTTATTAAAAACCACTAAAAATGTATTTCAGTGGATATTTATAATATCTATAATATAAAAAAAAAACAAAATTTTCTGCCAGACTGCCATGTAAGAAAAGTATACAAACATATTAACGTGATGTAAACTTCAGCCATTTATTAAAAGCTATTGATAGCTACAATTTTGTCTTCTTTCTACTCGATATACAGCCTAAAAGTACGAAAATATACTTTAATTTTGCTGTTTTTATCTTCTGAAGTTCGTGCTAAGCGATTGTACCACTTTTTTATGTTTTGGAATACAGCATTTTATTTGAGGAAAAGTGTAACGCGTTGAAGGTAACGAATTAGGACTTTCAAGACTTTCTAAGATGTCTGAGTCATTTCAATCTAACAATCTGCCAGCACGGTGCTGGACGCTATAACTAGATAAAAATTTGCGAGTTGAAATACTGTATCAAGCCATAAGATTGAAAGTGGGTGAAATCGCTACACTCACTCTGGTATCTTCAGCATTTTTACACGGTACGTTTCAATGCAGTAAGTTCTAATTTATATGTACAATTTGTGCTTCTGCTAATGTCATGTAAATCTTCTTAGGTTCTAAACTGTTATTTTTGCCATAATTTTTGAATGTCTGTACGAACCCATTACAACTTTTGATAATACAATGTTTTTCCGTTCTATTATCCCTCCTACAAAATCCGAATTTGACAAATTGTATTTGCCCACTTCATGTAAAATTCAACCTACCGTAGTATTCTGTATCGTTTGCAACTACAGGGAGGCGCAATGGAACGTGCATATTTAAAAAATAGATTAAAAAATAAATACAAAAGGTATGGTTAAAATAAATCTAAGGTATTGTAGAGTAATAAATGGAGTTTATTTTTTAAAAATAACATCATCTAAATGGTGACCCTCTCTACGACGGGACTCCTCTAACCGCAAACGAAAATTATTGGAAACTTTCTTCAGTAATACTGGTGTAATGGCTGCCATTTCACCACGGATATTCTCCTTGAGCTGAACGATGTTTCTTGGATTATTACTGTAGACTTTGTGTTTGAGGTATCCCCACAAAAAAAAGTCAAGAGGCGTCAAGTTTGTACTACGTGGGAGCTATGGGATATCACCTCTTTTCGAAATCAGTCTGCTTCACCACCGCCATGGAGTCATTTGATGTGTGACAGGTAGCTCCATCTTGTTGGAACCAAGTTCTGGAATTCACTATTCTTGAACTTTCAATTTCTGGAGCCAAAAATCCGTCCAACATCTCAACATAGCGTTCAGTATTAACCGCGACGTTTTGACCCCGCGCATTTTCGAAGAAAAAAGGACCAATTATTCCTCTGCCAGAGATTGCTACCCATACTGTCACTTTATTAGGACTATGCAATGGTTTCTAGTGTTTGATTTTGGGATTTTCACTGTTCCAGTAGCGACAATTTTGATGGCTTACGAACCCATTCATAAGGAAATGAGCCTCGTCAGAGAAAAGGATATTATCAAAATTGGAAAATCGATTAAGCATTTCATTAGCAAATGCGAGCCTTGCTATGGAGTCAGACTCTTTCAATTCTTGTGTTAATTGCAGCTTATATGGATGCAGTTTAAGATCCAATGTTAAAATTCGTTGCAAACTTCGTCGCGATAATTGTAAGACAGACGATCTCTTGCGAGTCGACATTTGTAGATTTCCTCGTACTGACTCCATAACTCTCTCAACATTGTCTTCGGTCCTAGATGTTCTTGGGCAACCATTTGCTTGTGGTTTAAATGTTGAACCGGTCTCTTCAAAACGCTTTACCCATATTTTAATTAAATTAGCACTCGGAGCTTCACTAGTTCGCCGTAGTGCATATTCAGCACAATATAGTCGCCTAGTAGCAATATATGAACGAGAGTTCTCGTAAAATGCGCGCACGCAAAATGCGCGACGCTTCCCGTCGAAGTGATTCAGAGCGACTAAAACTCCATGAGCCCGCCAACCCAACGGTGTAGGCGCCCCCTCGCCCGCGCCGCAAAAAAAGATGGTGCAATATGCACGTTCTATTGCGCCACCTTCTATTACCTTGAAAATATGCGCCGTTTGCGTGGAGCAATACGAAGCAATACGCCCGGAATTGTGGAAAAAAATTCATGGCTTTTGCATCATGATAGTGCACCTGCTCACTCATCTTTGCTTGTGAGAGATTATTTGGCCAAAAACAACACTGTTATCATGCCTCAGCCACCGTATTCACCAGATTTGGCCCCCCGCGATTTTTTTCTATTCTCAAGATTGAAGAGACCCATGAAAAAATGACATTTTGAGGAGATAAATACCGAATCGCTGAGGGAGCTCAAGGACATACCAGAAAGTACATACCAAAAATGCTTCGAGGAAAAAACGCTGGCACAAGTGTATTATATCTGAGGGGGACTACTTTGAAGAAGATGAAATGGAAATTGATGAATAAATAAATATTTTTTGAGAAAAATGGAAATTCACCTTATTTGTTAACCACACACCTCGTACATAAATTTTTCATGATTGCCCACATATCCCGCTGCCAAAATGTTTTCCCACACCAATTCCCAATCCCATATTTGTTTGCTCAAAACTTCAACAATAAAATTAACAACACAAAAATGCCAACAACAAAAGTCCTCCCACTGTGCCTGCCCAACCGACCAGGTGATATAATTCTCTATATAAAAGCAATAAATTTCAAATAAATTGAATTTTAGTAGTATTATGGCGTCATATAACTTAAATTAAATTCAGACTGGACTGCATAAAAATGTTTTCAACACACTTTCATTTACGTGAATACATAAAATATCCGAATTATAAGGCATAGACGGGAGGACAATGGAAAATGGAAACAGAAGTTTCTTGTTAGAAACAGACGTTGACAATGAAAACAATAATAATATTGTTAAATTACGAATGCTGTCCAAATAATTGTCATTCGTGGAATATGTTTAGATGACTATAATTTAACTAACAAATACGGTGAAATGAGTTTAGGGTGGTGGAAGGAGGTTTGACTACTATTTCGTGTGATTTTTGTGAAACGTCCTGGGAAGGGGGAAATGCAAAGATTACGTTTTGCGGAAAATTACAATTTTGCGAAGAGGAACTCCAAAAGATTTGCCCTGCTATCTTCTGACAATAAGATATCAAGCATATTATCATTCTGATTGTAGGTAATAAAGTGTTGAATTTAAATTCATTTTATATATTTTGAACGGTATCTTCTTAGAAAATTTACCGAGAGAACATCTGAAAGGAAATGTATACGATAAAACTGAAAGTATGCCAAATTGTACCATCGACTCGATGGTCAAGTCAAGTTAAGGAGAAAATATTGTTCGAAATTCTAAAAACAATTGCAATGCCCAATGGTTACACGTATGCAAAATTCTTAGAGGAAGGTACACTACTTTGTTTTGCTGCCATTTTGGTAAACATTAGTCATGATAGTTCATATTTGGCAGTCGTGAAGTAGAGACGTGCCAAATTTATTATGGAAAAATATTCGATAAACCAACGTGTTTTAATCGTTAAAATATTTTATCAAAATCAATCATCGATTACTGTGACGAAGAGAAAGTTACGAGAAAATTTTTGGAAGAAACAACGTGCCAACAAGACGCCCTATTTTACATGTAGTGAATGATTTCGAAGGAAGAGGGTCTGTAGCTGATAGGGCCAAGCATGGCCCAACGTACTGCAAGATCGGTTGAAACCATTACTGCTACTCAAGAAAGTGTTCAAAACAATCCATCAACCTCAATTCGACGCCGTGCTCAGGACCTTGGCTTTCAGAGAACAACTTTGACCACAATTTTGCACAAGAATTTGCATTTGTTTCCATTTAAGATTCAGTTGACACAAGAGCTTCTTCCACAAGACCATTTACGCCGCCGTACATATGCCAAGAGGATGTTACAGCTCGTCCATGACAACCCCGATTTTCATGAACAAATCATAATGAGTGATGAAGCACATTTTCATTTGAATGGATATGTGAATAAACAGAATAGTCGGTACTGGGCAATGGAAAACCCTCAAATTATTCATCATCAGTCACCTTTGCATCCATTAAAAGTGACAGTCTAATGAGCAATTTGGTCAGGAGGAATCGTTGGACTTTACTTTTTTGAAACTGAAAACGACGTAACAGTAACTGTCAATGGGGAGCGATATCGTGATATGATTTTTAACGCCACAACCGCATACTTTGGCCTTAATTAACATGTGGTATCAACAAGACGGTGCCACATCGCATACAGCCAGGATTACAATGGAATTACTGCGAGACCTCTTTCCACACCAAGTTCTTTCAAGAAATGGTGATGTTGATTGGCCTCCACGGTCGCCTGATTTGGCTGCTCCGGACATGTTTTTGTGGGGATATGTGAAAAGCAAAGATTTTGCTGAAACAAACCAGAAACGCTTGAGCAATTCAAACAAATGAAATTAATGAAATGAAATAACGCGTGAAATGTGTGAGAATGTAATGAAAAATGTGCTCAAAAGGGCTCGCATTTGTGAGGCTAAAAGAGGCGGACATTTATCTGATATTGTATTCCATACATAAATGCCAACATTAAATAAAACATTTATCAATATAAGATCCATTCTCTTTCGTTTAATCAAAAATTATAAGTAAACAAAGTAGTATACCTTCCCAACGGACACCCTGTATTAGCAAACAGGACCACCGAATCAACTTAGTTGTTGTAGCTGATGATGTAATTTTAATTGGCTAGTACAATTCAGTTTGTTAAGGATACATAGTAGTTATATTTTGCATACATTTCATACATTTAATTTTCATTAAAATAAAATAAATGTAATTAATTATTGCGGTAGTACTTTTAAACATATTACAACACTACAGGAGAATCAATGGTGTATACGAGTATTAATTTTCTCACTTGAATGCATGAAATAATTGAAATAATTAACTAAAATTATGTATAATTTAAATTGCCAGAATCAACAATCAAAAAAAAAAAAAAAATTGTTAAAATTTTTATTTTTTTCGGTGGAAAAAGCAGGTTATATCCATTAGAGTTTTTTGCCACTTTTGACACTTTTTGATATATGATTCAAGTTTTTATAAGATATGATTTTTTTTATCATTTCATTTATAATAACTAAATACATTTTCCAGAGGTCGTACTTTTTATTACTTTTCAGTAGCCACGCCCACAAATAGGAGAGTGTCCTTTCTAAATCTATCAATTGTCACTGTACATGGCTTTTAATTTCCCGAAAAAAAGGGAAAGTATTACTCCACTTGTAATGAAACATAACGCAGACGTTTTTGAAGTTTTGGGAAACTTACGTTCGGAGGTTCAGTACTACAGGGGTAACCAGAGCCGCATGCAGGAGATCCAAAATATGGAACCGCAAACCGTTAAGGAGCGAAGTTTCCCTCAGAATAGATGGTGCATTTAAAAACAATGTAATATAATCTTATCTGGTAAAGCGAATAATTAGAGGCCCTATGATCGAAGCGACCTTAATCTTTTCTAAATCTGTAAATGGGTAAGAACTTCTCATTTTTTAGTATGAAGGTTGTGGTTGTGATATAACCTACCCATTGGGCCACTTTTGGTAAGCAAACCTGGCGCTGTGAAATGAACCAAACGTAATGTTACGGTGCCCAAATTCATACATACTGAATCTTTTGCATTGTTTATCACATAAGTGCATATAATAATTACAAAAATCAGTAATCATCTTGCTATTATAGAATATATAATATATTCAAGGACTGCGTACAATAAATTTATCAACACTTTTCCTTTTTTTTCGTTTACCAGCAAAGTGGGCGTGTCAAAACCAACCTTATTTGTTGTTTTGCTGAGTAATTTTGTAGGAAAAAAACGTTGAAAATAATCGACCCTCCTTAACTGTATTCCTTCCTGATATGGGCAAGCTTTTTTTTATACTCAACCAACTTCGACCACTTACACCAGCCACAATCCTTATTTGGAAAGCAGTGCACCAATCCACCGCCATATACGTGGACGTATCGAAAACGCCCTCTTCTCATAAAATCTTTAACAGATTAGCATGTTTTCGCGAGAGAAAGGCTATTTTTTAGTATCGGATTATTTGGAAAGTTCGTCCGGTTAATTCGTTAGTTCACCATTTGCTACTTCTCATGACTTAGAGTTCTTTCGAACACTATCATAACTTCCTCCTACCCTTCCTTCTCTGAACTGTTTACTATTGCTTACTTGAGTTCTCGTTGTGGTCGTGAGTAATTATAGTGTTTTAAAAAGTGGAAAAATTGAGCGAAAAAGGGTATTTAGGGATAGCATTTTAGGCATATTATGCTGTATTATCTCCGAAAAGAAAAAACGGCTGCTGAAGCCGGTCGAAAAATAAAGTCTGTTTACGAAAAAAATGGACCAAATGAAAGAGAACTTGCCAGAAATGGTTTAAAAGATTTTCTGCGGGCGACTTCTCCGTAACGGACGCTCCCAGATCAAGGCGACCAAAAGGACCGAGGAGATGAGAGATTTAATTATTGTTAATCCCTATGTAACAGTTACGAAAATAGCTAAAATAATCAAAAAATCAGTTCCAACCGTATACAGGGTCATAAAAGAGCGTGGATTTGTGAGCAACTTCGATGTATGGGTATCTTACTCTGTCACCGAGGCCAGTCGCCTGAACCGCGTTGACGTCTGTGACAACTTAGGGATAATAAACAACAAGATACCATTTCTGAAGAACCTCATCACAGGGAAGGAAAATGGATAGTCTACAATAATTTAACGCGAAAAAGTTCATGGGGGAAACCAAATGAAGCCCCCCAATCCACATCTAAAGTGAGCCTTCACCCCAGGAAGGTAATGTTGTCGATTTTGCGGGATGTCAAAGGAGTAGTCTTTTTTGAGATTCTCCCAACAAATCAAACGATTAATGCAGATTACTATATGGCACAATTAGATAAATTGAAAGTGGTTTAGGAAGAAAAATGGCCAAGGCTCACCAAGAGATGTCATCTTCCATCATGATAACGCCCTCCAAAAGGCAGTGTGACTTTTAGACCCGTCCAAACTGTCAGAGCTTGGGTGAGAAGTTTTGCCTCACCCACAGTACTCCCCGGGCCTCGCCCCTTCCGACTATCACCTATTTCGCAGTCGTAGCCATCACTTGAAGGATTTGAATATCCATAACGACGAGGAAGTGAAAAATCGAATTGAACGCTTTTGTTTCATTAAAATCACGCGAGTTTTATGAGAGAGGAATTAAAAAGCTCCCAGAGAGGTGGGAAGAAATTATTTAAAAAGGGGGGAGATTATATAATAGATTAAAATAATTGTTTTCTTGTATATAAATTAGGAAATACATTTCTTTTAACACATTGACTTTTCAACAATTTTTGGACTAAAATTCAACCAATACATAAATGGGCTGAGGAAACCGTTTTGAGTTGATTACAAACGCTTAAACGTGAATCGCATCGCGCTCTAAAGGTCATAATGAAAAGCGATCATTTGTCAAGCTTCGAGGTTTAGAGAAAACATGTTGCGTCCGTGGGTGAATGAATAAATAAAAATGCTTTTGAGAAAAAAACAAGAAAAATTTGTCTTACTTTTTAGGCACCATATATATACCTTATGTGATTTTGGATTAATTTTTCTGGTTGTTACAAACACAATGATTATATTCATGATTATATTCTTTCTATTTCTTTAAACATTTCTTTCTAACTCTTTGCTACACCTTGATTGCCGAGCGTTATAATAAAAAATAATTACTATGCTATAAAGCTATAATAGTTTTATTTGCCAGCGACCTAGGGATTGTAGCTCAATGGCAAATAAAACAGTGCCATTGTTTGCCATACGTTAAAAAATGTAATTATGTGTTTTTCATGCGGACTCCGTCAATAATTGCAAGTGTGGCAAATGGAATGGCAAGTTTAATAGTTGCTCCTTCCCATCATATGGGAGAAACTAACAAACAAAAAACGGCTCACGGTCGTCGACGATTCGTCACTTGCTTCCAAACCGACAAATAACACAACTTTCTGCACAAACAGCTATACCTTCCTAATTTTTGCGCCGTTAATAAATGCATTTCGACATTTAGATAGACCTCGAGAGAAAAGTGTGGCGCAACAACACACTAAATCAATAGGAAAAGTGCCTTCAAGTTTGTGACAATTAAATTGTTTGCAATTAAATAAATTGCACCAAGAGAAACAAAAACCAACACGAAACGATAAAGTTGTTGATGGCAGTGATGACGACTCTGTGCGATTCCATGCCGCCAGTGGCTGAGGCGTGAGAAATGCATTTAATTTTCGTAACAACATGGGCTCCAGTCGATATGGCGGCATTGTCTGGAACTAAAAGTGTATATAATTGAGGCATTTACAACACAGCCAATGAATAATTTTAATAGATTTACGCGGGGACACAATGGATGCGGTATCAAACAACCATGTCCATACGTATATGTATATGAGGTATGTACAAACACCAGAGTAACCGCTTTTCTCACATGTACCCCAACGCAGCAGCGTAGTGTCAGCCCTGGAACCCCGAATCTACTTATTGTGAATATCCCATAAAGCCAATACAGTAGCCAAACGTACCATTTACTCAATTGTGTTTGTATGGTGACAACGGCAACAAAAAAAGAGAAAAACGTAAAAAGGATTTCATTTAATTTCATTTCAGAGTCGTTTATTTTGTTTTTTCTGTGCGCTACTCCGGAATGTTGTAAAAGTCATATGGCAACACACAAAATGTCGCGACATAATGTATAACGACGCCAGAATGGCATAAATTTCAATTAAATTCGAAAACATCAGAGGGACAACGACAACAAGAACAACAGCCGGAAAAATTGGATCTCTAGCGCGCATAGCTTGGAGCCCGAAGCATTGAAATAGTGAAACTTTTATTCAATTTTTTTTTGCTGAAGCCATTTCTGTTTTTGTCCGTGCGTGTAGTGAACTCATTTTGAATAAAAGGTTTTAACTAAATGTAATTACCTCCCCTGATTGCAATTACTTAACGGATATAAAAACAAACATACAACCATTATGTCATTTGTTATTTGTTTGTTTCAAAATTGCATATGAAAGTGTAGAGACGACATGAACTATGCAATAACTGCGAAAATATCAACTAGCAAAGTTTTACGTTCCGCCAGGCCAAAAATGTTGTCATCCTCCGACGTCAGGACGCAAAGTGATTTAGGTAGGGAAGAGCAGTAAAAGAGGTTTAAGCGGTAACCATGGAAGTTACTGTTTAATGAAAAACCCCAATTTGTTAACGTTAAATTCAAACAATTTTTTTTATAGAATATATAAAAATTGCTTACATAATATGAATCTAACACACATACGACAACTGACGTGGCACCACAGAATGGTATATAAAAGTTTTTTAAATCAGATGAAAAGAAATGAGTTTGCGGCGGATAATCAGATTTTGTCGGAGAATTGGAAATGACAATGGATGTAGGTTATGCATTTAGTGACTTCAAAACCGCCAGTCTGGCAAGGCTGACAGCTATGTAAATTCACGAAGTGTTATTTATTTAGTAAAAGGTTTGCCATTTGCGAATATGAATCGCTTAACAACCGAATAACGCGTAAAAATAGCTACAACTTCCTCCAAAAGTGGTGATACAAACGTGGACTTTCAATCGAACAAAATGTTTTTCAGCGATGAAGCTCATTTCTCACTCGGTGGATATGAGGCTCGGAGAACCCAAAAATGATGATGGAAAAGCCGTTGCATCCGTCATCGGAAAAAATGGCTGTGTGGTGCGCCTTAATGTCTGGAAGTATCACATTTTTTTCGAAAATAACACTGGAGGAACCTCAAAAGGACCCAATCCAATATTTCGTACATAATGGCAAGATCCAAGTATTACAATGAAATACAAATTTCACCGAAATCATAGATTTTTGTGTGTTTTATTTAACTTGAGAACATTAACAAACTGTAATGGCAGATTTCAAGCTAGAATAACTACGCTTGATGAAATAAAAAATGTCGTATCCAGCTTAATATCGGGAAAAAGTCCGGGTCATGATAACATTTCGACAAAAATTCTTAAGATATGTGCTGATAGTGCAACTCCACGTTTAGTTAACATCTTTAATGATATAATTTATACTTCAGTATATCCCGAAATATTAAAAATCCATAAAATTGTATCAATACCAAAGGATTGTAAAATTGTAGCAAACAATATGGACATACGGCATCCAGTTGTGGGGAACGGCATCGGCTTCTAACATAAATAAGCTACAGAGAAGACAGTCAAGAATACTGCGCCAAATTTGTGGTGCCCCATGGTATGTTAGGAATGATAACATACACAAAGATTTAAACATTCCTTATATTTCCGAGGAAATAAAAAAATTAAGCAGGTCATATGTATCGAAGTTGTCCTCCCACTCAAACCCACTCGCTCAAAACCTTCAGCATTTTCCCGGTCATATACGACTAAGAAAAAAGGACACGCTAGACTTGGTCCGGTGATAAATAGTTCTGCTCGCCAAAAATAAGATCCGGCAATGGCAGGATACTTTACTTTAAGATAGGATTAAGATTTGAATACATATTGTAAATTCCGAAAGAAAGATCCAATAAAGAAAATGAATGAAAAAAAAAAAAAATACCAAAGGAGAAAATATCTACCTCCGTTGATAAATTTCGTCCAAAATCAATATTGCCCATTAGAGACAATGTTTTTGAACATATTTTGCATACACAGCTCTTTACATATTTCCAAGATAACAATTTGTTAAATGATTTTCAATATGGTTTTAGAATAGGTTGTGGAACAGAGGAGGCAACAGTTAATGTGCAAAATTTCGTTGGATGACGGGTATAGGGGTGTAGTTGGAGTTTTTTATGATTTGTCAAAAGCGTTTGATCTAATTGCTCATAATATCTTACTTCAGAAACTCAGATTTTATGGTGTGCATGACAAAGAACTTTTTCTCTTAAAAAGCTATTTGACGAAGCTGCTACAATTTGTACAAATTGTTAATAGTAAAAGTACTTTGAAACCAGTAGAGCATGGAGTCCCCCAGGGAAGTGTATTGGGCCCCTTGTTATTTTCTCTGTATATAAATGACTTGAAAAATATTGATTTATTGGGTAAAATGTTTGTACAATCTGATGATATTTCCATTTTTATCCATATAAATATGAAATGGCTGTGAAAGCATTACATAGAACGAGGAGCAAGTCTATTAATAGAATATTTGCGTATTAATAAACTTTTCCTTAATCCAAGTAAAACGAAATTGATAAGATTTAGGCCACATTGTCGGTTCAACGACAGCTTTAGTATATACGTAAATGGGGAAGAAATTCCAGAAGTTAATTCAATTAAATATTTGGAATTATATTTTCAAAGTAATCTTTTTTGGGCACGGCATATAGAGTATCTGAAGTCTACAGTATCACCTGCCATAGGTTTATTGTATAAATTTAGAAACAAATCTAATCGAAATACTAAGTTTCTAATATTTGAAGCTTTAGTTCAAAGTCGTTATAACTATTTAGCCATTATGTATGGTTATTAAAAGAGTTCTGAATTAAAATCACTCCGGCGGCAACAGAATAAAACACTAAAAGCTGTAGCGAACTTGCCAATTTCATATTGTACGCTTTGTATAGAGATGTTTTTCCAACAGTTTTGCCAGTATATGGTTGTTATAAATTACAATTGCTAATATACGAGCATATTTTCAAATGCTTGCATAGTATTGGCCATCACACAATAAATTTTTCCCGAAATCAGTATATTTTCAATACACAAAATAATGATAATTTGGGAGTAGTCATGTGTCGATCTGAAACAACAAAACAGAGTATAGAACATTCTGTAGTCAGTACAATATTTTACCGCAGCAGTTAAAATCAGTAGAAACACTTTCATTATTTAAATCGTCAATGAAAGGGATTTATTGCAAAATGTCAAAGAGCTTCTGGTATGAATTTTGAGTTAATATTGAAGTACATGCCAAGAAATTAAATTTATCATAAATATGTTTGTATTTTGTATTAAACTATTGTTATTATACAAACAATTTTGATGTAGTTATTTTGCCAACTAGCCTCTATAATGCCATGCGGCGCTGAGGCGTAATTTGTATGAATTTGTATGATATAATAAATTAAAAAAAAAAAAAAGAAAAAAAAAAAAAGGATGGATAACCCTAAAAAAAAAAGAAAACTTCGCTTTTGAAACCTAAGAATGGATAACCCTCCATATTACAGAGATCATAACATTGATTGGGGCCACATAGTTTTTTGCCGAGACATTTCTTCCGGTTTGGAAATAGAATGTAATCACTAGGCGGTATATCCTAGTGTCGAATTACTAATAACACTTAAATGTGACAACTATTCGGTTGCATTTTTATTGCTAGAATTACACAAAAAGGTGAAAAAGCAACCGTCCCCTATTGTTCTTTTACTGTACGAAAGAAGCAAAAATGATGATGGCAAAATGTAATCTCCGACTTCAAGAAACATTTGTCAAGATTGTGTGGGGAATATATTCGTAGAATTTTCGAAAAAAGAATCTATGCACTGCATATGCATTCTGTCAAACCAGTGTCGGGTGTAGACAATTTAAAAGGCCTCACAATTGGATATTCACAACACAATGGATATTCACAACACTTTTTTAGCTAAGTTAGCACAATTGTCATATGCGATGGCGGCCCATTGACCTGACATATAGGTGGTGCCAGTAGTTTAAAAAAAAATTGTTTTGGTCAAAAGTGGCAACCTTAGAAACCATATGTTTTAAGTTTGAAGGCGCCACGTTGTTTAACATTTTTATTTGATCCATCAAAAGTAAACGATCTCAGTGAATTGGCAAAGATGAAAAAAATTGGTCACCGTTCGTTGTTGAATTCAATATTTCCATTTGAAAGGTCTCAATCCAGCCAATATTAAGAGCTAGATTCTTCTCTGGGGGAGACTGCTTCTTCGTTTACGACTATAAAATATTGGACATAGGTTTATTAAATAAATTAGCTGCCAAGACGAACACTGTAGTGGTCAACCAATTAAGGTGTCCACGCCAGACACGGTTAAGAAAATACGCAAAATGGTATTGGACCAACTGAAGATGCGTGAGCTATACATCGTATATTGACCGAAGATTTGAAGATACTGATCGAAGATTGCTTTTAATAGAGCAAAAACAGCGTCGTAAAGATGTTTCAGTGGAGTATTTGGCGATGTTTTTCACACAATAAAGTAGTGATCCAATAAAAAGTAGTGATCCACAAAATTGTATTGGATGATCGTCGGCTGAAGATGCGTGAGCTAGTTGACATGATAGGCATTTCAAAAAATGCTATACATCGTGTATTGACCGAAAACTTGAAGGTGAGAAAGTTGTGCGCATGATGGGTGCCGCGCTTGCTTTCAATAGAGCAAAAACAGCGTCGTTTCAGTAGAGTGTTTGGCAATATTTCACCGCACTAAAGCCAGGTTTTTGCGACGATTTATAACCATGGATAAGACAAGGGTCCGCCGCTTCATACCTGAGACAAAGGAACAGTCAAAGCTGTAGACCGGAATGGGAAAATCGTGTCCAAAGAAGGTGAAGACAGCTCCACCTGCAGGAAAGGTTTTGGCATCTGTTTTTTGGGATGCGCATGGAATTATTTTTATTGATCTTCAGAAAGAAACAAAAGCAAAACGTCAACGGCGAATATTATTCTAATTTATTGCAGCATTTAGACAATTATGGAAACAAAAAGTGAAAAAGAAAGCGTTGTTTCCTCAAGACAATGCTCTAGTTCATACATCCACTATTGCGATGGTCAAAATTAATGAACTAAATGTCGAAATGCTACATAACACACTTTATTCGCGAGATTTAGCTACATTGGACTATTTTCTATTTCCAAACTTGAAAAAGCCACTGGATGGTAAAAGGTTTGCCGACAATGAGGATATGGAGCCTGCGGTAATTAGCCATTTTAAAGAGTTAGCCATTTTAAAGAGTCCTTATTATAAAGAAGGAATAGAAGCTATTGAAAATCGCTGGAAAAGTGTATCGAGCCAAAAGCAGATAATGTTGGAAAACAAAGAAACATTTTCCCAACTTATTTGTGTCTTCTTTGTTAGGTCGGCTAGTTTTGGGACCGCTCTCGTACACTGACATGGAGTTTGATGCCGATCTGTTATGTAGTTTGTTTACAGCGTTCGTTCATTTTCACTTCGTCTCAGATGTGTTTTTCGATTTTTAAAAAGGAGTTAGCTGTGTCATCTGAATACCAAATTCGAGATTATACCAACGTGAATTTGGAAAGTTGTCTTTCTGATTTATTATCCCTCTGATTATGCACGTATGTATGTACATGTAATGTTCAAGTAAATGTCCTGTGTAATATTCTTCTTCTTAGGTGGCGACTGGAATAGACAAACTTATGTATTATACGTCGCCCGTAGAAAATAATTCCAAACGCTTCGATCTTCTGCGCTTCTCTTCCAAATCGTCACACTAAGTTTTGATAGTATTTCAAAAGCCTGGTCCTTCCAACGGAGTTTTGGTCGCCCTTTTCTGCGCCGTCCATCGAGTTCGTTGTCGAAAAGCTTCCGTGCCGGAGCATTTGGGCCCATCCGCGCAACATGACCCGGCCAACGCAATAGCTGTATATTTAGGCGTTTGACCACGTTAATGTCGACGTATAGCTCATATATTAAGAACTGAATTGTAAAATTTCAAGCTTGTGTCGCAAAAGGTTGGTTTGGGTCATCAATTTAGCCGTTTGCGACTTTGGATTGCGATATGTAAATAAAATAATAATAATAAAAAAAAAAACAACAAAGAATTTGTCTCTAATTTTCTGCTGGAAATGAAATTTTGTGTGCCAAATGCATGAAAATGTTACAAAAGGCTTACGCTGAATCGACTTGGTCAAAAATATGATGTACAGTGTACATAAAATCAGCAGAAGTGTGGTTTAAGATTTGCCTCGCTCTGTTCAGCTTGCAACGTCTTCAACTGAACTTTAACTTCGATAAGATGTAGGAAATGGTATTATAATTCAAAAAATTTGAGAAAGATGGCCGCTGTACACTATATACATTTCAAGAATAGATCCATACCGTTTTCTAGGATTGATTAAGTATGAAATGCTCGATAAATGCATTTTCCACAATATGTCAATCGCATAAAAGTCACTGAAGACGTGCTTGAACTGTTCAAGTTTGATCACATATTCGTAAATCTCATTACCACTGGTAATGGAACATAAGTTTACAAGTTTGATGTGCAAATGGGTCAACAAATTTCAAAAAGACGCTCTCCAAACGAGCCAAAACTAAAAGAAACCGTCATAAGTCAAGATAATATTCCTTGTTTTCCTTGATTATTGACAGGGCGCAGACGATCCGTATTGTAACCATATGATATTGAGAGAGTAAATTCGCCAAAAACGACGGATTTGTAGAAAGAAAGCTTACGCATTTTGTACCACGTTAGAGGGCGGTCTCAATAGGCTATCATTGCGAACGAATTTCTATTCAAAAGTTCAACAAATGTTATCGAATAATCAACGTGTGTACTTGATGCGATATGAAAACTAAAATTAGCACTTCGACACATCCATTTTCAGATGATGGAAGACTTAAAAGAGAATTCGCACCGTGAACTGAACTCTTTTCCGAAACATGCATTTGAAAATTATTTTAATGATTGAAATGGATCGCTGACATAAATGCAGACAATAAATATGCAAGAATAATAGATATTTTGTGTGTTTCGGAAATTCTTTGGCTGTTTTTCAAGTGAAAATCTGCTTTTTGAGTATTTTTGTAGTAATAGAAATAGAAAGATGTTTGAATTGGAATTATCTTTCCGGCAGCAATGAACCGTTTTCATACATAGCTTTGAATAATAAAAATTTTCTGCTGACTTCCTCTGAGGTGCAATCTGCTTATGAGATATGTGTTTAAATTCGCTAAAACTTTTAAATTTATTACAAACTAGCTGACCCGGCAAACGTTGTTTTGCCTTCAAAATGTTAATGTGGTAAAAAAAATTAATTGCAAAAATCTCATCTCCAACGCCATCTATCACTTCAAATAAAACCTTTTAAACCTTCCGGAATACTCTACCAATAATTTAAGACCAAAATCAGCCAAATCGGTCCAACCGTTCTCGAGCTTTAGCGAGACTAACGCACAGCAATGAATTTTTATATATATATATACTAGCCGACCCGGCAAACGTTGCTTTGCCTTCAAATTTTATTTTTATTGGAAATGTTTCATTAGCAGGAGCAGAAATAATTGCTTTTTAATTTGTGGTTTGTATAGGAGGTACCACTCCCCATTGTCCAATCCCACCCATATTTGCAGTAGCACTTAAGATACGTACACCAAACCGATGTACCAAATTTTGTTCAAATACCGTAAACAGGAGCAGAAATATTGGATATTTAATTTATGGTTTGTATGGAAGGTACCACGCCCCATTGTCCAATCCCGCCCATATTTGCAGTAGGACGTAAGATATGTACACCAAACCTACGCACCAAATTTTGTTCAAATACCGTAAGCAAGAGCAGAAATAATTGATTTTTAATGTTTTGCTTGTATGGCAAGTACCACTCCCCTTTGTCCAATTGGACCGAATTGTAAATCTAAACCATCCCGGGCACCACCCACACGCATATACAAAATTTTGTGCAAAGCAGTCCAGCCGTTTAGGAGGAGTTCACTGACAACGCCCGTACAGTAGAATTATATATATAAAGATGTATACCTATAGTATTTATTACAAATTTGTGGGTTTTCGATTCATACTGTAATTAGATAAGTTTACTGCGCCCGTTCTGGGTCTTCTCATGATGATAAAAATAGTTTCTTCCGCTAAGTTTGAGTTTCCATAAACGATTAGGTCAAACTTAATATTTTGTGGAGCGCTTCATGTGAGGCAATCAAAATTTATAGTTGTTACAAACGAAGTGATTAACTTCTCATACCCCAATGGTAGTGGATATGAAACTGTTACATTTAAATTTGCGCATTTGGAGAATTGACGAATATCAGAAAAGTTCTAATGCAATTCCTGACTTAAAACCTGTTTACGTGGGTACTGAATTTGGTGAACAAAGATCTATTGCTTAGTGGGCAGTGTTTGTGATATTGGTGGGTTTATAGACTTGAAGCAGGCCTTTAAGGTTACTTTCTGGTCCCAAAAATTGAATTATAATGTTTGCTTAAGTACTCCTGTTTTGCTAAACTGGTGTTTAGAAGAAAAGTAGTTCGGTGTTGTTACCACTGCAAAAATTACGCCAAACGAACGAACAAACTGTCTCTCTTTGTGTGGAAATGAGTTTTGATCGTCTTGAATCGCGTTGAAATGCTACTGCGTTCCCATCAATATTTCGAGCAACGGCTGTCAGTGTCAAAATAAGATATAATTTGAAAATTTTAAAAAAGATGGCCCTTCCAACTTGTGCTTATACATTTGCCAATGCGGTTGATACTATTATAACAACTACAGTTGCCTTTACAAATATCGTTGTACCCGACGATGTTATTATTATATTTATTCAGCCATGATGCTCCTCTTGTTGCTGACGATGATGGTGCTATTGTAGTATGTTGCCGATGCTATTGTATAGGTAGTATGTTGTCGTTGCTATTGCTGCAAAGGAACACAATTTGTGTTAATTGATAGTTTGTTTGAATGTAATTATAGTCAATAGTCCGTGCGATTACATCCAAAGGCACAAACACAAAAACGCACATACGCATGCCAATAACAGACACAAACACAAACCAGGCGGCTCACTCTCACACACTCTCACGGTGACCACACTTGGGGAAAGGAGATAATGCATAATTTATACAATCTACTGTGTTCAATAGCACTGGCTGACTACAATAACAACAATATTAACAACAAAAACAACCGGATGAAAAACAACAACGAGCGTGTTAACATGCAATCCTTTGTTGCACGTTACATCATGGTACAACAAAAGTATCATTATTGGCATCCAATAGATGCATTCAAATGGATTCGTACCAGGGTGCAACAAATAAACAAAAGGATGAACAACGAATACATTGGGGAATACAAATTCCCGTGTGCATTTACATATGTATGTATATACGAGTATATATGTACGAGTATGCGTTCGCACACACATGCCAATATATGAGGAGTCATATTTGTGTTTGTATGTAAAACGAAACAATAATAATAATTTAGTAGTAACTTTATCATTTGCAACATTTCAATGCGAAATAACAACAACAACTTGTAGCACATAACTATGCATGCAAAAATAAGCATAAACTATACTATATGGACACTTAGTTTCACTTGGATAAGGCCATTAGAAATATCGCTTTTCATATCACACATTTTTGAGTGCAACTCAAACATACTAGTATTGCGAATATGACAGTGTTATTAATTTCCAATCCAGGGAGACGAGGAAAAAATTCCGATTCTTTCAGCGTACAAAAAAGTTATATTCCTTATTACTATTGTGAACGCAATTCAGTAATTTCGCGTGCTGTCCGATTTCGCGCCGTTCAACAGTTTATTTTCCATAAAATTATCAACTGCTAAACTGTTTGAAATCAGAAAACACACGAAATTACGTAACCTGTTTGAATCTTTAGCTCTATCTCAATATTTTCACCTCTCATATATAGGGCTATCCATTTTTCATTTTCAAACAAAGTTAAATAAAACACCCATAAAGCTATGATTTCGTTGAAAATTGTATTTATATGAAATACAATGTCATTTAAATGATCGCCTCTGGATTGGTTGCAGCAGTGGATCCTTTTGGGATAGTTAAAAAAAAAAAAAAAAAATGCGGCGCAATGATACCTCCAGACCATAATACGCATTAGACAGTTACTTTTTTTCCGGATGCAGTGGCTTTTACACAATCACTTCTGGGTACCCCGAGCCCCATATGCGACAATTTTGCTTGTTGACATAACTACTCCATTATATCTAAACTGTTCGAAAAGGTCTTTCTCCAAATGTTGTACTCCCATATTGAAGTAAACCATGTAATACCCAAGCATCAGTTTGGGTTTCGAAAGGGTCATAGAATAGTAACACAGATCTGAAAAACATTCTAAGGTCGAAAATATTGGTCAACTCTCTTTACAAACATCCCCGGAGCTTTTGATAAAATATGGCATGAAGACCTCATTCACAAAATAATTTCTTTTTTAGCGAAAAACACCCACAAGCTACTGGGGAGCTATCACAAGGATCGACCTTTTGTAGTAAAATCTAAGTACTCTCAAAGCAACATTTCAGCAGTAGTTCCCCAGGGTAGTATACTAGTCTCTAATTCAAATTTCAACTTTCGCTGATGACACTACATTTATAAGTACTAGCACTTGCCCACTAATGGCTTCTAGACAACTGCAGTCTCATATACATACACTAGAATTTTGGCTCGTAAAGTGGAAGATAGTAAAGCAAATGCCTCCAAGAGTGTACAGTTTACATTCTCTCTCAGGCAGAACAATTGCCCAGCCCTCACTATTCAAGGTAGTGCCATACCCGTTCATAATCATGTTAAGTATTTGGGAAATACTTACATTGACTCAAAAATCACTCAATTGAAATTAAAAATGGTTCAACTCCACTGGCTTGTTGGCTCCCAGTCCACTCTCAGTTTCGAAAATAAAATCATCGTCTACAAAACCATATTTAGGTCGATATGTGGCATCCAGTTGTGGGGAACGGGATCGGCTTCCAATATAAATAAGCTACAGAGAAGACAATCCAGAATACTGCGACAAATTTGTGGTGCCTCATGCTCTATTAGGAATGATAATAGGCGCAAGGATTTAAGCATTCGTTATATTTTCGAGGAAATAAGAAAATTAAGCAGGTCATATATATCGAAGTTGTCCTCCCACTTAAACCCACTCGCGCAAAACCTTCAACATTTTTCCGGTCATATTCGGCTAAGAAGAAAGAACACTGTAGACTTGGTCCGGTAATACAAAATTTCTTTACTACAGTATTAAATATCCAAAAACAAAAAATAATAATAATAAAATAAAGTTACAAACGATAAAAATTCAAATATAAATAGCAAAATTTATATTACGGTTCCCCAAACAAATGCAGTTATAAAGCAAATAAAAAAGAAAAACCAAGTGTCGACAATGAGCTCACAATGTAAAATAGGCAACTGAAGTTCACTTAATGCAACTCTAACATATTTGTGTTGGAAAACTTGATTTGAATAAGCAAAATTTCGTAGATGCAGAGGGAGCCGATTCCAAGCTCTGCAAACGCGCACCGTAAATGATTTTAATGATATAGAAGAGACTGATATAAGAGCAATTACAAGTTGTGGATTTCTAGTTGATCTAGTGAATCTGAATCTACCGTAGTAAGGTGGTGAACCAGATATTACCAATTTATAAAATGATTTAATGGTTCAAAATTCAACATACTTCTTAAAGGCAACACATACAAAACGTATAGCATATTGTGATATATGATCAGAGTGCCTCAAACTGTACACATACCTTACTACCATATTAAAAATCCTATCAATTTTCCTAAGGCAATCAAGAATTGTTCCCGTAAAAACTTCAATACCATAATTAATTTGAGACACTAGCAAGGCATGAACTAAACTCTCTTTAATATGAATTGGAAGGAATATATTCATATTCTACAACTTCCACAGAGTTAAAAAATATCTTTGGAAATAAAGAATCAATACGAGCATCAAGTAAATCAAGTCGTTTATCAAGTTTTATGCCGAGGCACTTCATTTCATGTACAAATTCAATACTCTTTCCATTAATGTTGATGTCAAACAAAATTCTGAAAAGATTGAAATGAGGGGCGAAAACATAGCTTTAGTTTTGCTATAATAATTATAAAAATTATTAGCATTTAGCCAATTATTTATAGCACTCAATGTGTTATTGATGCTGCATTGTAAGTTAAGTAAGTAAGTTATTTAAGTTGTAAGTTACGAATATTTACTGAACTAGTACTGAAAAAAGATGGATATCATCAGCATACAAAAATGGATACCAACAGCTATCGCGAATAAGCTCAGCTATACCATTAATATACAATATAAACAGTAGTGGACCCAAAACCGATGCCTGAGGAACACCACAGTGCACACTAAGCATATTAGAAAAATTACCATTCATGGAAACGAATTGTGATCGACCCGACAAATACGAACAAACCAATGTGCAGGCTGTGCTAGAAAACATAAAGGCATTAATTTATAAACAAGCTTATTATGATCCACTATGTCAACAGCCTTAGATAATTCGAGACCTACAAGCATTCCTAAGTTGCGATTATTCATCGTCTCCCTAATAGTATCTGTTAAATGGACCAAATGAGTAGTGGTATTAAAGCCTATTCTAAATTAGTCAACAATCATACTCTGATCATTAATATAATTTAAAATTTGTTCTCGCATCAAATGTTCAACAACTTTAGAAAGAGCTAGAAGTATACCAATTGGTTTTAGGTTATCAAAATTGTAAGAATTACCTACTTTAGGGATTGGAACTCACTAAAAATAAGATCCGGCAATGGTAGGATACTTTAGTTTAAGATAGGATTAAGATTTGAATACTTATTGTGAATTTCAAAAGAAAGAAAGAGAAGATTAAAAAAAGGAAACTGAAAAAAAAAATTTTGTTTGATTGAAAACCCACGTTTGAATAACCACTTTTGTAGTAAATTTTAACTATTTTTAAGCGCTTCTCGGTTATTAAACGAAATAACACTTCAGATTGTAAAATAAATTAACACTTCAGATATTTAACAGCTGACAACTTTGGCAGATAGGCGGTTTTGAAACCACTGAATGGTTATTCCTGCATTACACTACATGACTGGGGTATCGATATTGATTGAAAAATATTGATACTGTTTTCACTTAAATACTTGATTCGATAGAATTTGTATCAACAAAGTATTAAAGCAAGAATGTCGATGTGTCGGGTTATCCATTCTTAGGTTTCAAAAGTAGAGTTAAATAAAACACACATAAAGTTGCGGTTTCGACGAAACTTGTATTTCATTTTACTGCTTGGATCTTGTAATTAAGTACGAAATACAATGTCTTTTAAATGACCGTCTCTGAATTGATTGCAGCCGTTGATCCTTTTGACGTAGCTTGCGATCACTTTTTCACACATTTCGGGCGGTATTTCGGCGATAACTTGACGAATGTTGGTTTTCATATACTCTATTATTTGAGGATTGTCCGCGTAAACACGGTCTTTGACGTAGTCCCACATAAAAGAGCCAAATCGGTCGTGTTGTGTGGCTCATAGCACCGTCTTGTTCAAACCACATATCTTTCAGTTCATAATCTTCAATTGCAGGCCAAAAAAAACTTGGTTATCATAGGGCCATAGCGTTGTGAATTAAAATTCCGGTTACCCTCCACACTTTCACTATCAGAAGCGATATGTTCGGCAGTGCGTAACTTTCGATGGTGCACAAGCCTGAGCACATCAGTGACGCTTCCAGTCTCTTCACATTATTTATAGTCTTGCCAATTCCTCGCACAGTATGTCGATTATGACAACCATAATCACCCCGTAATGCACAAAAACTGCCCATATTTGAATTACCACTTTTGTAGTAAGAATTAACTATATTTTAAGCATTCTTCTGCGTTTAAACGATCCATATTCGTAAATCACAAACTTTTTGCTAAATAAATAACACTTCAGATCACAGGTATTTAACAGTTTGTCTATCAACGTAACATAAACCAGCACACATAATGTCTATACTTGACTACGTTACGTCGACGTCGTTATACAGCCTACTTAGCTCATGATACAAAGAACGCCAATATTCGCCGTTAACGATAAGTCCATATACTTTACGAAGTTCATTTCTATACAAAGCACCTACAATTTTTTCAGGATTTCCAGAATTCCGTGATGTATAGCAAAATTGATAAAAATAGTGTCTAGTATAGTTTTTTTTTTTTTTTTTTTTTTTTTTGTTGGACAAAAAACACTCTTCTCCTAATAATTGACGCTGTCTTGATAGCGACATGTGTGAACGCTTCAGATCTAGGCGAGGACACATCTGTCTGGATTGATTACAGCCTCGGACAGACTCCCAGCTGCCATTTGCAACTAAAAATGCTCTATCTCGTAGAAGGAGCTTGAAAGTGGCAAGAGGCATGCCCAGGGACTCCAACTCGGCTGGAGTCTGTAAGGTTGTCCCTCTTATCTAATTTGCTAAAGTATTACAGAGTTTCTCAAAACCGAATTCACGATCAATATACGATATGACCTGAAAAAACGTCTGATTTCAACAATGTAGACACATAAATATCCGAATGTGGAGTTGATCGATTCAGAATAAGTATATTTTATTATTGATCTCTGGAGCGTAACAAAGGATTGGATCATATTTCAAAACTCGAAAAATATTAGGTGCGCAACTAAGTTCTAGCTGTATTTTTTATAAAAATGCATCATCATAAAAATGCACATGTTTACAAATGATTCATTGAAAGTATTGTCCATCGCCAGCCACCACTTTTTCCCATCGTTCTGGCAAGGCTCGAATTCCGCCACGGTAAAACTATTCATCGTTTAAGGCAATCCACGAATCTAGCCATTCTTGATATCGTCATATCAGTGGAACTGCTGGTCAGTCAGAGCGAGTGCCATCGAACGGAACAAGCGATAATCGAACAGCGCAATATCTGGAGAATATGGTGAATGGGGTAAGACTTACCATTTCAGCGTTTCCAGGTAGGTTCGAATGGGCTTGGTCACGTGAGGCCGAGCATTGTCATGCTGAAGAATCACTTTTGCGTGTCTTTTCGCGCATTGTGGGCATTTCTCGCGCAGTGCTCAGCTCAATCGCATTAATTGAAGTCAATACCGATCCCCAGTGATGGTTTTTCTTGGTTTCAATAGCTCGTAATAAATAACACCGACCTCGTTCCATCAAATACAGAGTAAAACCTTCGCAGCGTGAATATTCGTCCGAGGCGATGGCATAGAAGCATAACCGGGCAGCCTCCCATGAGTTTCGTTCCTTTGGATAGCTGTAATGAATCCATTTTTTATCAGCCGTTACAATACGATGAAGAAAACCCTTCCTTTTTTGTTGCTGAAGCAGTTGTTCACAGGCAAAAAACCATGCTCAACGTTCCTTCAACTCATAAGGAACCCAAGGAGTTCCTTTTGAATCATTCCCAACGCATGCAATCGCTTGGAAATGGCTTGGCGGGCAATTCCTTATATTGAAGCAAGCTCTACCAACGTTTGATATGGATCCCCATCAAGCATGCCGTCAATTCAGTGTCTTCAAAGGTTTTCCGTTTTCCTTCGCGCGAACTGTCGTCAACATCAAAATCACCCTCTTTAAAGCGACGGAACCAATCTCGACATGTTATTTCACTTAAAGCAGCATCTCCGTAAACGTAAACGTAAACGTAAACTTTCGATAAGCTTCAGCCGCCGTCTTCTTCGATTGAAAGAAGAAAATCAATATTTCTCGCATATGACGATTATTTGGCACGAAATCATACATATTCACACAACTTAAAGAACATAACGTCAAGAGAAAATCACTATTGTGCCATATGCCTAAGCTTGTCTCATGGCATTTAGGTTACGACAGAATCGACTAGCACTTACAGCTGGCGCCATCTATTGGCAAACAGCGGGAACTGAGTTGCGCACCTAATAATTTTTAATTAATTTTGCTTTATTCCCATTTTATGTCAGGAGTCTTGCCCAATGGTATCCTCACAATGGAAGAATCTCTGTTTCTTTGTTTTTATACTTAGATTAATCCTTTTGTGATCATATCATCAACCTTCTCTACGGCCCGATTCCAATTGAATACTTATACGGCGGACAACCTTAACTCATATTAAAGAAATTTTGGTTGTGGAGTGAACTTAGAGCCCGCCGTTGCTAGATTCCAGTTATTTAGTGCGTCAAATTTCCATTGCCAGCATTAACTGCTTCTACTTGTATCCCTCGTTTCATTCCAAATTTTTCTTTTGTGTTTAATTGTGGATATTGAACAGATTGCAGTTGTAAAAGCCGTAATATCTCTATAATATGTGTTATGTAACTCCTAATTTAGACGTTCTAATGTGAAGATCTGAAAAACAACAAAGTGTAGCAAGCAATATCGCTAATACCTGCACCAGATCTTGCAAACCGCTACAATTATTTATATATATGAATATATCGAATGAATTTCCAAATTAAGTTATTGGTTTTTTCAAATGCTAGGCAAATATATAGCATGATTCTTTAGTAGCTTTTTTTTCTTTTATCGAATAAAACACTCAAATGTTCATCATATATTCAAATTTTTTATGGGAATCGATAAATTGGTCTTTGCCATTGAATTTTTAAAAATAATTTCATGTAAATGTTGTCCGCGGCTCCGTCTCAAAATGTCCATTCGGAAGGTCCAATTTTTTGTTACTTTTTCGGGCATTTCGGCATGTATTCCACGAATAATGCGTGTTATGTTATCCTGTAAGGCTTCAATAGTGTTCGACTTGTTCACATAGACTAACGACTTGACATAACCCCACAAGAAATAATCAAGAGGCGTTAAATCGCAATATCTTGGGGGCCAACTCACAGGGCTAAATCGAGAGATAAGCTACTCACCAAATTCATCCCTTAACATATCCATTGTTTCAAGCAGTTGCATCGTCCTAATGAAACCACATGTCAACCAAGTTCAACTCAGCCAACTGGGGCAAAAAAAAATCCTTGTGGTTAAGTAGCACATGCCCAATTGCTGAGAACGGCGGCGAGTTGACATTTCACGATCGTCATTAGAACTGGTCGCTACGGCAGCAATATTTTCTTTGGTACGCACCCTACGCATGCAAGTCGATAGTTTTATGTCCAACAAAGTAAATTTGGTGCGAAATTTGAAGATAACAGCACGAATTGTTAATTCAGCAGGTCGATTATGGCGACCATAAAATGGTCGTATCAAACGATGCACATTTGTCACAGAGCACGAATTTTGATAACAAATTTCAACGATTTCCAATCGTTGCTCGTTTGTTAGTCTTTCTGTGATGAAATGGCAGGGTATACTGTACACTTTTCATCGCAACCTGAAAAACTTACATGTTAAATCACCCTTACTTGATTTATAAAGTATCCATATGTGAGTGAAACGAAGTGTATTTATGCAATATGAATGTATCAGTACTCGTACATACTTATATATTGACTATATGTTGCGTATCTATCTATGCGTGATAAATATTTAGTAATTGAATTATCATTACAAAAACACAAGAGTTGCAATTACTTTATAATGATGAGATCAAAGAATCAATATGGGCTGATTCACTTCAATGAATTCCATTATTTGCCTCATGTGATTCGGATTGATTTCAATGGAAGTGATAGTAATAGCAGAATGTATACTGTAGAAGTTCCATACAAATGAAGCTGTTTGGCCACAACCATGCGGAATACAAACAGAATGCGTGTATGGATGAAGACTAGATTATAATTTTCAACGTGTTTAGCGGATGGGTGTGTGCGAGCGATCGTGATTAAGCTAAGTACCAATCACGTAAATGTGATTTAAAAATAAATCATCATATGCGGCTCGTGAGTAGCTACATTTACAATACCATGGCACGATTTTTCATGGGTTAAGCCACCTGCAAATGTAATACCAAAATTTGTTTTCTAGCAGCTTATTAGCAATACAAAATCGAGGGGAGCAATCTTCTTGGCTTTTCGTATTATACAGTGCAATTTAGTTTTTATTAAGTTTTATAAATTTATTAGGTTTTATAAATTGATAAAGTCTGAGTAGAGAGTAGAGAATTTAATTGAAAAAGAGTGGCGTTCAAAGAATTTCTTCTATCTATAAAAGTAACACTTTTATTGGCTTTTAAATCCTTGGGGCCAGCGACAGCGGCTTGAAAATAGTTTTAAGGAGATAAGTTCAAATAATGTTTCTAGTATAAATGGCTGCGTACCTAGAAAGAAAAAGCGCGTTCAATTTTGTGAACTCGTGATCTTCCGAGTTCAATAGTGGTGTTGCAAGTGCCATAAATTGTAGAAGTTTTGTGTATTAAATACGATATCACAGGATATGATAAGACAAAAAGAAAAAGTCGTGACGAAAAGTCACATGTAATCGAATGTGGAAGATGTTTCCATTCCATAATTTCATACAAAACTCTCATGATGATTTCTAGACAAAAAGGAGGAAATCGTAACATGCCTCTAATTGAATCCGGAAGCACTTTCCTCCACCCGTTATCTTGAAATCGCCTTTAGTGATTTTTAATGAAATATCAGGAAATTTTGTACATAATCTGACACGAAATGTGTTAGAAATATCTGAAATTTTGTAGGCAACAACGGATTTTCGAAAGATTTGACAAAGTGAAATATTACTATATAAACAAGCTCTATAAAAGTCAAACACTTTTTGATTGCATGCTTTAATTTTTGTCTACTAATTATGCAAAAACAAATCAAATTTCAATAAAAATACGCTGATTGAAATCATTTATATTGGTTACAGCCAACTACAAAATACTATGCAATTTGATTCGAAGTTCATTATATACTATTTTCAGTATCTTAGAAGTGAAGGATATAAGAATGATTCCACATATGGGATTCCCTAAAATGTTTCCACTGAATAAAACTGAAATGTCTTACTTATTATTACTTCTTTCCAATGATGGCAAAAAAAAATATACTCTGACATATAAAAAGTACTAAACAAGGTCCCAAACTAGCCGATCTGGCGTACAGATGGTGCCAGTAGTTTCGAAAAAATTATTTTGTTAAAAATTTCAACCTTAAAAAATATATATTTTAAGTTTCCAGGCGCCACACTTTGTTCAACATTCTTATTTTGGGCCATCAAAAGTAAACGAGCTCAGTGAATTTGTAAACATGGAAAAAATTGGTCACCACTATGTAATTCAATATCCATTCCATTTGAAAGGTATGATATGTCCACCCAATATTAAAACCGAAGTCTGGAGGAATCTGCTCATTCGTTTGCGACTCTAAAATATTGGGTAGCAGAGTTTAAACGAGCCCTTATGAGCTACCAAGCCGAATACCGTAGTGGTCGACCAACTGAGATGTCCATGCCAAAAACAGCTAAGAAAACCCACAAAATCGTATTGGATGATCGTAGGCTAAAGGTGCGTAAGCCGACTGAAATGATAGGCATTTCAAAAAATGACATACATTGTATATTGGCAGCAGATTTGAAGATGCGAAAGCTGTGCCAAAGATGGGCGCCGCGCTTTCAATAGAGCAAAAACAGCTTCGTGAAGATGTTTCAGTGGAGTGTTTGCCAATTTTTTACCGCAATAAAGGTACATTTTTGCATCGATTTAAAACCATGAATAAGACATGGATCCAACACTTCACGCATGAAACAAAGAAAAAGTCAAAGCAGTGGACTGGAATGGCAGAATCGTGGAGAAGAGAAAGTGAAGATGATTCCATCTGCAGGCAAGTTCATGGCGTCTTTTCGTGTGATGCGTATGGGATACTTTTTATTGATTATTTTCAGAAAGGAAAACCCATCAACGTCGAATATCATGTTAATTTATTGCAGCGTTTAGGTGATAAAATTATGGAAAAAGACAATCAAGCCAATGCTATAGTTTACACAGTACCTATTGAGATGGCCAAAATTATTGAATTAAAGTTCGAACTGTTTCATCACGCACCTTATTCGCCAGATTTAGCCTCCTCGAGGTATTTTCTTTTCCAAACTTGAAAAACTGGTTCGGTGGTAAAAGATTAGTCAAACAATGAAGCGGTGTCTGCGGTTGATGACTATTTTAAGGATTTTCACGGTTCTTACTATAAACAGGAAATAGAAGCTATTGAATATCGCTTTATGTTTATGTTTATGTGGAAAAATAAGGAAAACGTTTCCCAACTTTTTTATGTCTTCTTTGTTAGGTAGGTTAGTTGTGTGCTCGCCCTTATATACTATTAGATTATACATAATATGATATTGATATACGAGTAGCAAAGTTGAAAAATTGAAAATCGGTTGAAATTTTGAACGTACATTTTAAATGTGCAAATGTCTGCTTAAAAATATTTTTGTTTTTGAATGAGGTTGGAACGCTTCCCAAGTTATTGAAAACTGGAGTCCACTTTTGACACATAAATTTTACTGGATTTCTCATCGATTTTTTTAAATATATATTATTATAGGTCCTCCCTCGTTTAAGTTACAAATAGACGAAAACATCGACTTTGAGGAACTCGAAAACCATTAAGGGATATGCTGGAATTTTTCTGTGCTTTTCTATTTGAGCCGTATTTGTCTGCCGATGCTTTCCTAGCAACTTTTACTAAATTCACCGGACGACGAGGTCTACCGAAAACTTTGTTTTCGGACAATGGTCGAAACTTCGTCGGTGCAAGTTATAAGATGCTGCAAGAACATAACAAATTTCTGAAAAGCGCCGAAAAATGTCTTTTAGAAAAGTATAGCCTACATGATTTCTCGTGGTCGTTCATCCCAGCATATGCTCCACATATGGGCGGCCTCTGGGAGGCAGCTGTGAAGAGCATGAAATCACACTTAAGGAAAGTAAGTTACAATTTGTCATTTACTTTCGAGGAATTTACTACTCTACTTGTAAGAATCGAAGCAGTATTAAATTCAAGGCTTTTGTCTCCGATGTCTGATAATCCGACAGAACTTTTGCCTTTAACTCCTGGACACTTATTGCGGTCTGCCCCACTTATTGCTCCCCCTGAGGCTCCGGTTGAATCAACTGGCAAGCAACTGTACCACATAAATCGGTAGAATCGATTAAAAACTATTCAACACATATTTAGCTAACGTTGGAAGACAGAATATATCACCGAACTCCAGCGCTGCTATAAATGGAAAACGTCGAGAAACAACCTGAAAGAGAATGACTTTGTCATTATAAAGGACGACCAATTGCCGCCCACAGAATGGCGATTAGGCCGCATCAAAAAAATATTCTGTGGCAAAGATAATAACGTTCGCGTAGCTGAAGTAAAAACACAAAATGGCACGATTGTACGACCTGTCCTACAATTTTGCATTTTACCGATTGTATCAGCTGAAAATCAAACTAACGAAATCTAACCCGACAATAACAATGATCACTTTTTTGGAATGTTAATTTCTCATTATACTTGCCTCTTTCTTTTCTTTCTTTTCTCAACAGACCCACAAGAAGGAGTTATCTCTGAAAGATGTCAATTCATCCAATCTCAAAGCAGCCCATATTCATCAAATACTACCCACTCTCGAGGCAGCCCAAATTTAGTAAAGGATGTACTTGGGCTGTCGACAACCTTAAATTTGCAATCCCTGCATAATATACCCCCTTGGAAATCATCAATAAATCCTCAAAAGGCATTATGGCTTTTTCCAAATGCACGACCACTCTGGACTTCAAGGTGCACTTTTTGGCATCACCTATTGAGTCAACATCGTTCGATTCGGCATGGTGCAGTTGAAAACCAAGGGTACAACTGAACATAAAGCGGAAAGACGACTT
>JAHXMU010000086.1:562729-591157 GCA_019455685.1 Philornis downsi | reverse complement strand
ATTTTAAATTAAATTTTTAATTGATTATTAATTAAAATTGAAATAAAAAATAATTGGAAATGTTTTCAATTTAAGCTGATCCATCGATCTTATTATCAGAAAAATTTAATTTTCGAAATAGCCCACATATTTTGTAATAAACAAACTCTACATTCTCTTTACAGAAGTATAAAATTTAGAGTACTGCAAAAAATTGGAATTGGGTTGTTTTAAATACGCCGGGAGATAATAAAAAAAATTGTGAATTTGTAACACAAAACGTATGTACAAAAACATATTACATGTAAACATTTGGAAATAGAAATTAGTAATTTAGTGTTCAGAGAATTTCAATCAGTTTGAAATCAGATTAGTGCAAGGTTATCCATACAGTGGTTTCAAAACCGCCAATCTGGCAAAACTATCAGCTGTCTGAAATGTTATTTATTTTGTAAAGGGTTTGCCATTCACGAATACGAATCGTTTCACAATTTTCGGACGTAAATGCCGGATATCTCAAGTTTTAGCAACTACTCGAAGTGTTCGTCGGACACATAGAGATGACCGAAGCTCAAATAATTATATGTGTATTAAACCCACTACCATGCGAACAATAGTCGCCTGTACTAACAAACATGCCACGGTCGGTCACGATTTGGGAAACAAGAAGAGCATAAATCCTAACTTTATCTACAAAAGAAGGGATGTGTGGAGAAGCCCACGTTTGAACCACCACTTTTGCAGTAAGTTTTAAATATTTTTACGCGTTTTTCGGTCGTTAAACGATCAATATTTGTAAATGGCATATATTTCATTAAATAAATAACACTTCAGACGACAGGTATTTAACAGCTGACAGCCTTGCCAGATTTTGCTTTATTGCACGAGAAGTTTCGAGTATGCGTAATTCCACGTTTTGGCGAAGTCAATTGGTCACCAAGATCATGCGATTTGACGCCGTTAGACTTTTTTGTGGAGCTATGTTAAAGACCGTATTTACGCATATAATCCCTAAACGTACCGCCGGAAATGTACAAACAAGTTGTCGAGAACTACGTCAAAAGGATCCACTACTGCAACCAATCCAAAGGCGGTCATTTAAATGAAATTGTATTTCGTACATAATGGCAAGATTCAGGCAGTATAATGAAATAAAAGTTTCATCGAAACGAAAAATGGACAACGCCATACAAATCGCCAACAATATAAGGGAAACACTGGATTCCCAAAGCATTAAACCTGATATATTTTTCTATAAGAAAAGCGTTTTGAGTGAACTGAAAGGGTTACAGTAGAGTGTTAATTATTAATTGAACTATTAAATTCCATCTTCTGTCACCACCGAGATATGTAATTTTCTAAATAAATCCACACAATATATAAATCGTTAATGTAAAATCGAGGGAGAGAATGAGAGACCAGTAATTCAGTGTAGTGTAATTTTTCATATAAAAGACGTTTTAGACGCTAAAAAACTAAATGGAGTGGTGAAGGAAATTTATCTTTGTAAACTTTCTTACTTAAGTGGAGACTATTATTTACAGGATGGCGCACCAACTGTGCTACGATAGGAAATTAGAGTAATTTTTTTTTTCTTAATTAATATATTTCATTAATTTATTTATTTGTTTTTATTGCATAAAATATTCAATTTTATTTGGTTTTGAGGATGATAACCTCCATGCTCATTTACGCATATGCGACACCTGATCACAAAATTATTCATTGCGGCCTGAAGGGTTGAAGTCGAAATCGATTCAATTATTGTTTTAATGGACTGCTTCAATTCAGTCAAATTCCTTAGTTTCGTTTTGTACATCTCTTGCCTGACAAAATCCCATAAAAAAGTCTGATGCAGTCAGGTCAGGTAATTATCGTCGCCAGTGGAAAGTGAAGTTTCTGGATATTAATTTGTTTGAGAATATTCTTTGGAGCACCGCCATAAACGGACTGGCTGTGTGTGCAGTTGCTCCATATTGCTGGCACAAAATGCTGTTGAAGGGGATACGTCTTCGGCGCAGTTCTAGGTAAAAAGAACTCCTTCAACATCTTTCAATAACAATTCCCATTGGTGCCAGTTTTTTGTTTGTAGCACGATTCGCAAGCCACCCTGTACGTCGCCAGTAAAAAATAATTGCAAGCACTTCGGACTTCTGCGATTCTTTTCAAATTCTTCATACCAGGTTTTGACAGTATTCTGAAAGAAAACTTTTTCCAACGGAGTTTTGGTCGCCCTCGTCTGCTCCGTCCATTGAGTTCATTATCGAAAACTTTTCATGCTGGAGCGTTTGGAACCATCCGCTGGCCTAGCCAAAACAATAGCTGTATTTTCATGCACTTGACCACGTCGTTGTCGATATATAGGTCTTATAGTTCATGGTTCAAGTGACGCCGATACTCTCCTTTAACGATAGTGAGTCCATAAATTTTGGAAGTCCCTAAAACTGATTCATTGACTTATGTCATAACCCGAGGTTTTGCGCCAAGCAGCAAGACAGATAAAAAGTAAAGTTTGGTAGAGTTGGCGTTTTATTTGTCAAGAGAGAGAGAGAGAGAGAGAGAGAGATATGCCATTAAATCGTTTACTTATAATAAAGGGTGTCCCAACAAGAACGCAAGATTTAAATTTTAAATAAAACACAGATATTTAAAGAAAATCGTGAAACTTTATTATATCGTAAAATAGACAGAATGAGGTTATGTATGGAACAACACATCGGGCAGATGGCCGCCGCGGCTTTGCTGGCACACACGCGATCTTTTAATGAAATTTTCAATGACCGTTTTGCATAAATGCTGCGGTATTTCATTAATGCAGCGTTCAATTTAATCTTTTAAGGCTTGAGTCGTCGTCGGCTTATTCGCGTAAACCATCGACCTCAAAAATCTCAAAGAAAAAGTCTAATGGTGTTAAATCGCACGATCTAGGCGACCAATTCTGGTCTCCAAAACGCGAAATAACACGACCGGGGAATGACTGATGCAGCAATTGAATTGTTGAATTGAATGTTGTTGAATTGAATGACATGTGGCGCCGTCTTGTTGAAACAACATGCCCTTCACTTTCATGTCTTCAATTATAGGCACGAGAAAACTGGTTATCACGATACTCAGCACCATTGACTCTTTGCGCTTGGCATGCCTCACTTTCATAAAAAAGGTCCAATGATTCCTCCAGCCCAAAATCCACATTGCTTCTCGTGAATCACTCGAGGACTTTCCTCACCCCAAAGTCGACAATTCTGCCTATTGACGAAGCCATCAAGATGGAAATGGGCCTCGTCACTGAAGTTGATTTTATCGGCAAAATCAGCATTTTCATGTTGTCTCTCCAACACCCAATTAACGAACTCCCTTCGCTGTCCATGGTCAGCTGACTTCAGTTCCTAAAACAATTGAACTTTGTATGCATGAAGATGCAAATCTTTCGTCAAAATTCCCTGCATAGTGGATTTGGAGACACCAATTTGCTGAGCTCGATGTCGAATTGAGGTGGATGGAGTTTGAGCGACATCACCACGTACAGCTGCGACATTTTCGGTCGATCGACCTGGTCGAAAGCGAGTTGTTGTCTTTACATCACTAACAGACCCAGTTTTGGCAAATTCATCCATTAATCTCTTTACAGTTGACTCTTTTGGAGCATTATTGTGACCCCAAATTGATCGCAATTTGCGAACTGTAGCCGCAAAACGTTCACCATTTTGGTAAAACAATTTCACTATGAGAATGCGTTGTTCATTCGTGCAGCGCTCCATTTTTACTAACTTTACTTTACTTTACTTTACTTTACTTTTACTTTACTTCTACTACCAAACAATAACAATTGTTCAAATGTCAAACAATGACACTTCGAATGGCGGCAAATTTAAATCTTGCGTTCTTGTTGGGACACCCTTTAGTTTATATTAACATATTTTCGCAAACAAGCACTGCTTTTCCATCCATCACCCCAAAATTATAGCTGTTCGCAAACGAGTAGAATCTTTGTTTGTCGAAACAAATAACTTGGTTTTGTTCTCTTTTATTATGCAAACAGATCCATAATTGCTGATTTATTCTCAATGTTAGAGAAGGCTGCAGTAATATCTGGCAATTCACTGCCAATAATGTGTGTGTCATCAGTACATGCAAGCGGCAATTAACTTTTTGTTAAAGATGGCATCATTCATGTTAACTGCAGCTTTCGAGGTGTTCAGGCTATCGCCCTGTATAGCCTGTATAGGTGTATAGGCTATCGCCCTGCCCAAATCCTCGCCCGTTGCAAGTGAGCCATTTTGAGTATGAGCTCAACACCACAGCATCTCTCGCAAGTCAGGATCAGTTCACTTACATGTTGGATATTTCTAGCCAATACCTATTTTCACACAGTACCATGTTCATTTTGTCTGCTATGTTTTATCGGAAGTGTTATCATGTAGACGAAATTTTCAAATGATCAACCCTCTGATTGTTGTAATAAAATCCTAAAAGTATTTCCTTGACAATGCAACAATAGTTATGATGCAACCAATTCTTCTTATGCCGCATTCACTCCACCTCGCTATGGCTTGGACTGACTTCATTGGAATTTTAAATTAAAGATCGTCATCCTCTTTCCATTAACCTCCTGGCATATTCATGACTGAGCGTTCGGAATGATTTGATGGTAGTCTCTAACTTTGATCCTAACTGTATGTCTGTCTCCCTTTACAAGTATTTCATACATGAGGCATACGAGATTATTTGCATGTGTTTTGATTGTTTCGTATTTAGGTTTATTGGGGGGAATTCGGCGAAACAAAAGGCCACAAACAAACAATTGAACAAACAACAACAAGAGTGTTTTCACTTTTTTGTGGTATGCCACAAATTAAATGTTTGTTGTGGCACGAACCAAGCCTCTGGCGTCATATAACTCGATAAAAGCATGTGGCCGAAAAATACCTTTTATTTAGTTCTACTCAGTCATCAGTCGCAATTTTGGGAAATATCGAAAAAATATTTCGAAATTATGTGGGGTCAAAATCAAACATGAACAACAAAATCGAACAGGGCTAATAAACAATGTTCTGGTAATGGTATTATTTTTATTCAGACCTATACAGGATACAACAATAACAAATTTGAATACTTTTCCTTTGTTGTTCAAATGCGAACTCAAACATCAACATGAGGGTGTGGCTGTGAGCTTGTACGAGAGCAGCAGGTTGCGGTAAAGAAGTTAGGGAATATTTCAAATGCGGACATTCAACCAAATATTTCCGGATATTCATTTAAAATTGGAAATAAAAGAGTTTTTGCTTTGTTTACGAATTTTTTTGAAAAAGGGGTCGGAAGAGTGGTTGTAAGTGGGGACAGGGAGTTTTAGCAAATATGCGTAACATTTCAAAACAAATGGAAATATTTTCGTAAAGTTCGCTAAAAGAATGATTGTTTAAATTGTTGTTCTTAGCTCAATAAAACATTTTTGCGTATTAGACATGGTAGGGGTGTTGGATGTGTTAGTTGTTATTTACATCTGCAAAGGGCAGGAGAGCAATTTAGATGGTAAATTCGTTCGGTATGAAAGGGTTGTGGACAATAATGATAATAAGATAGTCAAACATTACAAATTTTGAGGAAAAATGTGTTATATTCACCCATTTTTAGATGGCCAATATTTCTCAAGTGTACCTAGCAAGAAATGCGAAAGTCTCAAATCTTATAATTTTTTATCCCACTAACGGGCAACGTTTTGCAAAAGTGTTGGGGAAAAATTAAAATTTGAGCTCACAATTATTCGCTCAACCCTATTATGACCACACGGGATTAATAATGTGAATTGCTACAGATCGACCCGTCACGAAAAAAATCCAAATAAGGCCGATCGTGAAACAGTGGTTAATATAAGCTCAATCCCTGACCTGTGAATGAATACGGACAAAGTCGCTTCTCGTCTCCTGATACCTGATAACTACATAAAATATTAGATTTGATAAAAACTCCTTTACAGCTTTTTCTTAAATTGATGTTTTGTACCGCTGAAAACAACTCGTAATATTTTCCTAATACAAATTCCAATAAAAACTGAAATGTTTTCTTTGTTATAACATTTGACATGTTTATGCGAATGCACTAAAACTTAGCGTGCTTTAGTTTTTTTCCATCAATTCAGTTATATTCATAACTGTACGAGCTACCCGTCGTTTTACTCTTCTTTTTCAAATGGTGACTATGATATAAAGTTTTATCTACCTGTCGAAAACAGTGCTACGTCCTTCAGTCTTCTGCGCTCTGTCTCCATTTCGCCTCACCAAGTTTTGAAACCTTGTACAGAGGTGGTGATAGATTGATAGAGATGATTGATATGATGGCAGGGGGAGTAGCGGGGAATCCTCTAATCAATTTGATACCTCTCCCGTTGTGTTTGTGGAATTAAAATGTTGGACTGTATTGTGAATTATCCAATAGCGATGATCTTTAGGAGGACCAATTTCACAGTTGGTTTCTACCAGAAAACTGAAAATTGGAACTTGTAATTTGGATCATGTAATTTCACAGTCATGTGAAATTATATGTAATCAAATTGATCGTGCAGAAATTACAACTGGTGATAAATAAAGGATGAGAATTAGAATTAGTGCCAATTCAAAAGGAGATTTATTCAAGCAACGAGTTGTGCTCACCAGTTGAGATCTGATTTGTAAGTGATTTTTTACAAAACTTTTGACAACAGTTAAATTCATATGTTACAATTCAGAATTCAGTTACATTTAGTACACATATTTTCACTCAATGGAGTTATGTAACACATCAGGGACAAAAATTTTAGTTCATTCACAATAATATTCTTACAAAAGTACATTTTAATGTACAAAAAAAGGTTAATTTTAGTATAAATTCAATAGTAAATTCAAACATATCTTAAAATTATGGCTAAGATATTGAAGTTTAGATAAACCTTATTGGGTATTCAACGATACCCGTTGATTTTATTGCCGAAAACTTTTCGTGCAGCATAGTTTTAGGCCATCCGAAGAAAGTGACTTAGCTAGTACAGCCGCTTTATTTTTATTGCGCTTTACCACGTCGATGATGTTTCTGCTAGATAATCATTCGACGTCGATACTGTCAGTAAATGACGACGGGTGGCTATATAGGGTTATCCATTTAGTGGTTTCAAAACTGCAGATCTGACAAGACTGCCAGCTGTTAAAAACCTGTCATCTGAAGGTTTATATTATATATTTAGTGGTTTGCTATCAACGAATATGGATTGTTTAATAACCGAAGAACAATTAAAACAAGTTAAAACATAAAACAAAAGGGGTGGATTTAAAATCACCACGATGAGCTTCATCGGTGAAGAAAAATGTTGTTCGATTGAAAGCCCACGTTAAAACACACAACAAAAGTGGTTTTGAATCCACCTTCAGCTCATCGGTGGTTACATCAGTAAGCGAAATTTTCGCATATGGCTTCGGAGAACCCAGAAGTGATGGTGGAAAAGCCACTGCATCCGGAAATAGTAACTGTTTAAAACCCATTATGGTCTGGAGGTGTCATTGGGCCGTATTTTTCGAAAATGACGCTGGAGGAACCCCTGCCGTCAATTCATAGCGCTATGGCCACATGATAACCGACTTTTCTTGGCATGCAATTGAGGATTATCCTAGTCCTGCCATATGTTCTGTTACACAATTTCCAGCGCTTATCGTTCAAAACTTCTTGCGGGAATAGAACCGTTAACTTTTTTTTCAGAACACATGCACTGATTAGTGAAGAATACTAGTCAGTTTGGTTTCAGTTTGCAATCTACATATATTAACATGGAGTGGGGCGTTAAAGAGAATCGAGTCGGCGTAATAGCGTTGCATAAGTGCGGAAAGAGTGCTGGCCAAATTTTCGAGTTGCTAAAACCACTCGGAATATCAAGAATGTTCGTTTATCGTGCTATTGCTCGCTTCGGCGAATTGTCTGGAGTAGAAGACAGGCCAAAAAGTGGTCGCCCGCGCGTTGTCCGTACGAGTGCGGTAGTAAAGGCAGCGCGTGAAAGAATTCGGAGAAATCCCCTTAGAAAGCAGAAAATCATGTCCAAGGTATTGGATATATCAACCAGATCCATGTCTAGGCTGATTCGGGATGATCTGCATATGAAAGCCTATCGTCGGTCCACGGGGCATCTTCTAACTTCTCAGCTAAAAAAAATTAGGCTGGAAAGATGCAAGCGACTTTTGCAGTGCCACGCGGACAATGGCCATGAAAACATTCTGTTTACGGATGAGAAAATTTTTACCGTGGAAGAAGTTTTCAACAAACAAAATGAAAAGATTTATGCCACTTCATCTAAAGAAGCGAAAAAAGTTGTTCCAAGGGTTCAACGTGGCCATCATTCCTCTTCCGTAATGGTTTGGTGGGGGGTCTCCCACCATGGTGTCACATCCCTCCATTTCTGTGAAAAGGGCGTAAAAACTGGTGCAAAGGTTTACCAAAAAGATGTGTTAGAGGGTGTTGTGAAGGGTTTGACCAATACCCTTTTCAATGGACGTAGATGGATCTTCCAACAGGACTCTGCTCCTGTGCACAAAGTTAAAACCACGCAGGAGTGGCTCAGAGTCAATATTCCGGGCTTTATAGCAGCAGAAGATTGGCCATCAGGGAGTCCAGATCTCAATCCACTGGATTATGCTTTGTGGTCAGAATTGGAGAATATGGCTTGCAAGACTCTCCACAGAAATTTGGGAAGTCTTAAAGCAGCATTAACCAGAGCGTCGTCCTCGATCTCCATGGAAATCGTACGTGCGGCTATAGCCCAATGGCCACACCGTTTGAAAGCTTGTGTTAAAGCAAAAGGCGGCCATTTCGAGTGAATACAATTTTTTTTAATAACCAATATTGTCTTCTAATAAATGAAATAATTTTGAATACAATATGAATATTGGTTTTTTTTTATCGCGTTTTATATTTGTAACAGAACATATGGCAGGACAACTGGGCGATATATGGTTTCAACAAAACGGTACCACGAGCCACACAACATGACCGATTTTGGCTTTATGGCATGAGAAGTTTCCAGAAAGCGTAATTTCTTATTTTGGCGAAGTATAAGATCATGCTATTAGACTTTTTATATGGAGCCGCGTCAAATTCCGTGTTTACATCCATAATCCGCAATTATCGGAGCCTTTGAAATTAACATTCGTTTAGTTATCGTCGAGGTACTGCCCGAAATGTGCGAAAAAATTTCTAAAAACTCCCTCAAAAGGATCCACTGCTGCAACCAATTCAGAGGCGGATATTTAAATGAAATTACATTGCGCACATAATGGCAAGGTCCAGGGATTATAATGAAATATAAGTTTCATCGAGGTCATAGCTTTATGTGTGTTTTATTTAACTATACTTGAAAAAAAGGGATAGCCCTATATTTTACGAGAAATTTTTCACAGCCTCTCAAGACTCTACAGTGTATAGTACGCATTTGTTCATTGAGACCGTGTTTTGCCACTACATAGCTTACACGATTCATAACGACATCTGTTTCTCCCAATTTCGCAACTCTCCACAGCCACTCTAATTTGATGTAGCTTCCGAAATGATTAACATAGCTCGCTGTGCGTTGAGATAAGTACATAAGCCAGACAAACCTGTCTTCCAGAGTCCTTCTTAAAGCTTTAGTAACATCCCACAGATTTCGATAAGTGGTGTCAATTCTATTTGCATAGCAGCATGTGAATTTCGATAGTGATTAAGTCTATCACGTTCACTCCAGTTTTCCTGATTATTGTCAACATAGGTATGTATTTTGAACAGGACGTGTGATAGACTATCGGCAAGAATTTGAATCTCATACAAAATTGGCGGCTGCGATGGTTTTTGATCGAAGGCGGCGACTGGAGGTCGTAATGATTGGCGACGTCCTAAATACTGGCTAATGAAATCTTGTTATTAGAAACAGTATTTGCCCTGAAATGCATGATCTGTAATTTACCAAGCGACACATTTTTACCTTAAGCAATTATCGAACATTGAATATAGTTAAGACCGCAATAATCTGAAAGGTCAATTCTTCCGTTTGCTCATTTTATATGAAGCCTATTACGCAGCTCAATTTGTTCTTTCCCATGAAGAACTCATATTTATGGTGATATCGAAACCTTCGGCAGTTGAAAATGGCAGCAGCGGTAATTTGCATGTAAGGTACAAGGTGAAAAATAAGGTGCATTTCCAAATTTCGCGGGCTACGTACATTCTACTTTCGATTACCATTTTTTTTATCTTGGTACACTCCTCTCGCATATAGCATGTTTAGTTTGTTTGTGAGAGGCGTAAATAAGACAAGTGTTTTGCGTGTTCGGCGATTTTCTGCTATCAAAAAAAAATTGATCAAGGAAGTTGCATTAAATTTTGTGTAAACTATGGAATTAAGTGCTCAAAAACACTTGAAATGTTGACAGTGGCATACGGTGAGAGTGCTCTGAGTCAAAAAACTACTTACAAGTGGTACAAGCATTTCACAGAAGGTCGAGAAGATGTGAATGACGACGCTCGCTCTGAACGCCCCAGCACATCAACAATCGATGAAAATGTTGAGAAAGTGAAGAAAATTGTTATGGAGAATCGTCGAATCACAATTAGAGAAGTTGCTGAGGATGTCGGCATATCGGCTGGTTCATGCCATGCAATGTTTTCGGAAATTTTGGGCATGAAACGTGTGGCAGCGAAGTTCGTTCCAAAACTGCTGAATTTTGACCAAAAACAACGTCGCATGAGCATCGCTCAGGAATTGTTGAATGACGTCAACGATGATCCAGATTTGCTTAAACGGGTCATAACTGGTGAAGAATCATGGGTATACTCGTATGGATATGACATCGAAACCAAAGCTCAATCGTCCCAATGGAAGAGTCCAGGAGAGCCAAAACCAAAAAAAAGCACGACAAGTTCGATCAAATGTCAAAGGTTTGCTCACTGTTTCTTTGATTACCATGCCGTAGTGCATCAAGAGTTCTTACCACTAGGTCGTATGGTAAATAAGGAGTATTACCTTGAAATTATGCGCCGTTTGCGTGAAGCAATATGAAAAACACGCCCGGAATTATGGAAAAAAATTCATGCCTTCTGCATCATAATAATGCACCTGCTTACTTATCTTTGTTTGTGACAAATTATTTGGCCAAAAACAACAGCGTTATCATGCTTTAGTCACCGTATTCACCAGATTTGGCCCCCTGCGACTTTTTCTTGTTCCCAAGATTGAAAAAACCCATGAAAGAACGACGTTTTGCGACGATTGAAAAGATAAAAGCCGAATCGCTGAGAGAGCTTAAGGACATACCAAAAAGTGCATATCAGAACTGCTTCGAGGATTGGAAAAAACGCTGGCAGAAGTTTGTTTTATCTGAGGAGGACTACTTTGAAGGAGATAAAATAGAAATTGATGAATAAATAAATATTTTTTTAAAAAATGAAAATTCACTTTATTTTTTGAACACACCTCGTATTTTGAATAGGAAAAACAGTTCTGAACACTATACCAGCCTTAAACTAGAAAAAACTAAAATTACATATTTCCCTTTTTGAGTCCGCTGTTTAAACTTAGTTCGGGTAGAAAGTTGTTAGATCGACATTTTTAGGAGCTCGAACCCATAAAAAAGGAGATTCCCCCGAAACTCCATAACTAAGCACTGTTTCGTGATCTATTCATCGAGGTCTAATGAAAGAAAGTTTTGCGAATGTTTCTTATAAGTGCGTGCTTGTGAAATTTTACAGGTCTGAGCAATCAAGAAAGAATTCTCATTAAGTTGAGAGTTTCATATGCACAATACTTGATAGACTATTCACAATCGTTATCAGGATCAGTGGCTGAATGCAAAATAAGTGTACAGATAGTTTGCTATTATGAGAATATCGTTCTGCCAAAACTTCTTTTCGTGAATCTAGCTTTGCCACAAGCTAATCTTATTTACAGATTGAATAAACACACAGAAACAAAGTCCTATTACACAACAGAAACATAAACAATTGCAATTTCTATGACCTAAAACCTGTCTCAGAAAGTACAAATCGACTGCTAGTCTGTGACAATTAATTCTTTGCACCAACACATTGCAAAACCGCCCAGTGTAAATCATATATTCAAAACAACTGCCATAAATCTCATATTCAACTCATACTCAACAATGTCAAATGGCTCAGCATTTAGGCAATCTAAAAGGCATTTATTTAATTACTTTATTAAACCGTTAAGCTTCCCTCGTCCTGTGTTCTTTCTTCTCATCCGCTTTGGCTGTTTGAAAGTTCACAGTCATATTTTAAAATTTGGAGTTTTGGTTGGTGGCTTCGCTCGTTTCATGTTTTACGTACAATTTATAACAACAACCGAAAAAATATGTACGATTGTAGCTGTGCAAAAGGCAACATGCATTTTCAACATGTTGTCATGGTCATTTTCCTGATCCGCTTCTTTTTTTTTCTCTTTTTTGTTTTTGCTGTTGTCATGGTTGTTGTTGGAATTACAAGAGTTCCACAGGTCTGGACACAGGTCTTTATGCCTGGCTGCCCGCTTGTCTGGCTGTCTATTTATGTGTCTATACCTTTTTCGGTATATGCTTGTAATAATTTTACATTTCATCCTTTATGCCGCCACGGTCCTTTAGCTGCCCCACCTAACCAAATTTCTCCACATCTCATCAGGGAATATAAAGTCCGGATGTGTGCCTGTGTGTATGTGTTAGTACGGTTGTACACATTTTTCGCTGTGATGTCATAATTTACAAAACAGCGTGAGGCAAGTGACACAGTGGAAGATTCTTCTAATTATTAACGAAAATGAGTCATCTGTGTATGATGAATTCCATGCTTTGGTTGTCACCGTATATTTAATTTTTTTTATTAAACAACATTTTGGTAAATATTTTATTCTATATGTATATATGTATATTGGCCATCAAATCATCAACAGGTAAATAGAAAAGATCGAGAAGAAAAAATATAAAAATTGAGGATGATATTCCATACGCCCATGGTAAGAACTAAATGCGGCCGGCTTTATATGGTGTTTTCTGCAACAGTGTAGGGAACACTTTATGTTATACATTAGTAGTTTCGGGATGGCAGCACCTCAGAAAAATTCACCCATAGTGTTGCCAACTCTACTCCTAAAAAAATCCCTAAAATACAAGGTGGCGCAATAGAACGTGCATATTTAAAAAATAGATTAAAAAATAAATACAAAAGGTATGGTTAAAATAAATCTAAGGTATTGTAGAGTAATAAATGGAGTTTATTTTTTAAAAATAACATCATCTAAATGGTGACCCTCTCTACGACGGCACTCCTCTAACCGCAAACGAAAATTATTAAAAACTTTCTTCAGTAATACTGGTGTAATGGCTGCCATTGCACCACGGATATTCTCCTTGAGCTGAACGATGTTTCATGGATTATTACTGTAGACTTTGTGCTTGAGGTATCCCCACGAAAAAAAAGTCAAGAGGCGTCAAGTCTGGACTACGTGGAGGCCATGGGATATCACCTCTTTTCGAAATCAGTCTGCCAGGCAAGCTCTGCTTCACCACCGCCACTTTACTTTAGGACTATGCAATGGTTTCTGGTGTTTGATTTTGGGATTTTCACTGTTCCAGTTCCATTCCATTCATAAGGAAATGAGCCTCGTCAGAGAAAAGGATATTGTCAAAATTGGAAAATCGATTAAGCATTTCATTAGCAAATGCGAGCCTTGCTATGAAGTCAGACTCTTTCAATTCTTGTATTAATTGCAGTTTATATGGATGCAGTTTAAGATCCAATGTTAAAATTCGTTGCAAACTTCGTCGCGATAATTGTAAGACAGATGATTTCTTGCGAGTCGACATTTGTGGATTTCCTCGTACTGACTCCATAACTCTCTCAACATTGTCTTCGGTCCTAGATGTTCTTGGGCGACCATTTGCTTGTGGTTTAAATGTTGAACCGGTCTCTTCAAAACGCTTTACCCATATTTTAATTAAATTAGCACTCGGAACTTCACTAATTCGCCGTAGTCCATATTCAGCACAATATAGTCGCCTAGTAGAAATATATGAACGAGAGTTCTCATAAAATGCGCGCACGCAAAATGCGCGACGCTTCCCGTCGAAGTGATTCATAGCGACTAAAACTCCATGAGCCCGCCAACCCAACGATGTAGGCGCCCTCCCGCCCGCGCCTTTTCTACCCCGCAAAAAAAGATGATGCAATATGCACGTTCTATTACGCCACCCTGTAATTCAATTTTTTTCGACAGCAAATCCCCTTTTTACTTCAGTAACAAAAATTAAGTTCATATATTTAAATATAATACATAATAATATATAATATCGATATTTAAGTATATTTATAAAGGGTGTCCCAACAAGAACGCAAGATTTAATTTTGGTGCCATCCGAAGTGTCATAGTTTGACATTTGAACAATTGTTATTGTTTGCTAGTAGAAGGTATGAGGTTAGTAAAAATGGAGCGCTATACGAATGAACAATGCATTCTCATTGTGAAATTGTTTTACCAAAATGGTGAAAGTTTTGCGGCTACAGTTCGCAAATTGCGATCAATTTGGGGTCACAATAATGCTCCAAAAGAGTCAACTGTAAAGAGATTAATAGATAAATTTGCCAAAACTGGGTCTGTTAGTGATGTAAAGACAACAACGCGCCTTCCACCAGGTCGTTGGACCGAAAATGTCGCAGCTGTATGTGATGATGTCGCTCAAACTCCATCCACGTCAATTCGACACCGAGCTCAGCAAATTTGTGTCTCCAAATCCACTATCCAGCGAATTTTGACGAAAGATTTGCCTTCAGGCATACAAAATTCAATTGACTCAGGAACTGAAGCCAGCTGACCATGGACAGCGAAGGGAGTTCGTTAATTGGGTATTGGAGAGACAACATGAAAAAGCTGATTTTGCCGATAAAATCATCTTCAGACGACGAGACCCATTTCCATCTTGATGGCTTCGTCAATAGGAAGAATTGTCGCATTTGGGGTGAGGAAAAACATCGAGTGATTCACGAGAAGCAAATGCATCCTCAACGTGTCACTGTGTGGTATGGATTTTGGGCTGGAGGAATCAATGGACCTTTTTTTATGAAAATGGGGCATGTCAAGCCCAAACAGTCAATGGTGTTCGGTATCGTGAAATGATAACCAGTTTTTTCGTGCCTAGAATTAAAGAAATGAATGTGGAGGGCATGTGGTTTCAACAAGACGGCGCCACATGTCATACAGCCAGAGAAACAGTTCAATTGCTGCATCAGTCATTGAAATCTTGCGTTCTTGTTTTGGGACACCCTTTATTATATACATTTAGACGTTGTGTAATAATTCAGTAAATGATCTTATTCGTTTTATTTTCTCGCAAAAATATATCATATCATCAATATAAGTATTAGGCTATTATTATTTATTTTTGCTCTGTTCTCAGCCAGAAAATAGTACACTTCCGGAGGGTGATTACAAAATTTTAAGTTTTCTTTTTTACACTAACCCTAGCAGAGGTGGTGGAGACTAGAAATATAGCACAAGACAACATTCACACAATTTCAAAATTACTTTAAAATTGTCTCCACAAACTATTATAATTATTTAGTTGCTGATTAATAATCTGAAGAGGAAGTTTTAATGAATCTGGAAATAATTAAGCTAAAAATTTTGAATTTTTAATGTAATTTTGTTATGACAGTTTTACTATATTATGCAAAATATAAAATCAAAATATATTTCTAATAATCTGTGTTATTATTTAAATTTGAGGCATCAATACTTTTAAATAATTGAAGGTAATTTAAATTTTCATTTTTTTCAAATGCTATATATGAAATCCCCACTGTGCCTGACAGGGGTGCCAGCGAGGCCAACACAATCATCCAGGCGTTCATTTAAAGGTTCATTTAGCAATCCCGCTGTTACCGACATGACTAAAACAATTGGCTTTTTAATTTTGTAGTGAAGTCATGAACTTAAAGCGGTTTCATGTGTACAGTAAGGACACTGTTGAATACGTTGTGTTTGTGTTATTTTTTCCCTCGCTGTCTACAAATCGCCAGGACATCTAATAAATTGACCAGCTAAAGGTTCAAGTGAATGATTTACCGTTCAAATTAAAACTCGTTGTCTCATTGTGACGGGTGCAAACGTGTTGTAATTTATGATGCCGTTTCTGTTTGCGAAAAGATTCAGAAAAGGCGACATTTTAAATAAAAATCCAAATTAAAAATATCGGTTTGGAGAAATGGCTTTGAGGAGCCTTCCAGTTACCTTCCAAATATGAAGATTTTTCATTTATGGATTGTGGGTCAAAGTTTTTTTTTACCTAGCGAGACAAAAATTAGCATAAATATTTTTGTAACAAAAATCACTGAGAATATGGATAAGAAGCGGGCCAAAAGTGGCCACGCAGTGTCACTTTTCAATGACAGTTGTAACGGGCAGTGGCAATTTTTTGTAAGCGAATGCATTACATTCATTTATGTAACAGTGAAAACACTAAATAATAGAAAAGATTCAGTAACAGGGAGGATGGTAGTCAAAATTGGCAACCGCGGTTGCGAAAATTTTCTATGAAATTGTATTCTTTGCAATTGATAACCGATTTTAAAATCACTTAAAGTTTTGAAGTCCACGCGGTAAGACAGAGAAAAAAAAACATACTAAGTTATCTGTTATAATTACAAAGGTGGTTATCTTAAAAATATAATTTTTAAAAAACTAGATTCAATAAAGTTTATCACCTGAATCCGAACTCCACGTCCAACTTCATATGCATTCACAATTCTAATAGAAAATATACAGTGGTCACAATATTTATTCATACACCCTGCATAATACTGCAAAAGCCAAGAATGCACTTAATATTCTCACCTGAGACAAAGCAACAATCAAAGGAAAGGTCTGGAATGGGTGAATCGAGTCCAAAGAAGGTGAAGACTTTTGCAGAAATATAGAAATCGAAACATATATGTAATAGACGATTTTATTCTATTAGGTGCGCAAATAAGTTCTCGCTGTTTTTTTTTATAAAAATGCAACTTCATTATGAAAACGTGTGCTGTATTCAACCGGAAACACTATGTGGTGTGATGGAAAACGCGTTATAAAGAGAGCCAATCTTTGTATCGAAAAAAATGGTGGACATTTGTCTGATGTCATATTTCATACATAATTTCCATAAAATATATTCAATGTATAAAAATAATTAACCAAAATAAATGATTGCAAAAGTTATTTGTGTTTAACATTAGTAGGTCTTATTTGGCCCACCCTGTATAATATGTTAAGAAAAAATTTGAAATTCGCCAAATTGAGTTGGCACAATATTTTCGCGATGATTTTTTTTTTATTTTTTTATACTGTGTATCATTATTTGTTGGAGCAGGGCGGCTCGAAACTTACATAGTTTCTATAATTTTTGAAGCAATGTTGGAAATTTGCGTAATCACTAGTGGATTTAACCAGGCTTGCCAAAGGACAGAAATACTTTTTTATGATGCTACTTCACCACATTTTCGTGAGAATTATTGTAGCAGTGAAAGGGCATTTCTTTTGGTACACTTTTTCATTAAACTGGAGAAATCCTGTTCTTTGATCTGATTTTTCTCATTTAAGAATTAGCTCACAAACATAGTCCAGGCAATATTGAAACCGAGCTAAATTCTGCTCTAAGGGAGTCTGCTCCTTCATTTACGACTGTAAACTATTGGGTAGCAGAGTTTAAACGAGGTCGTACGAGCTACCAAGGCGAGCACCGTATAGGTCGAACAATTTGGGTACCCACGGTTAAGAAAATCCACAAAATGGTATTCGCTGATCGTTGGCTGAGGGTGCATGATCTAGCTGAAGTGATACGCATTTCAAAAAGTGCTGTATATCGTATATTGATCGAAGACTTGAAAATGAGAAAGCTGTGCCCAGGGTGGGTGCCGTGTTTGCTTTCAATAGGGCACCAAACAGCGTCGTGAGGATGTTTCAGAAGAGTGTTTGGTGATGTTTCACTGCAATAAAGCCGAATTTTTGCGTCGATGTATAACCATGGATGAGACATGGATGCACCACTTCTCACCTGAGACAAAGCAACAATCAAAGCAGAGGTCTGGAATGGGTGAATCGAGTCCAAAGAAGGTGAAGACAGTTCCATCTGCAGGCAAGGTTATGGCGTCTGTTTTTTTTTTTTTTTTGGGATGCACGTGGGTTTGTTTTCATTTATTATATACAGAAAAGAAAAACACTCAACGGCGAATATTATGCTAATATAGGGTGATCTTTTAATCGTAGTTTTTTTTTTTTAAATCGAATAAAACACTCAGATTTGCATCATATATTAAAGTTTTTTTTTTTTGCAATCGATAAATTGGTTTTTGTTATTTAATTTTTAAAGATAATTTCATGTCTCAAAATTTCCATTCGGAAGGTCCAATTTTTCGTCACTTCTTCGAGCATTTTGGTCTGTATTCCACTAATAACGCGTGTTATGTTATCTAGTAAGGCTTCAATAGTGTTCGGCTTGTCCACATAGACTAACGATTTGACATAACCCCACAAGAAATAATCAAGAGGCGTTAAATCGCAAGATCTTGGGGACCAATTCACAGGGCCAAATCGAGACATAACCTGACACAAGCCAAATTCATCCCTCAATATGTTCTTTGTTTCACGAGCAGTGTGGCATGTTGCACTGTCCTGATGAAACCACATGTCAACCAAGTTCAACTCAGCCAATTGGGACAAGAAAAAAATTCCTTGTGGTTGAATAACACATACCCAATCGCTGAGAACGGGGACGAATTGACATTTCACGATTGTCATTAACACTGGTTGCTACGGCTGTATGCGAGTTGATGGTTTTATGGCCATTAAAGTAAATTTGGTGCGAAATTTCGAGATAAGAGCTCGAATTGTTGATACAGCAGGTCGATCATGGCGACCGCGTCGCTACAGCTGCATGCGAGTCGACAGTTTTATGTCCAACAATGTAAATTTGGTGCGAAATTTGAAGATAACAGCACCAATTGTTGATACAGCAGGTCGATCATAACGGCCACGTCGCTACGGCTGCATGCGAGTCGATGGTTTTATGTTTGGTTTTATGAGATAACAGCACAAATTGTTGATGCAGCAGATCGATTATGACGACCACGTCATAGTCGATGCATATTTGTCACAGAGCACGAATTTTAATAATAAATTTCAACGAATTGCAATCGTTGCTCGTTTGTTAGTCTTTCCATGATGAAATGGCAGAGTATACTGTGCACTTTTCACTTTAACACATGACCAACTAGTGCTGCCAACCTGAAAAACTTAAATCTTAAGAAATCACCCTATATGTTATAGCGTTTAGGTAATGAAATTATGGAAAATAGGCCGCATTTGGCTAAAATGAAGTTCACACATCCACTATTGCGATGACCAAAATTTATAAATTAAAGTTCGAATTACTTGATCACGCACTTTATTCGCCAGATTTAGCTCAGACGCTCTATTAGCACTATTTCCAAACTTAAAAAAGTCGCTCGGTGATATAATATTTGCCAACAATGAAGAGGTGGAGTCTGCTGTTGATGGCTATTTAAAAGAGTTTGACAGTTCTTACTATAAACAGGGTATAGAAAACATTGAATATCGGTGGAAAAAGCATGATCGAGCTAAAAGCAGACTATTTTGAAAAATAAAGAAAAGCTTTCCCAACATTTTTGTGTCTTCTTTGTTAAGTCGGCTAGGTTTGGTAGTTTTGTTGTTGTTGTTTATCAACATCTGTTACGACTTGTAAGAGGTGTAAAATTGAAAACTTTTGAAGTAATCGAGGTAGTCAATTCTGGTATCCTGCAAACCGTCTTGTATTGACACAGGGAATTCAAAACGTATTTTTTATTGGAAATATTTCATTGATCATACTAGTATGTGAGTCGACTCAGTAGTTTCGGTGGTGCGCATTTGTGGTCGTTTATCTGTGCTTCAAACCGAATAGATTCGTATCATTGCAAAGACAATTATTTTTTATTGGTTTTAGAAGACTTTATGGTTGCCTGGAGTTCATAATATTTAAAATTTTCCAGAAGGCTTTAGTGGCAAAAAGTAAATAAAAAAAATATCTCTGGACCACTAAGCGGAAAGTTCAGGCTACGTGCCAAAGGCTGCGACATTGGTTCAAACTGTTCAGACTAGACGCTCTAGGGATAATATGATATCACTTAGAACCAGTTTTAACCAGAAATGCATTCTCAAGGAAATTTCGTTATTCCTTGATCAGCAAATCAACAACTGTTTCGTGATGCTCATAGCGTTACGGCGAAAAAAAAAGGTACAGTGTTCAATTTTGCACAAGTCGAAGTCAGCAGCAGAGATACAGGGTGGCGCAATAGAACGTGCATATTGCTTCATCTTTTTTGCGGGGTAGAAAAGGCGCGGGCGGGAGGCGCCTACATCGTTGGGTTGGCGGGCTCATGGAGTTTTAGTCGCTATGAATCACTTCGACGGGAAGCGTCGCGTATTTTGCGTGCGCGCATTTTACGAGAACTCTCGTTCATATATATGTATTGCTACTAGGCGACTATATTGTGCTGAATATGGACTACGGCGAATTAGTGAAGTTCCGAATGCTAATTTAATTAAAATATGGGTAAAGCGTTTTGAAGAGACCGGTTCAACATTTAAACCACAAGCAAATGGTCGCCCAAGAACATCTAGGACCGAAGACAATGTTGAGAGAGTTATGGAGTCAGTACGAGGAAATCCACAAATGTCGACTCGCAAGAGATCGTCTGTCTTACAGTTATCGCGACTAAGTTTGCAACGAATTTTAACATTGGATCTTAAACTGCATCCATATAAGCTGCAATTAACACAAGAATTGAAAGAATCTGACTTCATAGCAAGGCTCGCATTTGCTAATGAAATGCTTAATCGATTTTCCAATTTTGACAATATCCTTTTCTCTGACGAGGCTCATTTCCTTATGAATGGGTTCGTAAACCGTCAAAATTGTCGTTACTGGAACAGCAAAGTCTACAGTAATAATCCAAGAAACATCGTTCAGCTCAAGGAGAATATTCGTGGCGAAATGGCAGCCATTACACCAGTATTACTGAAGAAAGTTTTCAATAATTTTCGTTTGCGGTTAGAGGTGTGCGGTCGTAGAGAGAGTCACCATTTAGATGATGTTATTTAAAAAAAAAATAAACTCCTTTTATTACTCTACAATGCCTTAGATTTATTTTAGCCATACCTTTTGTATTTATTTTGTAATCTATTTTTTAAATATGCACGTTCTATTGCGCCACCCTGTATAATTGAAAAATGAATGGCGAAATAAGAATAATATTTTTGCTTATCGTTGTAGGCAATATTTCGAGAGATTTATTAGTCTTCTTTACCGAACTAAGAGTTTTTTTTGGTTTCAAAATAAGAAAAAATGTGTAAACACAATAAACGAAACGGTGACCTTCCACTTGCCCTGTCACTTCCTGTGGAGGTTTTGGCCTTAATAAAATTATACCATTTTAAGAAATCAACCTCTTGCTTTTGAAAACGTCGAATTTTCCTAAAAATTCGCTTTCTCTAGTGAAGTTCTAGATCTCCTTTTCGAATTGTTTTAGATTTTATTTTGTTTAATGCAAAAGGAAATTGGAGACATTTTAAATTCAAAAAGATAGGAATGTTGCTTATCAAAATGATACCGAAAATATTATTTCTATTACGAATTCAACATTGATCAAAATTGTTTATATGGCAAAACAGACTAAGCTGTAACTTTAGTATTTAACGACTCATATTTTTCTACAGCATAACATATTGAAGAGCTTTTAAAATCCAAAAAACAACATAGAAAAGTAATGAGTTTATAAAATACCGGCACACTAAATTATTGATATTGCACAAGTTGTAGAATTTTACTATTGCACATAGAGTAGAGAATAGCAATGTGTACTTAACGTAAACATATTGACATTAAATATTTCTGTATGATAACAAAACAGTAAAATTAAAATCCCTTGTAAAGTCTTTTTAATACCCTAAATGCACGAATGTTTCGTTCAAACCATTCCCTTGCCTTCATAAAAGCTAATGGAAACTCCCCAACAACTGAAAGTGAAAGAAATGCAACCACAGGGCACGACTACACTTCCTTCTTTCAAACAGCAGACATAATACCAAACCGCATAGGAGAAGACAGCATCTCGTCCTTGTAGTTTGTTTCGCTGATGAAGGCAATTTCCAGTTAAATGGAATTGGCTGCATCCGAGTTTGGCAATAGCAAAAGATCAAATGAATATAGTACAAATCATAAACGTATTTTGGAGTTTTGGCTTCTAAGTACGCAGGGCAGAGAAACTGACTGTTTGTGGAGGGCGACATAAAAATAGAGCGCATTATTGTGGACCACAAGAATATGAATACACGGAAGACCAATGGCATACCAAACCGTGAGTTATTTTTGGAATTGTTAATTTATTTTTTCTAGGAAGTTGTGATGAAAGTATTAAAACAAAATACCTTAAAGCAACTCTAAAAAATGTCCAACCATATGGATGTTTTTATTCCATTACTAAAAGCATTTAATTGTTAGACTCACTTAACGTTTGAGAAGCATTAAATAGCCATATCGATTACTCCACTTCTCGAAGTGTTTGTCAAACACATCGAGGTGGCCGCAACTCAAATAATGATAAGTGGCTGTATGCAGAGTTTAACCTGCGATCATGTAAACAATAGCCGAGTGTATCAACCATCGCGCCACGGTCGGTTCCTTATCCCTTTACTGGGCAACGATAAATTAGTAGGCGTGGGTCCACGTCTGCTATTGCTGCTAACAATATTTATTTATTCCTAGTGTAATTCGCTTGAACGTGGTTAGCACAGCATTATCCATTTATTGGTTTCAAGACCGCCGGTCTGGCACGGCCGTCAGCTGTTTACGACCTGTTATCTATGTAATAAAATTATTGTTTGGCGCTCAATATTGTCTAGAGATATAACTGGGCCGTATTTGTTCGAAAACTACCTACTGCCAAAGCACGAGGAGGTCACTTAAATGACATTTTATTTCATACATACATAATGGCACGGTCCAAGCATCATAATAAAATAAAAGTTTCTTCCAAACCATAGCTTTATGAGCGTTTAATTTAATTTTACTTTTAAATCCGAAAAATGGATATCCCGGTACATGTGTGAAGAATTTTATTGGAAAATGCGAACCATAACATGGTTGTTTTCATATTCACAAAACCTTCACCATTCACTAGTAATCTATCATAATAGTGTAAGTATTTGAAATTGTGAACTTTTCAAATAATATCTATTTCCAAAACGTATTTAGGGGTCAATGTGACCACATTAATGATCATTTCTTGATAGTGTACACCAAATCAGTTGTGGAGTCTATAGGTAGTAGACATATATAAATCGAATATGTCTTTAAGAATTTGGTTGGAGTAACATTCAATTCCGTAATCACCCACAAGGCGTTTCGGAATCGCTGACGACTCCATCTTCAGAACCCTTTGTAAATGAATCGATGCTGTCGGTACATCATTAATTATATATTTTTTTATATTACATATAGTATATCAATATATATATATATAAATAAATATATTAGGTGCGCAACTAAGTTCCCGCTGTTTGCCAATAGATGGCACCAGCTGTAAATGCTAGTCGATTCGATAATCTAAACGACATGAGTCAAGCTCGGGCATATGGTAAACATGCCGCTTCGACACAATAGTAATTTTCTTTTGACGTCATATTCTTTTGGTTGTGTGAATATGTATGATTTTGTGCCAAATAATCGCCATATGCGGGAAGTATTAATTCTCTTCTTTCAATCGAAGAAAACGGCGGCCGAAGCTCATCGAGAGCTTCAAAACGCTTACGACGATGCTGCTTTAAGTGAAATAACGTGTCGAGACTGGTTCTGTCGTTTTAAAGACGATGATTTTGATGTTGGCGACCGCTCGCGTGAAGGAAGACGAGGAGGAGCATCCGTGGTGAGGATCTGTGTTAAACGCATGCAAAGCTTGCTTTACCTAGAAGTTAGCTGCCAAGCCGTTTCCAATCGATTTTATGCTTTGGGAATAATTTAAGAGCAAATAACTTGGGTTCCTTATGAGTTGAAGCCAAGGGACGTTGAGCGTCGTTTTTTCACCTGTGCTTCAACGATAAAAAAGGAAGCGTCTTCTTCATCGTATTGTAACAGGTGGATTCATTACTGCAATCCAAAGAAAATAAAGTCATGGAGACTGCTCGCTCATGCTTCTATGCCGTCGCCTCGACCGAATATTCACACTACGAAAGTTACGCGCTGTACTTGGGGGAGCAGGTCGGTGTTATTTATTACGAGCTCTGTAAATCAAGCGAAACCTTCACTGGGGACCGGTATTGACTTCAATTAGTGCTACTGAGGTGAGCTCTGCGAGAGAAAGGCCCACAATACGCGCACAGGCACGAAAAAGTGATTATTCAGTATGACAACGCTCGGCCTCACGTGGCCAAGCCCGTTAAAACCTACCTGTAAACGCTAAAATGGGAAGTCTTACCCCATCCGCCATATTCTCCAGGTATTGTGTCGTCCAGTTATCACTTGTTCCGTTCGATGGCACACAGTCAGGCTGACCAGCAATTCAACTCATATGACGATATCAGGGAATGACTAGATTCGTGGATAGCCTTCAAAGATGAACAGTTTTACCGTGACGGAATTCGAGCTTTGCCAGAAAGATGGGAAAAAGTAGTAGCTAGCGATGGGCAATACTTTCAATGAATCATTTGTAAACATGTTTTCATAATAAAAGTGCATTTTATAAAAAAAACAGCGAACTTAATTGCGCACGTAATATACCTTCACCACGGCAACAAAATGTGACAGTAGGAATGGCTTATTTTGGTCCGCCTCATCTAATTCTTTAAAAATTGACAAATTTCTCGAAATTCTGACTTTTATTTCATTCCGTTACCTTACAATTCTTTCCACATTTCTTTAGTTTGTACTCGTATAAATTCAATCGTTTTAACCAGACCGATGTCTTTTTTTCAATTCCCTTAAATTTGCAAATTTGAAGAACATTGGGTTGCAACCGTCTCGAATATCCCGTATAAATCGAACGATTTTTCGATTGTTTTGAATTTTTTCCAAAATTTCTGATTAATGATATAAATTTGGTCCATGACAGGCGAATTGCGGTAACTGCCATAAAAAGCAAACTGCCTTTTAGACAAAAGTCAAAATAGCTGGTTGTGCATTTGGGATGTTTTGATCGTTATACCCAGGGTGACTCACGAAACGTGTTACGGTGTATCAGAAACTTTCAATGGGAACCTTTATTTAAAGATATTCAAGGATTTTTGTTTTACCCCGAATTGTGCCGAACAGCAGCTGCACACATAGCCGGACCGATTACGGCTGAGCTCTAACAAAAATTCCTTAACAAATTTGTATCCAGAAACTCCACTTTCCGCTGGCTCTTAAAGTCACCTGACCTGACTGCACCAGACTTTGTTTATGGGGTTATGTCAAGCAAGAGGTGTACATACAAAACGAAATCAACGAATTGGACTGAATTAAAGCAATCAACTAAAACAATAATTGGAGCGATTCCGACTTCAACAATTTTCTGATCAAGTATCGCATATGCGTGTATGAGCATAGAGGACATTTACGGTCCATCATCTTTAAAACCAAAATGTAATTAAAGTTTCTATGCAATAAAAAAAAAAAATAAATGAAATACATTGGCTAAAAGAACGTTAATTGAAATTCTTATTGTATTGCAATTGGTGAGCCATTCTATATGTTTAAAAAGTTCAATTTTTGTATAACTTGTAGGGGAGGGAAATCGTTTTTTTTTTTTTGGGCTAAGTAACTTCGAAACATCTCACAAGATATCCTTAAATAAGATGTTGGGTAGAAGGTACACTCCTCCTCTTTCCAAGACACTGACATTATTATCATATAAAAAAAAAGAAAATTTGTAGAGATTGGAAGCAGCCAACAATTCCAGTTCTTACAAATACACAACCAAGGACATTATTTTCCCCCTTCCCTAAAAAGACGCATAAAAGTAAGACAGCGTTTTTTTACGACTTAACTTGTTTTACCAAAGTCAAATGAATATGGATGACTTCATTTTATATTTAAAGCCATGAGAACTGCGCCACTGAAGGAAGCTTATAGGTGAAAATACTTATTCTTCTTAGATGGGCAAAATCACACCTTATATGTATATTAGAAGAGGTAAGCACACACTTTTTTAAGGATAATTTTGCTGTAATTACTTTATTAAATGTATCGGGTTGTTTGGAAAGTTCGTTTGGTTAATTTGTTAGTTCACCATACGTCACTTCTCATGACGTAGAGTTCCTTCAAACGCTATCATAACTTTCTCTCACCCCTTCTCTAAACTGTTTAGTATTGTTTACTTGAGTTCTCGTTCTAGTCGTTAGTGGTTATAGTGTTTAAAAAAAAAGTGTACAAAAGTGGGTAAAATAAGCGAAAAAGAGCATTTTAGACATATTATGCTGTATTATTTCCGAAAAAGAAGAACGGCTGCTGAAGCCAGCCGAAAAATAAAGTCTGTTTATGAAGAAAACATACCAGATGAAAGAACTTGATATAAATGTTTTAAAAGATCTTCTACTGGTGACTTCCTCCTAACGGACGCTCCCAGATCAGTACGACCAAAAGGAATTTTTTCCGATGAGGTGAGAGATTCAATGTTAATCCCCGTGCAACAGTTAGAAAAAATAACTGAAATAATTAAAAACTAAGTTTCAACCGTTCACGGGGTCATAAAAGAGCTCGGATTTGTGAGTAACCTGGAAGTGTGGGTACCTCGCTTTCTCACCGAGGCCAATCCCCTGAATCGCGTTGGCGTTTGCGATAACCTAAAGATAAGAAATAACAAGACACCATTTCTGAAAAACCTCATCACAGGAGATGAAATATTGATAGCCTACAACAATGTTACGCGGAAAAAATCAAGGAGGAAACCAAATGAATTCCCTCAATCCACCTCTAAAGCGGGTCTTCACCCCAAGAAGTTAATGTTGTCGATTTTGTGGGATGTCAAATGAGTAGTCTTTTTTGAGATTCTCTCAACAAATCAAACGGTTAATGCGGATTACTATATCGCACAATTAGATAAATTGAAAGTGGCATTGGAAAAAAACGCCCAAAGCTCATCAGTCGGAGAGACTTTATCTACCATCATGACAACAACCGCCCTCACACTGCCTTGCGGACGCATCAGAAACTGTCAGAGTTTGGGTGGGACTCCCCAGACCTCGTCCTGTCCGACTATCACTGTAAAATACAATTGTTAGAGTGTAAATATGTCAGATTTGGTCTGAAGATTTAATTTGGAACTTAGGTTCTGTGAGAGAGATTGGAGGTTTTGTGGAAGAACTTGGGTTCTTAGCGAAATGTATATACTTACGAGGGGGTTTCGTATTGGAGAAGAGGAAAAGATAACGGTTAACTTACATTATTTTATTCGTATGTTGAGAACGAAGTGGTCCGGTTGGCAGCTGGCGGAAAAGGACAACAAGTATATCGTTAATTTCAACCATGAGACCTCCTTGCGCAGCTGGCTTGCCATATGGTTGTAATAAGATAGGGGTTTTTATAGTTACATGGTTGTTTGAAGGGGCCTTTACACAAGCAAATAAATAGTTAATTTTTACAATTTACAATATTTACAAATTGTTTGATATAAACAATTCAATGTAATTCAACTTAATTCAGTGCAATTTAAATTAATGCAACTTTAATTCGAAACAATACACTTTAATTAAATGCAATGCAATTCAATTCAATTCAATTTAATTCATAATTTATAATTCATATTTTCCTTTACTTTATAAAATTCATTTAATTTTCCAAATTCAATTCATGGGAAGGATTAACTATGTTCAACAATCACCTATTTCGCAGTCTGAACAACAACTTGAAGGACTTAAATTTCCATAACGACGAGGAAGTAAAAAATCGAATTGAAAACATTTTTTGAGAAAAACCACGCCGGTTTTATGAGAGAGGAACTAAAAAGCTACCGCAGAGGTGTGAAGAAATTTCAATAAATAGATTATACTAGCCGACCCGCCGAACTTCGTCTCGCCCAGCAGCCATTGTATGTGCAGATTGGTGGTTCCGATCCATCCTGAGCCAGCGGTGCATTCTGGGGAGCACACGTAACAATTCCTGCCACAGCATAGGCTTATCGCGCAAATTGTGATTAAAAAGTAGACATTAACTTTTGTAACTTTATTTTTTTACGAAAATAGGTAAGGCATGATCCGGTATTGGCCTAATTAACGCCTCTACACATAGATTAAGCACCCAACGCTAGCGGAGCATACGGTTATCGCGCTAATCTCTAGCGGGCAAAACACCAAAAAAAAACTAAATACTGCGCCATCTGTCGGACGAACTTCAAACTACACAGAAACACTCCTCA
>JAHXMU010000086.1:500679-545157 GCA_019455685.1 Philornis downsi | reverse complement strand
ACACACATTAACTCCTTATGACAAAACAGAGGGAAAGAAGGTTTATTAAAAATACATAACGTACACATCAACAACCCAAAAACAAGTCGATTAATGTCAGTATGAACTAAGGGGCGTGAACGAATTTAAATTAAGAGGCGTTGCACAAGGGAACCCCATACGGTTAGGAAAAATATACAGTCCACAAATGTCGCATAGAGTAAATGAATATGCTGAGGACTACGACTACAGCGACAATGATAATAATGTCTGGAAAACTTCCCCTTGTTCCTGATTCTTTTCATTCTATTTTGGATAGAATATACAAAAACGCACAAGGAGACAGACAGACGGTTGGACGGACTTCTATAAATGCAGATTGAAATATTTATGTGTGTTGAAAGCCAAATCAGCTACAGAAGATAACATTGGAATTATAGACCTCCCTAAAAACACAAAAAACACCAAAAACTTATGGGAAAGGATATAAACTGTTGTAAAAGCGTCACGAGTGTGGGTTTGTGTGCGGAACGCAGACGTTGGAAAAAATAGCTCCAAATTGAGATATATGTATTGCAATAAGAACATAAAATACTAATGACAAACCTATGATTAGTATAAAATACACACTCGCAATCATACAGACGTATACATTTGTCCACGCATACACTTATCCACATAACTATGCGTACACCCCGAGAGAAACTTTGTTCGTGCTAAAATAAAACCTAACTAACGTAATAGTTAGGTAGATAGAAGTCTCACCCATGTATAATTAGTTTGAAGGTGTGAAAGTTTTACGTTACAGTCAGTCACAAAATATTTTTTCGCTAAGTTATCGAATTCATTTTTTAAACGAATTGTTTGCGGGGCGGTCGCAAAACTAGCCGACCTGACGTATAGATAAATGGTAGTAGTAGTTTGAAAAAAATTATTTTGGTGAAACGAGGCAAATTTATGAAACATATGGTTTAAGTTTCAAGGCGCCACTTTGTTGTGTATTTTTATTTGAACCACAAAAGTTTAACGATCACCGTCAACAGTGTGTGCTACAGATCAATATGGTACCCAATTTGTTTTGGCTCAAATTGAACGACATGGGTGTGGACGACTTGTTGTTCAAGCAGGAAGATGCTGTTGTCTTCTGAAGTCGCAGGTTTATGCCAATATGCAGCAGTAGCAGTCAAAGTCGACAAAACGTACGCCATCGCTCAAATTCAGATAGATTTAAGTGGATCTAAGCTACCGTGCAAAGCCTCGTCGGATATTTGAACTACATTATATTCCGTATATAATGATATATAAGGGCCTTTCAAGCAAACAAATAAATTCGTTAACGTCTCACACAAAGCTCGTCTTACTCCATTTCAACATCAGCTCTACCCTATTAGGAAACCGTTTACATAAACAATTTAACAACAACAATTTAACAATTCTCTAATATACAAGGTTATTCATTTAGTGGTTTCAAAACAGTCGGTTTAGCTAGGCTGTCAGCTTTTAAATACCTGTCATCTGAAGTGTTATTTACCTATATTTAGCGAAAGATTTGTAATAAGTTAAAACTTACAACAAAAGTGGTGGTTCAATCGTTGGTATTTTTCGCGAATTACAGGATGATTATGGTCTTCATAATCCACCTACTCTGCATAGAATTGTCAAGCATAGAAAATTTAAAGGGACTGGAAACATTACAGATAAGGGCAGGCCTGGGTATTATCGCACTGCCGAAAATATCGCTACTGTTGGTGAAAGTGTAGTGGATAATCCGAATTTCGATTCAGAACGCTATGGACGTACGATAACCGACTTTTTCGGCCTGCAATTGAAGATTATGAAATGTGCAATTTGTGATTTCAACAAGACGATGCCACGAGCTACAAAACATGACCGATTTTGGCTTTATTGTCCAAATCAAACGTCAATTGACCACCAAAATTATACGACTTGACGCTATTGGACTTCTTTGGTGGCATTCGACAAGTTGCCGCCGAAATGCGAAAAAAGTGCTCAAAAAGATCCACTGCTGCAACCAACCCAGAGAAGGTCGTTTAAGTGGCATTGCATTTCGTACATAATGGCAAGGTCCAAGCGTTATAATAAAATAAAAGTTTCACCGAAATCATAGCTTTATGCGTGTTTTATTTAACCTTATTTTTGAAACCGGAAAATGGATAACCCGGTATTTCTACTAAGTAGGGACAGATGAACATTCACAGATTCCTGGAGAATAAAAGTGGTAACTTTCACTTAAATTGAAGTTGAACAAAAAAGTGAAAAAATATTACGTTACACAGAATAGATTTCAAATTATTTTAAACTCTTTAACGAATCGGCCGACTGTGCTGTGATGGTTATTAACCGCGATCATTTTTCGCATGGTCGCGCTTTCAACTCCGCACGCAGACACCTATCATTATCTGGAAGTGGCGGCCGCCACAATATATCTGACAAATAATTCGGACAGTTGAGTAATCGACAAGTGCTGTAAATGTTTCTTCAATTGACGACGTTAAACTGTAGGCCTCGTCTCATTCATGGCATGCAAGCGAATTTTCATCCAGAGCAATTTGTTATTTTAATTATTTATTATTGTTATTTTGTTTAAATACAAAAAATATTAGGAAAGCCCAAAAAAACGCTATTATTTTTAAAAGGTTGAATCTCATCCCCGTACAAGGAAGTTTTTAACTACGATTTGTCCTACTTGTGGCTTCAAAGAGCAGGGAACGATATATAGATATATCGCTAAATAAGTACGCTTTTTGTATTTTGTATTCAATATTTCTAGAAGCCATTTTTCAAAACTCGACTTCAGTCGTTGTGTAGCAAATTTTTCCTACTGGAATTATCTCTGACTGCAAAGCAATCTTGCACTAAATCTCATGTAAAGAACCATCTCCAATTTATGTATGTACATTTATAAATTTATGTTATGTACATTTTAATTGCGATTATCGTTGTGGAAAATAATACAGAAATAATATTTTTTCCCAGAAAAAATACAGAAGAAAAACACCCATTTAATCTGATGACGAGTCGATACTGCAGACAAATCTCGAATTTGATCCAGTTAATATAAATATAAAGGTGAAGCTCCAAAATTCTACCAATAGATAAGAAGTACATACAGGGTGTGGAACAGGGACCCCTTCTCTAAGGACAATGAGGAAAATCTGGTCACAGATACGCAGAATGTGCTGCAACTATGGAGAGAGCATTTTTATAAGCTCTTAGTTCCGGATGGCTGCACGAGTCAGGAAATCACCCCCAATTATCAATGATGGCATAAATTGTCCAGCTCCGAGACAAACAGAGATCAGAACAGCAGTATTGCGGCTTAAGAACAATAAAGCTGCAGGCGCTGATAGCCTGCCAGCAGAGCTGGTTAAAACTGGTGGCGATGAGCTGATAAACAGCCTGCATTAGCTCCTAATTACAACTTGGAAAACATGCACGATGATTGGAATTTGAGTGTACTGTGTCCTGTGTTTAAAAAAGCCGGTCCAAGTGTTTGTAACAACTATCGCGGTATCAGTCTTTTACCCATTGCTTATAAGGTTCTCCCGAGTGTGATCTGTGAAAGACTAAAACCAATTCTAACTGACCTGATTGGACCTTATCAGTGTGGCTTTAGACCTGGTAAATCAACAACTGATCAAATATTCACACTACGACAAATTCTGGAAAAGACCCAAGAAAAACACATCGACACGTACCATCTTTTCGTTGATTATAAAACTGTCTTCGATAGCTCGATACGGCAAAAACTGTACGAGGCCACGTCCGAATTTGGAATTCCTACAAAGCCTATACGTCTTTGTAGGATGACGCTGACTGACACAAAGTCTTCAGTAAAGATAGGCAAAGATTTAAGCAAGCCTTTTTACACCAATCGAGGATTTAGGCAAGGCGACAGTCTATCGTGCGACCCCTTCAACATACTGTTGGAGATGATTATAAGGAAAGCTGCAGTTAACACGACCGGTACCATCTTTAACAAAAGCTACATGTTACTCGCATATGCAGATGACATAGACATTATTGGCATAAAACTGCGAGATGTTACTGCAGCCTTCTCAACCATCGAAATGGTGGTACACGAGGACAAAAACAGTTGTTGGTTTCAACTAACAAAGAGTCTGCTCGTTTGGGACGCTGTGTGAACGTTAACGATTATAATTTTGAAGTGGTGGAAGAATTCATCTACCTCGGTTCCGCTGTAAACAAAACGAATGACGTCAGCATGGAGATAAAGAGGAGAGTATTACTTGCTAACAGATGTTGCTATGGGCTAAACAAACGATTCAATGAAAAATCTGTCTCTTGACAAACAAAAATCCGACTGTACCAGACGTTGGTTCTACCTGTCTTGTTATATGGCACAGAATCCTGGGTTATAACGCAAGTGGATGAATCAGTACTGGCAGTTTTCGAGAAGAAAATACTCCTGAAAATATATGGACCCACCATCGTTAACGGAGAATTTCGGCGTCACATGAGCAATGAGCTATATGTCGGCAACGACGTGATCAACGCGTTAATATATATGTACATCGTTTGCATTGGCTGGGTTATGTTGTGCGGATGGACCCAAATGCTCCGGCACGGAAAGTTTTCGATAACGAAGTCGGTGGACAGCGCAGAAGGGGGCGACCTTTGGAAGGATCAGGCTTTTGAAATACTATCGAAACTTAGTGTGACGAATTGGAGGAGAAGCGCAGAAGATCGAAGCGCTTGGAATCATTTTCTATGAGCGGCGTATAATAGGTAAGTATGTCTATTCCAGTCGCGACCTAAGAAAAAGAATATAAAACCCAGGCCATTGGTAATCTATCCATGTAGGAAGAATCGTCCAATTTCCGCTATACAAAAAAATGAATTCGCATTAGACAACTTTTCCTATAGAAAATATTGTTGATTAGACATTTTTTGTATACAAAAATTTATACTTATTTTTTTGTTCTTGTCAAAAGAATACAATTACACAGCTTCAGTGTGGTAATGAGCGTTCGTACTTGAGATGAGATGAGAACTTTAACCAGGAAATACGTGCATGCATATACTTTTTAATTACATCACTCCAACCGTTTCTGTGATTATCAACAAAGACTGAAGATGTATGTATTTCAGTGGATATTTTAATGGAAAAACAAAATAAATCAATATTTTATGTAGAAAATGTTTTCGCCAACCATAGGGGAGTAAAAGTGGATAAGCTTTAGCTAGTCCCAACTTCTGACGAGTACAAATACAGGAAGTGTAGCGATAACACAAATTTTCAGACTGCTAATGTTTGAGAAGCTTTGAATTGATGTTGTTCAGCTGCCAGTTTTAAACGTAGTATGGACATGGGTAGAAATCTTTAATGACATTATGGTTTATAGAGGGCATCCTTCAAATTATTGAGAGTAGCCTCCGTTAGTCTTTAACCTTTTCCAGCTAATTGTCGGCGTATAAAAACTTCTGCAGATAAGTGTAACTTTGCATTTCTGCTCGCTTCTCTAACGAAAAATACAACAACAAAACCGGAGATTAAGTTGACTGTCAGTTGTGATGTCACATTTTCATTTTCTGCACAATTTTGTTGTTGCAGTTGACGTTGCTGCTGTTGTACTTCTGTCATACAAATGTCGGAATATTTTGTGAAAGCGAATACAAAACAAAACCAAAAATATTCACATACGACATTTTATATTTATGTATTTGTTATATGTTGTAATGTATGAGTACAAGCAACGCATATAAAATGGAAACACACAAATGCACAAAGGCAGAAACAGACACATGTACAACATATTACCACACATGCAAAAAGGCAAATCTACAACTGATGACTCCCACAAACCGGTTGCATGTACTGTACATTAAGGTGGCCCTGATTTGTCAATTCCATTGCTTTAGATTTGTTAATCACAGTGAAAATGTATTAAACATTTTGACAATACGAGAAGTGTTCAAAAAATAAAGCGAATTTTCAAATTTCGCCTATATTTGCCATATGGGCAAGTTATTTTGATGCAGGCTTAACATGCCTAGAACTAGCTCAGCCAGTTAGGCATCTTAACAGAAATGAGTGGATTTTTCAAATCGACAAAGGTGTTTTCGATGTAAAATGACATATATATTCTTTATGTGGAGGATTATAAGGAGTGATTTTTTAATCATAGTCTTTTTAAAAATCGAATATAACACTCAAATTTGCATCATATATTAAAATTTTTTATTGGAATCGATAAATTGGTTTTTGCCATTTAATTTTTAAAGATAATTTCATGTAAATGTTGTCCGCGTCTCTGTCTCAAAATGCCCACTCGGAAGGTAAAATTTTGCGTCACTTTTTTAAGCATTTCGTCCTGTATTCCACGAATAACGCGTGTTATTTTATCCTGTACAAGAATAATAAATCGCAAGATCTTGGGGCCCAACTCACAGGACCAAATCGAAAGGTAAGCTGCTCATCAAATTCATCCCTCAACATATCCGTTGTTTCACGGATGTTTTCACGGCCTGTTGCACCGTCCTAATGAAGCCACATGCCAACCAAGTCCAACTCAGCCAATTGGGGCAAACAAAAAATCGCGTATCATGGCTCGATATCGTTGGACGTTGACGGTAACGTTTCTTCCTCGGTCGTCTTTGAAGACAAATGGACCGATGATGCCATCAGCCCATAAACCACACCAGACTGCCGTTTTTCCTGGATGGATCGGTTATTCATGTATGACATGTGGTTGTTCATCACTCCATATGCGACAGTTTTGCTTGTTTACGTATCCGTTCAGTAAGAAATGAGTCTCATCGCTGAACACATTTTTTCGATAAAACAGCGGATTTTCGTTGAGCTTTTGTAAGGCCCATTCACCAAAAATTAGAGGTTGTGGTAGGTCATTCGGCTTCAATTTTTGCGTGAGTTGTATTTTATAGGATTTCAAACCCAAATCGACGTGTAAAATTTTTCTTGTGGTTGAGTAACACATGCCCAATCGCTGAGAATGGCGACGAATTGACATTTTACGATCGTCACTAACACTGGTCGCTACGGCTGCAATATTTTCTTCGGTACGCACTCTACGACGCATGCGAGTCTATGGTTTTATGTCCAACAGAGTAAATTTGGTGCAAAATTTGGAGATAACAGCACGAATTGTTGATTCAGCAGGTCGATTATGACGACCACAAAAAGGTCGTATCAAACGATGCACATTTGTCACAGAGCACGAATTTTGATAATAAATTTCAACGATTTGCAATCGTTGCTCGTTTGTTAGTCTTTCCGTGATAAAATCCCCGAGTATACTGTAAGCATTTCACTTTGACAGATGACATTTGGACGCCATTACCAACCAGTGAGATGGCATAGTTCTTCTGTCTATCTCATTAGCATTTGAAAAATTACGAAACGACATATTTAAATTTTTGTTCCCAAATTATATAAGAAAGTACGCACTGAGCTAGGATTTTCACGGCCACTGGCTCGTCCTTACCTTGAAGTAGAGGAATGATGAGTGCTTGGTTTCATTCAAAAAAAAAAAAAAAAAAAAGATTTAAAATAAAATGTTTACTTTCGGCATACTTATTCAAACTATAGTAAAGAGAAGTTCATTATTTTTCCAATATATAGCATCTCCTATTATACAACTGAGGTTGAGTTAAGGCTATAAGGCATTAGAAAGATAAGATTTCCTACCACAAAAACTACTTGAGACAGTTATATAATTTCTTGTCTCAGCATTGGTTGAACGCATGTCAAATACGGATAATAGCAAAGAGAAAGTACATTATATTTTAATGGGAATAGTGTTTATGATTCTGATATTGTAACAGCCGATCACGTACAACTTTGGTTTTGTCGATTCCTTTCCGACCATTTTGATATTAAAGATAGACCACGCTTTGGAAAGCTTTTAGACGAATAATATTGGATTTGTCAATTCCGACCGTAATGGAAACACTGTTTCGATTGCTTAGGAGCTAAACATTGCACAAAAAAATGTAGAAAAAATAATAAGGTTGGAACAAGAAAAAGAAAATTGATAAGGTTGACACATAAGTTAACTACAAAACACAACTAGGTCCGAAATCCTATCTACGAATCGCTGCTAAATGATAACGAAAGCAGTCCATTTCCGAAGCGAATGGGGACTGATGATGAAAAGTGGGTCACTTACGGTAACGTTGATTGAAAATTGTCGTGGTCGAATCGCAGTGAACCAGGGTAATCGGTGGCCAAGGTATAGATTGATGATCGGTAATTCCGGTAGTTTAATTGCGAAGTTGATTACAATCCTTCGAAACTTGTAGTCCGGACCTTTTTATTGCGAATAATTTTGCTAAGGGAAAAATCGACTCAAGAAGAGGTTGTGAAAGGACTGGTATAAGAGACATACTAAATTAAATCATGCACGAAAAATGAATTAATTTTTTTTTCATTTTATATATGGTGGCGCATAAGTAATGTTACGATTTGATCAGTGAATACATTTTTAAGTCTTTTTTTCGTCTCTTTACAGAATTAACTAAATAATACTTGGGAAATTTATGATGGAACGGCTCAGCACAGAACAAAGAACCAAAGTTATTCAATTTTACTGTGAAAGTCAGCGTTTGATTATTCAGATCATTATCGAAATTTCTTTCATGTTCGAAATGCTCCTAGCGCTCCAACAATTTACCGATTGGTTCAGCGTTTTGGGCAACAAGAGCTGTCTGTGATCTTTCGCGTGCTGGAAGACTTCGTGCAGTTCGAAATAAAGTGACCATTGCTCGAATGCAAGCAAGTATTGAGAAAAATCCCGAAACTTCTACCATGCGACGTTCTCAGCAGTTAGAGATGTCTAGGCGGTCTTTGCAACGAATTTTACTTATGTTACATCTTTTTCCATATAAGATGCAATTGGTTCACGAGTTAAGACCAAATGATGCACAAGAACGCATTCAATATAGTCGCCGTTAACGTTACTTATGCGCCAGCCTTTATAAATGGTATAAGGGGAGTGAATTACAAAATACATACATATTTTGATTTTTGTATTATTTTCATATATCCTAAATTTTGTTCAAGAATTTTTTTCAATTGTACCATTTGATTTGTGTGGTATTATAATTGCTTTGCCTTCAGATAGTTTAACGCCAAAACTAAAAAACCAAATTCAATAGATATTTTTAGTAATTGTTGCGAACTATTATCGGGCTGACAAATTTTAAGAAAAAAAAATCAATTTCAAGCCCCAAAAAAATATATATTCTTATAATTTATATGAAATTACCTCCCAATCAGCATATTTGCATGTATTTTATGGATTCGGAAATTCGATAAAATGTCCGAAACCCATTCAGCCACTCCACATTTCCCTACTAAAATGTGGCACATAGAAGAAGTGAACTTGGTACACCTTGTATTACTTAACATAATACCCTTATGTGAAAATATTTACACCGAGCCCCAAATATTAAGGTTTTCACCTACCTTCCTCTATCGAATTAATTTTAGGTCAACTCAGTCATTTTGCAACTCTTTACACACACAGAAATATTTCCAGTATATTCACATAATTTGAATATGTTTTCAGACTCATTGCTCATGTCGTATTTTATTGAAAACAAAAATACGAGTGCGGTCCCAAAACTAGCCACCCTGACGTGGTGTGAAAAAAATTATATTGGTGAAAAGTGGCGACCTTATAAAACATATGTTTTAAGTTTCAAGGCGTCACGTCGTTAAGTATTTTTATTTCTAATAAGTCATTAAAAGTAAACGGCCTCAGTGAATTTGTAAACATGGAAAAAAATTGGCCACCGTTATGTAATTCAATATTTCCATTTAAAAGGTATCAGTCCAACCTACATTAAAGCCGAGCTAGATTTTATTCTGGGGGAGTCTGTTACCTCGTTTACGACTGTAAAATATTCGGTAGCAGAGTTTAAGCGAGGCCGTACAAGCTGCCAAGACGAACACCGTAGTATTCGACCAATTGAGGTGTCCACGGCAGACACGGCTAAGAAAATCCTCAAAATAGTATGGGATGATCGTCGACTGAAGCTGCGTGAGCTAGTTGAAATGATAGGCGTTTCAAAAAGCGTTGTATATTGTACATATATATTAACCGAAGATTAGAAAGCTGTACGCAAGATGGGTGCGGTGCTTGCTTTCAATAGAGCAAAAACAGTGCCTTGAAGATGTTCAGTAGAGTGTTTGGCGATGTTTCATCGCAAAAAAGCTGAATTTTTGCGTCGATTTATAGGGGTTATAGGCAAAGAAATAGTCAAACCAGTGGACTGGATTGGGAGAATCGTGTCGAAGACGGTACCTAGTGCAGTCAAGGTCATGGCGTCGGTTTTTTTCATGGAATTATTTTTATCGATTATCTTCTGAAAGGAAAAACCATCAAAGGCGAATATTATGCGATTTTGTTTTAGCATTTAGGTGATGATTGGATAAAAGGCCATATTTGGCGAAAAAAGTATTGTTTCAGCAAAACAATGCCCCAATTCACACATCCGCGATGGACAAAATTAATGAACTAAAGTTCAAATTGCTTCCTTATTCGTACTTTATTCGCCAGATTTATTTTCCTCTGACTATTTGCTATTTCCAAACTTAAAAAAATGGCTGGGTGATAATAAATTTGCTAACAATAAAGAGGTGGAGTCAGCGGTTGACGGCTATTTTGAAGTGTTTGACAGTTCTTACTATGAACAGGGTATGGAAGCTATTGAATATGGTTGGAAAAAATGTATCGAGCTAAAACGAGATTATGGTTAAAAAAAATAGACAATTTTTTGCCAACTTTTTTGCGGCTTCTCTGTTAGGTCGGCTAGTCTTGAGGCGCCCCTCGGGTGTCCCAAAAAATCCAGCAGCGGGACTTGTCCTATCAAGTGGTAGAATATGTCGTGCGATTTTAGTAAAATTTTGCATACATCATGGACTTGTAAGAATTGTTTATTTATTATTATTATTTACTTTATTTACTTCACTTTATTATAATTATTCACTATATTCAAACGTACCTGTGAAACACGACAGGATTTTACTGGACTATGTTTAAAAATCAGCATTGCTGTAAAAAACTTTTGGATATGTGAGACATGCCTTAGATTTATTCCATCAATCGAAATTTTATAAACAATATTTTTTGAATTAATAAACAAAACCGGGCATTTGGTAGCTAATTTTTCCAGCATCTTAAATATAAAGGCCACCCTACTGAACATACATATTTAACAACTACATGCTTGCCCGTGCGGATAGTAATGTATGAAAGTCGTTAAATTAAATACTCGTCTACTCATTCTAGATATTCAGATATGTAAAAGAAGAATGTCTGCGCGACTGTGTGTGTGATGACTGGCATTCCGATTTAGAAGTTTTTGCACAAAATAGCCAGGTATGTATGTATGCGTATTTGAAACATTGCGCTTAGAGCTACGAAACCTTTAAATTTTCAGATATTCTAAAGCAACAACATGTAGTTTTGATAACGGGGATCAGAGCAAGAAAGAAAAAGTTTAAAGTTTGCGAGCAAAATTGATCTTTCTCGAAAAATGTTGTATGAAAAGTTTTTCATAAACGAAATCGATTTTCAACATATTTGTTGCAAAAAAAAAAAAAAAATTAATATACTTTCAGCGCACTTAATAAATTCTCTGTTTCTCTACAGCATAGGGGATTTTAGGCACATACGTATAGTGGTACTAAATGCTATATTTCCTACTGATTTGACCAATTTGAATAGAAACTTGCAGAGCATTAAGCTTGTTTTCCTTTTCATCAAGACTGAAAAGTTATTTCTGTTATCTGTGGAAAATTTCAGTTTGTTTGCGTTTCTGGGAAATAAGCAATGCCTTAGCAACATTTCAATGTTAATCACTAAATTTTAAAAATGTTCTCTTTTCTGATCTCTAGCGAATAAAGGATACGAATGTTGTTTTGAAAATTAGCAGAAATTTTCATTTGAAATTAACACCGTTTTCAATATTTAAGTTAAAGGCGTTTAAACATTATACAGGGTGCCCGTCGGGATGGCATACTACTTTGTTTGTTTATAATTTTTGATTAAATGAAAGAGAATAGATCTTATATTGATAAATGTTTTATTTAATGTCGGCAATTATGTATGTAATACAATATCAGATAAATATCCGCCTCTGTTAGCCTCACAAATGCGAGCCCTTTTGAGCACATTTTTCATTACATTCTCACACATTTCACGCGATGTTTCATTAATTTCACCACGAATATTTTGTTTAAGTTGCTCAAGCGTTTCTGGTTTGTTTGCGTAAACCTTGCTTTTCAGATATCCCTACAAAAATAAGTACGGAGCAGCCAAAACAGGCGAACATAAAGGCCAATCAACATCACCATTTCTTGAAATAACTTGATGTGGAAAAAGGTCTCGCAGTAATTCCATGTGTAATCCTGGCTGTATGCGAGTTGCACCGTCTTGTTGATACCACATATTAATCAAGCCCAAAGCATGCAGTTGTGGCGTTAAAAAGTTTTCAGTCATATCATGATATCGCTTCCCCATTGACAGTTACCGTTAAGGCGTTTTCAGTTTCAAAGAAGTAAAGTCCAATGATTCCTTCTGATCAAATTGCACACCAGACTGTCTCTTTAATGAATGCAAAGGTGAGTGATGAATAATTTGAAGGTTTTCCATTGCCCAGAACCGACTATTCTGTTTATTCACATATCCATTCAAATGAAAATGAGCCTCGTCACTCATTATGATTTTTTCATGTCTTGGGGGAGCTGTAATATCCTATTGGCATATATATGTACGGCGACGTAAATTGTCTTGTGGAAGAAGTTTTTGTGTCAACTGAATCTTAAATGGAAACAAAGGCAAATCCTTGTGCAAAATTGTGGCCAAAGTTGTTCCTTGAAAATCAGGCTTCTGAGCACGGCGTCGAATTGAGGTTGGTGGAGTGTTTTGAACATTTTCTTGAGCAGCAGTAATGTTTTCAGCTGATCTTGCAGTACGTTGTGGTTCATGCTTGGTCCTATCAGCTACAGACCCTCTTTCTTCGAAATCATTCACTACACGATAAATAGTGCGTCTTGTTGGCACGTTGTTTCTCCCAAAATTTTCGCGTAACTTTCTCATCGCCACAGTAATCGATGATTGATTTTGATAAAATGTTTTAACGATTAAAACACGTTGGTTTATCGAATATTTTTAAATAATAAATTTGCCTCTTCTCTACTTCACGACTGCCAAATATGAACTGTCAAGACTAATATTTACCAAAATGGCGGCAAAACAAAGTAGTATAGCTTCCCAACGGACACCATGTATTTTTATGGTGGCAATTTTTTCGAAAATGATCAAAAATCGAATCGTTCAATAAATCGTACGTACAAGTATGATATATTCAAAATACGTAAACGGATAATTGAAGGTATTTTTGTTTTCTTTACTTCAAAAAAATAACTATCAAAATCAGTCAAGAACTTTGAGTTCAAAATAAGGTGCGCCAATTTTATTGTTTCACAATTAGGTTCCTTTTGTTTCTAGTAATACCGCGTGAAATGTGTAAGAATGTAATGACAAATGTGCTCTAAAGGGCTCGCATTTGTGAAATTAACAGAGGCGGACATTTATCTGATATTGTATTCCATACATAATTGCCGATATTAAATAAAACATTTATCAATATAAGATTCATTCTGTTTCATTTAATCAAAAATTATAAACAAACAAAGTAGTATACCTGCCCTGTGGACACCCTGTTACTTTTTGGAGGATTTTTTGAATTTATGGAATAGCCTGTCGTTGCAGCGTTCCATCCTATATCGCGCTTTCTAACGCAGACCGATGTGGCATAAATGTTTTTTGTACCAACGCGAAGTTTGGGCGTAATATGATCGTCATTCCGTTACCTTAATGCTTTTTGGTATGCCAGAGGGAGAGTTGTATCCGTTTTTATTTATTCCTTTTGTAGGAAAGTGGGATATCTTTCAGAGGAATTATATTAAAGATCGGTCGAGATGTGCTGGAAGATTTGCCCTCGTTCTGGCCAGCCGTCAATGTATTCAACTAAAGTAAATATCGTGAAAGTGAACAAGTTATGACTTGAAATATTCCTTTAAGTTTGAGAGAAATTGTTCCTAACTGTTCTCTGTCTGACAAATCAATTGGTGCCATTTTGTACGATGGTTTGAATATGAAACGAGCTGACGCTCGATTAGTTACGAATGACATGAATTTTCTCCAAAACTTCAAATGAATAAATGTCGCCGAAGACGAGATAGAACACACTCATAAAACTTTTTATGATGATGGCGAGACATTGATTTACCAGTTTGACATGCAAACTAATCAAGAGTCAAAACCAAAAAACTACCTAAAAGTCGATCCACAGGTTAAGTAATGTTCATTGTCTTCTAATCGCCGTCTTGTTGTGCACTTGGCATTCTTGCCAAAAGATCAGGTGTAGAAAAAGGTGGTATTATGTGGGTGTTATGAGGCATCTGAGAGAGCTAATTCGACGAAAAAATACCAAATTTGTTGATAGAAAACTCTAGGCTTTGCATCACGGTAATGCACCATATCAAAAGGCTATCATTGTGAAAGAATCAATCAATAAGCTTCGGAATGGCGACTTCCAAAAGAGCCAAAATCAAAAAAACTATCTAAAAGTGGATCAAAAGTGGAGGTAATGTTCACTGTTGTTGTCTGGTTGTGCACTCGGCATTCTTGCCAAAAGATCAGGTGTAGAAAAAGGTAATATTATCTGGGCGCTATGTGGCGTCTGACAAAGCTAGTTAGACTAAGAAGGCCAAGAAAACTCTAGGTTTTGCATTACGATAACGCACCACATCTAAAGGCTATAATTGTGAAAGGATATCTGGCCCAAACCCCAACAAATATTATCGAATAACTACCGTATTCACTTTATATATTTCCGGTAGACTTGCTTATCTTTGCAAAACTAAAATTACTGATTGAAGCACCCATTTTTAGTCGACACAACGTGAGTAGAAAATTTTCTTTTGTGGACGTTTAATTTTTCTGTTATGGTTTTCGAAACGAATCACAGGGCGCAAACTAGCTTAAAATAAAGACAAGCCTTGTTTATTACAATTTGTTAGCGTGCGATTAATTTGTCATTGTGAAAACCTACCTATAGTTAATATATGACTTAAATTCATTCTGAAATCTCAATAAGATGATTCCCAGAATCCGGCCACTTACAAAAAAAATCGTTAATTTGAGTTTGCTGTTTGTACGCATAATTCTCGCACGAATAGTTGTTTAATGCGTGTTGCTTTCTGCATACAATGTCCGTTGTCATTACCGGTACCATAGACAGAACAAGCTGAAATTTATATCCATCTCAAAGGCTTTTATTCTTCCCCAAACCAAAAGGAAAACATAACAAATTTGCCTAAAAACATAGAAAAAAGCAAACAGTAAAAGACGAACAACCCAGAGTCATGGCACGTTTATACTCTTACACTGATTAACTCCATGCCACCTCGTCTGACTCGTCATCCTGTTGCTGTCACCGCCCTTGCAACTTTGCTATCCGCCAAGTGACTCTTGTGGCAATGTGCGTCATGCGAGGTAAACCCTGTTCTCGTTGCCGTTTCCAGGCACAGCATGACAACAAATTACTGGAATATCACAGACACTCATACATGCAACTCACAGGATATTTCCATGTATACCCAAACCCCGGATGAAGATCAACGAGTTGATGTCTGCTGACTTGTGCTCGCTTTAGAAATATCTGTGGGTATTGCAAACGCCGCCCACAAACGGAAATATAATTCCTTCTATCTGTTGAGAAGGGTATGTCTACCTTCGCATTATATTCGGCACTCGATGGTGGTTGGTTGGTTGGTTGGTTTGCCAGCTGTTGATGCCACCGCTCCAGCTACTATGTCTGCCAATGCCCCTGACAAAGGTATGAATATTTTTCAGCATTTGTAACGGCATCCTTGCAATGTTTCCTCGTTGTTTATTTGCAGTATTGTCCTTCGTAAATTTTTGTTTTGGTTGTATTTCTTGGCGAATTAAAATGATTTTATGTAAATTCTCATTTCTCGCTTGAAAAGAACACTATAATTATGAGGTGTTGGCTGATGCAGCGAATGTTGATTGTTGACTGCTCTGCTATCCTGTTTCTAGAGAGTGTTTATGTGAAATGTTAATTTCAGTTCTTAAGTGTTTTATTATAGGGGGTAATATGCAAATATACTGCCACAAGAGATTCGGAAAATATCAGGGTAGTACGTAAATCCCACCGGATTTGATTTGTAGTAACTGAGGAAATATAAAAATGGCATCAGATGGCAAATAAAGGAAGGAAAATAAGTGCCTTCTATTACTTACTCACAGATGTGATTGTTGTAAACATCGTACGAAGGGTCTGTCTTTAACAAATCAAATGGATATATATATTGAATAACACACATAACAGGATAAGAAAACAAACTTTTAATATGCTTATAAAATTTTAAATTGAATCCTTATTAGAAGGGGTATATTTTAATTTAAACAATATATATTCCGACCTGTGGGAAAGTGTTCCCTGGTAATGCCATCAGACATCTCTTTGATGGTAGCTAAAGTGAGAAGGCGTTGACTTGAGTTGAGTTGAGTTGAGAAAGCTAAATGGAAAGCTAACACCGATGCGTAGTAGGTAACTTCTCTTACTGAAACTCAACTTACCAGCCTAGTAGTCGTTGGCAGCCCCAGCACTATGATCGGATTATCATGAAAACACCACCAAACGTTGACGACCCCCGCAAATATTATAAGGACCATGATTTAAGGATATGCACCTGGAATGTACGTACCTTTACAGAGAATGTGCGTCTATCCGACTGGTGGATGTTCTTGATGAATATAAAGCTGACATTACCGATGGACTGGGCAAGGATGTACTCAACGTAAAAACTGTGGCATCTCTGTAGCTGCCAGATGAAAGGCATAAATTCGGATGATGATTTGTTGTGGGAAAGAGACTGAAAACCCTTGTCTCGCGGTTTAACCCTATAAGTGACCGTATAGTAACTATCTGCATCAAAGCGAAGTATTTGTTCATGACGTTGATCTGTGCACATGCCCCGACGAAAGGGAAAAGCGAAGAGACCGAAGACACATTTTATGATTGCCTTGAAGAAGCTAATGACCACTGCCCTAGACACGACATTAAAATTATTCTGGGAGATTTTAATGCCAAAGTAGGAAGGGAAGATTTTCTTAGCCCAACAGTCGGAAAATTCAGTCTACACGATAACACCTACGAAAAAGGATTTGAACTGGTTTCGTTCGCTGCATCACGTAATTTGGCAGTAAGTGGAACCACATATCCGCATAAAGACATCCACAAGGCAACGTGGCTATGTTCTGATCCTAACACGAGGAATCAGATTGATCATGTGGTAATAGATGGAAGGCATGCTTCTAATGTCATGGACGTGCGTGTGATTCGTGGCGCTAATATTGGTTCGGATCCCCATCTGGTTGTAGCTAAGTTACGCACAATATTAAGCAGAACGAAAAATGTTTGTAACCAGGCACAAATAAAGCATGACGTCGCTAGGCTGCATACCAATGAGACAGCCACATCCTACTCCACCAAACTCTCTCAACTACTACAACTAAACGCCCCTGATTTTGATGACCCTGACGCATAGTAGCAACATATTGCTCATTCTATAGGTATAGCAACTGCTGCAAAAACCGTACTTGGGCATGAGAAATCGCCCTCAGAAAAGCCCTAGTAGGATGAAGTATGTCGAAGTGTCTGAGGAAAAGGATGCTGCATACAGGCCAACGTTGCAGCCAATTGTAACGCGTGCAGTTAGGGAACGCTACAAGGAGAAGAGAAGAGAGGCACATCAACTTTTTCGGCGGAAGAAGTGGCTGTGGAACGAGCGTTAGAGTGAGGAAATGGAAAGGTACAGGGATAGAGGTGAAGCCCGAAAATTCTACCAAAAGATAAGAAATACGGTGTATGGAACAGGGTTCCCCTCCTGTATGAGCTATATGCCGACATCGACGTGGTCAAACGCATTAATATACAGCGATTGCGTTGGCTGGGTCGTGTTGTGCGGATGGACCCAAATGCTCCGGAAGGGAAAGTTTTCGACAAGGAAATCAATGGACGGCGCTAAAGAGGCGACTAAGACTCCGTTGGAATGACCAGGCTTTTAAAATACTATCGAAACTTAGTGTGACGAATTGGAGGAGAAGCGCAGAAAATCGAAGCGCTTGGAATTATTTTCTACGGGTTGCGTATAGTAGACTATTCCTGTGGAAGACGACATTACGGACGCAAACTATTGAAATTCGGCCTTAACACGTTTACAGACGCTAAGTTAATGTTGTACAGTTTTTGCCATATTATCAGAAGTCACAGCATACACTTCCTTACTTACTCAGGTCACAAATCGTATCAGTCACAAGTCACATATATTCTGTCAAAAAAGTAACGCGAATTAGAATGAAATGCGAAATTATTCGTTATTCATTCAAACTTATTATACCGACTCAAAAATAGATCCCTTCCGAAATAACATACGTCCGTCAATAAATAATCCAAACACAAAACGTTTTTCAAACGCATTTTTCGGAAAATTTTTCAGTTCTTGGGGGGGATTTTGTTTTTGTCTTCTATCGATTGAAAACGGCTGCGCCGAAATGGGTTGAAGTCTCTTAAAAATCAAGTTTTTCCTTTAATTATGAGTATCCAAGGAAGCAAACATTTATCATATTTTGGTGATAGGGAAGACTGTGAAGAATTGCGTAATCACCAAGGAAATTTACATAGGGTTGTCATAGGAGAGAAGTATTATCTTGTGATGCCTATTCTCTACCTATGTAGTGCTGTAGGTGTGATGCAAATTCAAATTTTTGGTTGCAATTTTTCATTACTTAAAAGAATTGCTAATTGTTCCAGAAAATGTTTCTTCTGTGATCAGAAAAACTTTCCATATTTTCCATGAATATAAATCTATAAATCTATATATATATAAATCAATTGCTGTGCGTTAGTCTCGCTAAAGCTCTAGAACGGTTGGACCGATTTGACTCATTTTGGTATTAAATTAATGGTAGAGTATTCCGGAAGGTTCAAAAGGTTTTATTTGAAGCGACAGATGGCGTTGGAGATGAGATGTTTGCAATTAATTTTTTTTACCACATTAACATTTTGAAGGCAAAACAACGTTTGCCGGGTCAGCTAGTATAAAATATAAATATCTAAAATATCTTCCGAAACCCCATTCTTAAGAGTTGTTATTTGTACTAAATATGCCCGATGATTCCGTAAAAAGCCAGTAGACAGTCACAGAACTGGAAGAGCATATAATATTCCCTAGGATCGAAGTTTGGTCTCTCAGTATTTGTAGTTTTTAAAAATAGAATGACAAATTTAGAATATCGATGATCATATAAAAGAGGGATAATAAATGTTTTTCCAAACAACTTCAAAATAAACTTCTTCAGGCCGACTATGATAAATTACGTCTTCGGAGCATATTATGTCCTTTAAAAAATTGTTTTCAGAGTACTTCATAGGAACATGTTATACTTTAATTGTTAGGAATCATAAATGAAAATAAAACCATTTATTTAAGCACTTCACTACGGTGGTTCTTAAAGTGGTTCACAACTGCTTCGTTGAAAGCGATAAATATGCAGGAATTAAGTGTATAGAAGTGGTGAAAATGTAATTATTTTCTTGAATGACTTCCACGTTTTTACTATGCTGGGCAGACTTGTCGATTACTCGACAAATCAAAATGTTTGTCAAACACATCGAGCTGACCGTCGCTTAAATAATGATAGCACTGATCTACAAATTTGGAAAAAAAAACTGACTGCAGAAACGGAGCATGCTTTTTTACTAATCTGGGTGCGCTGAATTCGAATTGGGCTATCACTTATTGTTCAATTCTAATCGAATGCTGGCAATACTATAAAACCGTCAATACAAAATGTCACAATTATAAATTTGACAGAAGCCCGCCCATTTTCATTATAAATCTTCATAATAGTAGGATTTAAGCATGTCAGAGAGATTGCGTGTTACTGATTTAAGCTATTTTTGCTTTGTGTGTGGTGAATATTTGGTTGGAAACAAGGATATGCAATATCAGAATCATTAAAATATGCATATTAATATAATATTGGTTTTGTTTTCAGAAACCTGACCAAACCGTGGACACCGACAATGTTTTGCAATAGTTGCAGAACGGATTTAAACAAATGGTCAAATGGCAAGAAGATCCATTTCTAATTTTCAATTCCAGTACTTTGGAGAAAGTCAAGTAACCATCAAATCGATTGTTATTTCTGTTTAACAAAAGTTGCTGGATTCAATATGAAAAATCGAAAAAATATTATGCGAATATCCCATTAGTTTCCAAACCAGTTCAACGTCCACCAAATGATCCATTACCAGTCATTCACCAGTCATTGGTAGTTTGTATCAGGCTGATGATGGACGCCATTTAGTGACTCAAGCTGAGCTGAATGATCTAATTCGGGATTTACATTTAGTGAAGCAATACGCAGATTTACTAGCTTCATGCATGCAACAGTGGAAACATCTTGCAGTTGGCACAAAAGTAACAATCTATAGAGATAGAAGCTTGGAATTGGCTGCATATTTTGAAAATAAAATACTCTATTCTACACTGCACTGATGTTGATGGTTTATTTCCAAAAAATGAACCAGCCATATAACAGAACTTAATGGAGATTATTTATTGATGGCTTTAAGTACAGTTTAAAGGCCCTTCTTTTGAATAATGGGAATGAAACCCCATCTGAAGAAAGTAGTTACTCTTCCTTTGATAATGGCGCGATGTCAAAGTCAAGAAAATTTGATTCTGTAAATCGATGCCGAAAAGTATACTTTTGAGGGTGAGGGAAATAAAAGAGTTTCGATTCGAGTTCATAAGCTTACATAGTTTTATTGAATGTTTTTCAGCAGTGGCTTAACTGACGATGTTGTCGTGAAGATCATTCAGGGATAAAAGAGGACGAGGCCAAGTTGTTAGCAACCACGAAAACTACTGCCTGTAGAAAAAATGACAGTTTAATAGACTTGTACAAGTAATATCTACCAAATACATAAAATTCAATAAATTCATTCCGTTATACAAATTTAAATTAGAAATTCATTTGCTTAAAAATATGAAAAGATATAAAAATTATGATATATATATTAATTCAATAAATAATAACAACTGCGTTAAACACCATTCATACCAATTGCTCATGCCTTTTATACAAAGGAAAAATACAAATTACGAATCAATGACTGAAATTTTGACATTACTCAAATGCAACGATAATAAATAGAAGATCTGTGGTGACCTTAAGATGTGTGATTAAAATTTCTTTATATATATATATATATAGTATAGACCATCGTAAATAATTGTAAATTAATTTGTTTCAGATCATTGGTTTGTTGTTGACTGGTGTGTAAGGAGGTCTCACAAAATATTGTTGTTCCCTTTGTCTATGGAATAGTCGCGCTACATGTCATCATTACGTCAGAACAGAGTGGACAAAAACAACTGACTGTTCATCAGGAAAACAAAACATTTCAAATAAACCATTAATTAATCCGAATGACGTTCTTCTTCTGCCGCTCCACATAAAATTGGGCCTTTTTAAGAACTTTGTCAAGGCTCTGGACACAGATGGTGCAGCATTTAAATATTTGTTAGGAATTTTTCCTAAAATTCCTAAAATTCATATGCTAAAATCAAAGAAGGCATATTTGTTGGCGCTCAGATCACGAAGCTATTGAATGATGACAATTTTTCACAATGTTTATTGGAGAAGGAATTTGCAGCCTGAAAATCTTTCAGGAGCATCGTGAACAGTTTTCTTTGAAACAATAAATGTGAAAACTACAGATAAATTGTTGCTGAATTATTACAAAATTATCACGAATTAGGTGCAAGAATGTCACTCAAAATGCATTTTCTTCATTTACATTTAGATTTTTTCTACAAAACCCTATTTGCGGTGAACGACGAATAAGGGGAGCGTGCTCACCAAGATTTAGTGAAAATCGAAAGAAATTATCAAGGATTTTGGGACAAAAACATGCTGGGAGACTATTTTTGTACTTTAATACGTGAAACCGAACCAACAAAATACAAACAACGTCCAAATAATGCCGTTCACTTTTGGAAATGCATTGATTTTTAGATAAACTAATGATTTTTCAGTTAAAAAACGAATAAAAACATTTTTTTTGTATCTCAAAAACCTGACGTGACGGAGAAAAACCAATTACAGATTCGAATTCAATTCACCGAATTCCGCTAAGAAAGATATTTTTGGTTGCTCCAGACCAAAACCTTGTTGGCTAGTAGTGTAGGTGACAGTTTGGGGGGTTGAACCTGCGATTAATACTCCCTGTGCCTTTCTGCATGTCAGATGCAGTTGATGTCACAATTTTTGCCGATATGCCACTACCTGTTGCTCCAACGTATGCAGGGCTGTGATATCAGAAACTACACCAAAATATTTTTCTGTATGAGTTTATATGTGGGAGCAAACCTCCTACTCGCCAGGTAAGCATTAGTTATTTACTTAGTCCCTACTGATTTAATGTCTAAAATCGACTTTTTGAGTCGATTGTCAAAAGAAGTATGAATTCGGCATAACATGCAACATTTTAATACTTTAGAAAATATGTGATTTCCTTAAATTTTCAGTAAATTATGGCAAAATGCTACAGCAATTTTCATTGCTGACAGGCAAACTTTATAATTCCAGCCTGGTCTTGCCGTTGAATACAGTGGGGTTTCAACATTTTAAACACTTTTTCTTTACATTCCAGCGAAACTATTAAGGACGTTGACGGAAATGTTATATTGTGGCCAGACAATGGATAAAAATTTATTTCCACTTGGTGCACAGCCTTCGTTTTTATTATATGACGACAGCTTCTGCCTGCGCTGCAGTGTCAATGTCGTAGAAAAGTTGCACGCGGCTTCAAACACACATACATGCGTGCTACTGAGTGTCCGAAGGAGTGTGAGTAATGTCACCAGACCAATAGCATGAAATTAATATGTAGTATATAAGGAAGACTTGCTGATACTCGAACTCCTTAGAGTGTGTCGTTATAAATATTATCTAGATAAGTTATTGAGAAAAATAATATTCCCCATGAAAAGGAATTTAGGAGGATGCTTTTTCTTATATATTATTTAAGTAATGCTCGAGGTGTTACGCACATTACGTTGTTTGCAGAAAGGAAAAATTATTGCTCCAAAATAACAAAAAAAAAAAATTGTAATTTCCTTAAGAAATAAAGTTTACCACAAAAATTAAAATTGTTAAAAAGTTGAAAGTTGCACACAGACAAAGCTTATACTTATATAGAGTGGCGCATAACTAACCCTAAGATTTGATCAGTGAATATATTTTTTGTTTAAGTCTTTTTTTTTGTCGTCTCTTTACAGAATTAACTAAATATTACTTGGGAAATTTATGATGGAAAGGCTCAGCACAGAACAAAGAACCAAAGTTGTTCAATTTTACTTTGAAAGTCAGCATTCGATCAGATCACATCGTAGTTTCTTTCATGTGCGAAATTGATCTAGCGCTCCAACAATTTACCGATTGGTTGAGCGTTTTGGGCAACAAGGGGCTGTTTGTAATATTCCGCATGCTGGAAGACATCGTGCAGTTCGAAATGTAGTGACCACTGCTCGAGTGCAAGCAAGTACTGAGGAAAACCTCTAAACTTCTACCAGGCGACGTTCTCAGCAGTTAGAGATGTCTAGGCGGTCTTTGCAAAGTATTTTACATTTGTTACATCTTTTCCCATATACGATGCAATTGGTTCACGAGTTAAAACCAAACGATGCACAAGAACGCATTCAATATAGTCGCCCTTTTCAAGCATTGTGCCTAGAAAACAACGAGTTAATTCACAAACTCATAATGAGCGATGCGGCTCATTTTCACCTAAATGGTGACACGAATAAACAAAATTGCATAATGTGGGGCACCGAAAATCCAAGAGTAATTGTTGAAAATCAAATGCACCCACTTAGATACCCTGCATGGTGTGGAATAACTTCAGAGAGGATTATTGGACCATATTTTTTCGAAAACGATGAAGGAGTTGCGATTAATGTGAACGGCATTCAATGCCGGGAAATGATTGAACATTTTTTAATGCCAGAGGTGCAAAACAATACAGATTTGTCGTTCCAACAAGATAGAGCCACAGCTCATACAGCTCGTCCAACTATGGCTATCTTGCACGAAATTTTTGGCAGTCGAATATTATCACGTTTTTCTGATTTTAAGTGGCCACCACGTTTGCCTTATCTAACGGCTTCCAATTTTTTTCTTTGGGGCTACCTAAAGGGTAAGGTATATTCGTTTGCCAATAAGCCAAGAACCATCGAACAACTTAAGGCCAATATCCGACAAGAATTGGGGGCGCTGGGACCGGAAATTCTAAGAAAAGTTATGGGAAATGCTTTGGAAAGAGCACGTCAGATAGAAGCAAACAATGGGCACCATTTAAAGGTTATTATCTTTAAAACATAAAGTAAACATATTTTCAAACTATGTTCTAAGTTTTAATAAATGCCTACGTCAAATATAAGCAGAGAGAAAAAGTTACACAATGAATAAATCTTAACATTACTTATGCGCCACGATTTATATCGAGGGCTTTATCGTTTTTCCATAGTGTCATGATTGATGTCCCGACTCCACGCCGGATAAGTTTCGTACAAAGTGGAATGCAAAATTGCCAAAAAAAAATTTGTCAAATTTGATGCAGCTAAATTCTCATTTAGAAAAATAGGTATTTTTCAATATCCGGCGTTAATTGGAATAGGATGAAGCATCTCAACTGCCTCCGCCGCCTCCGGATTGGTTACAGCAGTGGATTTTTTGAACTACTTTTCGATCACTTTTTCGCATGTTAGTTTTCAAATGCTCCAACGTTTGGAGATTATTCGCATAAACACGGCCTTTGCCGTAGCCCCACAAAACAAAGTCTAACGACGTCGAATCGCAAGATCTTTGTGGCCAATTGACATCGCTAAAACGTAAAATTGCGGAAATTCTGGAAAATTCTAAGCAAATAAAGCTAAATTCGATCGCATTGTGTGGCTCGTGGGAACATTTTGCTGAGACCACATATCGTACAGTTCATAATTTTTAATTGCAGGTCAAAAAAGGAACGGTTATCATACGGCCATAGCGCTCTGAATTGAAATTCGGATTATCCGACCACACTTTCACTAACAGAAGTGATATTTTCGGCAGTGCGCACATTGCGATGATGCACAGGTTTGACCACATCTATAACGCTTCCAGTCTCTTCAAATTTTTTTTATAATCCTGCCAACTTCCTGCACAGTAGATCGGTTATTATGACCATAATTACCCCATAATGAACGAAAAGCGCCTACGTTTAAATCACCACATTTGTGGTAAGTTTTAACTATTTTACGCGTTTTTTCGTTGTTAAACTATCCATATTCGTAAATGGCAAACCTTTCACTAAATAAATAACACTTCAGATGACAGGTATTTAACAGCTGACAACCTTGTCAGACCGGCGGTTCTGAAAACATTAAACGGATAACCCAGTATTAACGTGCAGTTTGAAGGCGATTTGTCATTTAGTTTATTTAGTGTTCGACAAACAGTTTGTCGTGTGACGAATTATTGAAAATGTTGCAGAAGGATTACGATGAAAAGGGTTTTATTATGAACACGTGCATATTAAAAACACAATGCATTCAAGAGTAGTCCAAAAGTAATATATAATAAGTAAATAATGCGAAGTTTGAGAGAGGAAATTCCTCAGAAATTGATGGATTTTGTACCACCAAAACGCGCCATATCACAAGACCAACCAGATGAACTAATTTCCAACCAAAAACTAAAAAAAACATCAACTAATATGGATTCGACTAATTTTTTTCTCTTTCCAAAACTCAAATTATCACTCGGAACCTTTTCAGTCGAAAAAATACGTAAAAGAAAACTTAAATCTCGGTAAAAGTGTTAGAGAAATGTTTTGAAGATTGTATTATTCATATGCTTAAGTGTACTATATCGTAAGAGATTTACTTTGACGGCGATACCATATATTTGAATAAATAATAAAAACTTTGCGTTTAATTGAATAACTCCCGGTGATTTTTTCTTGAGGAATATGTGTAGGCACCGCAGTAAATATTAGGTATGGTATTTGACAATTATTACAAATATATATCGGTGGATATTTCCTTGTAAAAACTTATCATATAATTAATCGGCACATAGTGAAACGTGAGACATTTTGAAGTATATAATCCTTGGTCAGATCGTGGGTTTTTATAGTACTCTTCTTTTCTTCTTTGAACCATAAATTGGGTGTCCCAACAGGAACGCAAGATTTAAATTTGGCGCCATTCGAAGTGTCACTGTTTGACATTTGAACAATTGTTATTGTTTGCTGGCAAAAGGTACGAGGTTAGTAAAAGTGGAGCGCTACACGAATGAACAACGCATTCTTATGGTGAAATTGCTTTACCAAAATGGTGAAAGTTTTGCGGCTACAGTTCGCAAATTGCGATCAATTTAGGGTCACAATAATGCTCCAAAAGAGTCAACGTAAAGAGATTAATGGATAAATTTGCCAAAACTGATTCTGTTAGTGATGTAAAGACAACGACCCGCCTTCGACCAGGTCGATCGACCGAAAATATCGCAGCTTTTACGTGACGGTGTCGCTCAAACTCCATCCACCTCAATTCGACACCGACCTCAGCAAATTGGTGTCTCCAAATCTACTATGCAGCGAATTTTGACGAAAGATTTGCATCTTCATACATACAAAGTTCAATTGACTCAGGAACTGAAGCCAGCTGACCATGGACAGTGAAGGGAGTTCGTTGATTGGGTATTGGAGAGACAACTTGAAAATGCTGATTTTACCGATAAAATCATCTTCAGTGACAAGGCCCATTTCCATCTTGATGGCTTCATCAATAGGCAGAATTGTCGCATTTGGGGTGAGGAAAATCCTCGAGTGATTCACGAGAAGCAAATGCATCCTCAACGTGTCACTGTGTGGTGTGGATTTTGGGCTGGAGGAATCATTGCACCTTTTCTTTATGAAAATGAGGCATGTCAAGCGCAAACAGTCAATGGTGTTCCGTATCGTTATATGATAACCAGTTTTTACGTGCCTAAAATTGAAGAAATGAATGTGGAGGGCATGTGGTTTCAACAAGACGGCGCCATATGTCATATAGTCAGAGAAACAATTCAATTGCTGCATCAGTCATTGAACTCTTGCGTTCTTGTTGGGACACCCTTTAAAATAATTTTTAAAGCAAAGTATGACAGTTTAGAATCTTTTGTTTGCATCCAAGGGAATTCCTTTTTAAATGTCTTAAACATTTTAGATTCTTAAAGAATTTCAATTATTATTTTCGCATTATTTTAAAGATATTCCGTCAAAAGATTGTTAACAATTTCTAACCATATAAAATTTTTTCTGGTGAATTGATTCCTACTTATGATGAGGTTTATCCTACAACTACATATTCATTGCTTCTTGATCATAGCTTTAGATACAGTGAAGGGTGAATGTAATACTTTATTGAGCCGAATAATAAATGTATGTTGTAAATGCTACACAAAATGGCGCTCGCAATCGCCATTAAATAGCTGACTATTTTCTGTGAGTTTCAAAACAAAATGAGTATAACCTATAGTAATGAAGTTTCCCTAGAGAAACGAATTCGCTCATCTCCAAATACCACCAATGTTCAAGGGGAAATACGTAATGGTGTTATTATAGAGGCCATTGACATTGATTTCATATGACAGTCCCAAAGCTAGCCGACTTAACAAAGACACAAAAAAATTGGGAAAAATTTTCTTCATTTTTCACATAATCTCCTTTTAGCTCGACATTTTTTCCAGTAATATTCAATAGCTTCGGTTTATAGTAAGAACTGTCAAACTGCTTAGAATAGAAATCAATCACAGACTCCACCTCTTTATTGTTGGCAAATCTTTAACCACCGAACCATTTTTTTCAAATTTGAAAATAGAAATTACCCGAGGGAGCTAAATCTAGCGAATAAGTTGAGTGGTGAAGCAATTTGAACTTTAATTCATTAATTTTGATCATCGCAATAGTGGATGTATGAACTGGAGCATTGCCTTGAAGGAACAGCACTTTCTTTTTCGCTAAAAAGCTTTCAGTTTCTGTAAAATAGGAAAAATCTGCTAGAGCTTACTAGTCGAACATTTGATCTTTTAGAGCTTGGAGAGATTTGGTTTCTCCAGGGTAATTTAGGCTCTGTGTTGTAAGCCCAATGTATGCTCGAAGTTCTCCCATATTGTATTAAATATTTTTTCCATATTGCATTAAATATATAATATTTTTTCAAATATAACTTTTTAAAATCACATATATTCATTTCATTCTTTCATTCTTTTACTTTTTTCAACTGTCGTTCACTGACTCAATCAATAGCGTGCGCATATATTTTCTACCTATATTATGTAACAGTAGTCTATAACTGCGGCTACAAATGCCTCTGCATTGGTTTTCATCATACGTTTTTCTAACAAAGTACTCGTATATGTAAATATATAACAGAACTCGATGTAATTTTCTCTGAATTGTTAATTTGAAATGTTAACTCTTCATTGGTTTTTTTTAAGCCTTTACTAACAAGCAATTATTGAATAAAACTGTATACAAATGTCTATCTGATCTGAGATTTACGATGGCCGAAAGCAAAGTTTCAGAAGAACTAAGTTGTTAACACAGATTACGACAGATGCACGAAATCAAGCATTTGAAGGAGGGAAAGAGATTGTACCATCTAGTTCCTTGGTTAAAGAAGAATTACTTTCTATCATATTTTGCCAACGTCAAACACAATGCTATTTTCCTTCCACCTTTTTATCTGAACTCTGCATAAATCTGCAGGAGTATAATCATCATCAATATCGTCCTTGATATTTTCTGAAAATGAAATTCCCTGACGAATAGATAGAGCCAGTGATTTGAAAAAAAAAATATTTAGGTGAAAAATAGCAACCTTATACAACATTTGTTTCAATTTTCAAGACGCCACGTTGTTTAGTATTTTTGTTTGAGCTATTTAAAGTAAACGATGTCAGTGAATTTGTAAACATGGAAAGAATTGTTCACCATTATGTAATTCCATATTTTCATTTGAAAGGTCTCAGTCCATGCTAGATTCTATTCGGAGGGAGTCTGCTCCTTCGTTTACGAATGTAAAATATTGGGCAGCAGACTTTAAACGAGATCGTACGAGCTGCCAAAACGAACACTGTAGTATTCGAACATTTGAGGTGTCCACGCCAGATGCGGCTAAGAAAATCCACAAAATCATATTAAGTTAGCTGAAATGATAAGTATTTCCAAAAGTGCTATACATACCGAAGATTTGAAGATGAGATAGCTATGCGCAAGATGGGTGCCACGCTTGCTTTCAATAGGGCAGAAAACAGAGTCGTGAAGATGTTTCAGTGGAGTGTTTGGCGATGTTTCACCCCAATAAAGCCGCATTTTTGCATCTATTTATAACTATGTATCCCACATGGGTCCATCACTTCACACGTGGGACAAAGAAATAGTCAAAGCAGTGGACTGTAATAGGAAAATCGTGCACAAAGAGGACGAAGACTGTTCCATCAGCAGGCAAAAGTCATGGCGTCTGTTTTTTGGCGACGCACATGGAATTATTTTTATTGATTATCTTCAGAAAGGAAGGATTATGCTAATTTATTGTAGCGTTCATGTGATGAAGTTAGGGGAAAAGGCCATATTTGGTGAAAAGCAAAAGTTTACTTCATAAAGAGAATGCACCAGTTCACACATCCATATACCAACTATCGCTACGGCCAAAATGTATGAATTAAAGTTCTATTTGCTTCATCGTGCATCTTATTCGCCAGATTTAGCTTCATCGGACTATTTTCTATTTCCAAACTTTAAAAAATGGCTCGGTGATAAGAGATTTGTCAACAATGAAGAGGTGGAGTCTGCGGTTGATAACTATTTCGAGGAGTTGATAGTCCTTACTGTAAGCAAGGTATAGAAGCAATTGAATATCGTTGGAAAAAGTGTATTTAGCGAAAAGGTGATTATGTTGAAAAGTAAAGAATTTTTTTCACAACTTTTCTGTGTCTTCTTCTGCCCTCATATATATGACAATTAAAGAATGCATCAACCTAATCGCTGAATATGATCTTATTCGAATAGTTATGAATGTTCCATATTCAACGAACTTTCTTTTTCATATAGCGCTGAACAACTCTGTTTTTTACAATAACAGATCTTTAGCCTACAAATGGCTTAAAAGAGAAGTTTTTTTTTCGAATTTCCAATTCATTGTAGTGATTCATTGTATGAGCTAAAACCACAAAAGCATTAAAATCCCGTCATGTCCTTATTAAACTACATCAAAGAATTGCAATAAATTTCAATATAAAGTTCGTTTTTGACGATTTTTGTGGTACATCTGATTCAGTTTTTATAAAATCTGGAAGAACACTCACACGAACTGGTAACTACCTCCTGTTTTTTGTAGTTTATTAACTTTATAAAGGTAAGATTTATGTTAAGCTGTTGGAGAATTTTTATATAAATAAATATCTAAACTTTGCAAAACAAGCCACTGTAATACACACAATTTACGAGTCTGGTCTACAACTTCAGAACGTAGGTAGGTAATTTTCAACAGGCCAGACTACTAAGCGTGGAGTGTGTGTAATGCCAACTTAACTACCAGGACATCGAGAGACATTGACGATGTCTATGAGAATGTATTTTATTTATGTCCATAGTAAAAATATATATTCGTATCTGTGTGTGGTGCGTTTTTTTTTTTTTCGTTTTACACCAAGAGTGTGTGTATTAGTGTATTTACGTGTGGTTGAGTGTATTTACAGTTCGACTAACAAGATCTAACATTGACACAAGACACACGACCATAATAATAATTAACGTCTTTAAAACATTTACATTCCCGTCTAAGGGTAGTTTTTGGAGGACTGCTGCATGGATCCTTCTTCCCGTGCAATGTTATGCATGAACCGGTGGTTTCACTCTTGGTGAATTCTGGTTGGATGGTTGCACAGGCATATACATTTGGCTGGCCAGGCGGCCGATGGGCGGGTAGTTGGAAGGTTAGTGAGTTAATGATTGTTTTTGTTGTTGTTGCTGCTATTGCTCCTTATGTATTATTCATGCTAAATTTTTTTTGCAGAGTTTGTGTTCTTGTTGCAATTCCGAGGTCTTTTTTGTTTTGAAATTTTTGCAAAATTTTAGCCAACTCCTTTGGGTGGTGCGAAGTAAAGAGCAAAGTTCCGCTGTCAAATTATTTCCTGCAACACTGTGCAGAGGGATGACGGCGATAACAACGACAAAGTCAATGATGACAATAATGTTGCCGTCGATTTAAATTTAAATTTTATTTAATACCAGACTCCGCAAAAGTGAGATGACGTCAACACTATTTCCATTTTTCCAACCAAACAGAGACGTTCGAATAATAGCGTTTCAGAACATAACGTTTGCAATGTTTCTACCACCAATATTTATTGTCGTTATATTTTCCGTTTTAGCAAGTAATTGAGATAATATGATAATTGAATTTTTTTTTTGGCAAAAATCTCATTAGACATTCCCTATTGCCTAGACCATAAATATGTGTGGTCTTATATTAGTATGACTCATTTTAATGGTAATGTTGGAGGAAAATTTTGTCCATTTTATTAATGGGTTTGTAAACGAAAGTTTCCAAAACACATTAGATAAATCTGAAAATAGCATATAAAACAAAAGGAGGTATATCAAACATCCCATTGTACACACACATTGCAAGCATTATGTGACTTACAAAAGTTCTCCGAAAATTCAGGCCAGATTAAAAAATAAACGTCACTGTCTGAAACAAAACAGCAGACAGGTTAACATTTTAAAATCGAAGTGCTGAATGAAAGAATAAAGCATAGTGAGACAGCAAAAAGAACAAGCTGATTTCTCGGAAAAGGAAACCATAATCAGCTATGGAACTCAATTTCAACTTGATGGCTTTATTAGTCGACAAAATTGTGCCATTTAATGCTCAGAAAATGCTGGAGTAGTTGGTGTGATCATGCTTCTTTCCAAAATGCTGGCCTAACAGATAATAAAATTTAATGTAGCTCGTAATGGCGTTGTCATAATTCAGTTTATGTATCCAAATTGCATAACGAGGAAGTCGACGACAACAAGTATACATTTAAGCAAACAAAAACTAAATTGGAGCTTTATAATTTTCGATGGGCCACGTCTCAAAAACCAACTCAAACCGAAAACCTATCAGTGGTGGCAAAATAAAAATTCTGTTTTAACAGTGAAATCATCCGTACAATAAACAACAATATAATATAAAACATAATGGTACAGATTTTAATTTTAAACATTTTATTAATATTCACAGTAGCAAATTTTCTGTTGCATTCAGGAGAAGACATCTATTAACACTTTAACGGTACGAAGGCAGTCCTAAAACTAGCCGACCTAACAAAGGAAACACAAAGACTTTGGGAAAAATTTCCTCAACTTTTCAAGACAATTAATATTTAGTTCGATATCGTTTCTCCATCAATATTCAATAGTTTCTACACCCAGAACTGTCAAAGTAGCCATCAACCGCACAATCCACCTCTTCATTGTTGGCAAATCTTCTACAACTTTAACCATGTTTTCAACTTTGGAAATAGAAAATAGTCAAAGGGAGCTAAATCTGACGATTAAGGAAGGTGCCTGATGAAGCAATTCGAACTTTAATTAATTAATATTGACCATCACAATAGTGAATGTGTGAACTGAAGCACTGCATTGATGACGTCTTATCTTGCTAAATGCGGCCTGTTTCCTATGATTTCATCACCTAATCGCTCTAATAAATTAGTTGTGGATCTATGTCTCATCCATGGTTATAAATCGGCGCAAAAATTCGGCTTTGTTGCGGTGAAACATCGCCAAACGCTCTACTGAAACATCTTCACGATGCTGTTTTTGCTCTATTGAAAGCAAGCGCGGCACCCATCTTGCTCACAGCTTTCTCATCTTCAAATGATCGGTCAATATACGACATATAGTAATTTTTGAAACGCCTATCATTTCAGCTAGTCCACGCACTTTCAGTCGACGATCCTCCAATGCCATTTTGTGGATTTTCTGAACCTCAATTGGTCAACTACTACGGTAATCAATCATCTTGGCTACACGTACGGCCTCGTTTAAACTCTGCTGCCTAATATTTCACGGTCGTAAACGAAGGACCGAACTCCCCCAGACAATACCTTTCAAATGGAAATATTGAATTACATAACGGTGACCACTTCTTTTCATGTTTACAAATTCACTGAGATCGTTTATTTTTGATGGCTCAAATAAAAATACTAAACAACGAGGTGCCTTGAAACTTAAAACATATTTTTGGACAGGTTGCCACTTTTCAAACTTCTGGCACCATCTATACGCCAGATCGACTAGTTTTGGGACCGCGTTCGTAACATCATCAGTTGATGATTGGAAAGAAGGAAAAACAGAGGTCCAGGAAATTAATCACCAGCAACTCAATAGTTGCATTACGTTGTACAATAAATTTCATCAGAAAATGGTGGATGAATGTGCATCATCTAAACCACACTTCGGTTGGGTCCAAGATATATGGAGGATTCATAGAAGAGCGCATATTTCTAGAAAAATTAATTTCTGACGACAGTGTTATTATACACTGTGGTTAACGGGGGACAAAATTTGACTACTTTTGTTATATCACATATTCATATAATAGTTTTTAGCTTTTTGAAAAGTGCTAAATTATTCTTACAGAAACCTACTGAAACTAAAATGATACATCAAACCAATAAATAAAGGTCAAAACAACCATTATTGAGCTTTGTTTTCTTTGAGTTTTTAATATTAATATCGCAATTTAATAATAGGCTTATTTATCGTTAGCATAGAGGATATAAGAAGTTTCAAGAAACGTTTTATTTAAATAAAATATAAAAGCACAAAATAGAAAGAAAATGAGGTTCTTAAATTTTGCATTTTATTATCTACTGAAATCTTGAACAATTTTGATAATAAATTTTAAATAATCATTATAAATAAAATATAATTTAAAGACTAATTTGCGAGGTGAAGTATTTGTGAATCAAACAAATAAATAAATTCGGAATGAACGATTCATCAAAGCCCAGAAGATTCTGGAAATTTGGAGAAAAAACATCTTTCGCTGAATTCTATAATAATATCTTTTATTGAATGACTTAAACTTAAAAGTGTCCATTTGGATCCAGAAAACAGAAATTCAAAAATTTTCTTCCACGTTTAAAGACTTTCTTCTTATGTTCTGTAATGCAATTGCGCAAATTTTCTAACTATTTATTACAGAAAAAATGTATAAATGCTAAGAAAATTTATAAATGAAAAAAAAAAATATTGTAAAAAGATCCCGGAATACTGTGTAAATTAAAAACATTTTATTTTATTCTACATACATTTTATATATATATATATATATAATTTCTTTTTTTGTATTCGTAGAACTGCACGAAAACTTTGGAAATTTGTAAAGTTTTTGCATACAAATTCAATTCCGAGACGGCGCAAAATGCGAAATACAAGCAAGTCCCCGTATAACGAATATCAATTTAACGAAAATCCGATATAACGAACAGTCAAATTTCTAAATTAATTACATTATATAGCGAACGTTTCATAAATGTTGAGCTCGATATAGCGAATGGTAAGAAAAAAGGGAACAAAATCAAAAAAATAACCATTTTTTGATCTTTTTTGATTGTGTGTTTAATAGTGCAAGTATTAAAGTGAATTTACAATATAGGAAACAGAAAACGAATTTCATTGAATGAAAAAGTAAAAATATTAGATGAGTGTGACAAAGGTACAAGCCTCAATGAAATTTCCATTAAATATGGAATACCAAAATCTTCAATCTGTACTTTGAAGAAATTTAAAACAAAAATTATAACGAATTTAGAAGCTACTAAAAATGGTTCAAAAAATCGTCTATCTCTAAAGAATAGTGAGTATCACCTGATGGAGAAGGAGTTTCATCGATGGTTTCTAACCAAAGGAAAAACACATTCCAGTTAATGGAACTGCTTTAAAAACCAACGCCATAGAAATACAAAAGCGGCTTTATAACAGCGGATTCTACGCAAGTGATGGTTGGCTGCCTTGATATAAAAAAAGATTTGGCATAAGTCTTCTTAAAGAATGTGGAGAGAAGTTATCGTCCCGACCCGATTCAGTAAAACCTTTTAAAAAGGAATTGCAAAAAATTATAGTCGAGCACAATTTAACTCTTGATGCTATTTTCAATGCGGACGAAACTGGTGTATATTGGAAAATGCTACCAGATAAAACGTTTGTGCACGCTGGAGAAGCTAGTGCTCCAGGTAGAAAGATGTCTAATGACAGAGTGACGCTTTTACTATGCGCCAATGCATCAGGGTCAGAAAAAAATTAAACCACTTCTCCTTGGTAAGGCAAAGAAACCCCGATCATTTCGTAACAAAGTATTGCAAGTAAATTATCTTCATAAAAATAAAGCGTGGATATTCAAAATTTGGACGTTTGTGCCAGAGGTTAGTATGGCCTGTTTCATTGTTGTTATTTTTATTATTATAGGTGAAATTTTTTTACAGGTGGAATCGTTTTTGAAATCAAAATCGTTGCCAATGAAAGCTTTATTAATCATAGATAATGCCCCTAATCATCCTCGAAGACCAGCTAATAAAGTCAACTGAAGATGGAAAAATTTGGACGATATTTATGCCTCCTAATGTAACACTGCTTATCCAACCATTGGACCAGAATGCCATACGTTTAGTTAAATTACAGTAAAGAAACAGTCTGCTTTCTAAGATTATTTCACCAGAAGCTGAGAATATTACAATCTTCTTAAAAAATCTCTGTTTTGTATGAAGCAACGTCGATGATAAGTATTGCTTGGATAAATTTCAAGGCGGATACGTTGACAAACTGTTGGCATAAAATCTTACAGTCAAACAATGGTGATTTTGACGAAGAGAATGATATTCCATTAGCACAACTATTGCAGAGGAATGAAATTGTCAATTTAAGACGCAGCAATAGACTCTTAAGTTCAGTTTTTTCGGACGTAAGCCTAATTTTTTTAAGAGATTAAATTCGAAATTTATGTTTCTATTTTTTATTTTTAGATAACTTTTACTATAGATGATATAATTTATTGATAAAACATACAGATGCAATAAATTGTTTCGAAACTTGTAGTTTATGGAGCCAGCAAAACAATATTGATTGTTTAAAATCATTGATTTTGAGATAAACCCAGGAAGAAGCTGCCCAAAAAAGTTTGCAAATAGTACAAAAACAAACTTCAATAAATGATTTTTTCCAGTCTTTCTAACTTGTAGTATATGTACAAATTAATAATGTTTTTTTATTAATTTGTTAATATTAAATGCAAAATATTACCTTCATAAAATGAATATGGATGTCTTTTTTTTATAACACTAAAATAAAATGATTTTTAAAAAGTCTCGATATAACGAATTTTTCGATTTAACGAAAGGGCCTAACAATATATCGTTCGTTAAACCGGAATTTGCCTGTATGACAAATTTTATTGCCGGGAATTCTATTTATTGGTTTCTATTAGAAGGATAATCAAATTTAAGGAACTACATATATATATAGTTCCCAGCGTTATCCTACTTCCGCCATCACTATCAATGGAGTTGTATAATATACTGTAAGTGACGCAGCAATGAATTGTAATGCACATGTTTTTCTTAAGCTCAGCTATATAGAATTTATTCAGCAAACAAATAAACTTCAATTTTTAAATAAATAAATATCGACTCTGATAATAATCAAATGTTCATAAAGTAAAAACTATAATTTGCTTCACAAGTATACCGGTCGTAGCAAATCTACTGATGTAGCAAATGTGCTCGCTAGTATATCAAAAAGAAACTGATAGATTCTAAAATCAAAGTTATTTGGAACTAGCAACAAAATAAATTGAACTAAAGTTGTACAAAATTTTATATTAATTTATTTTCTAGAATATAAAAATTCCAAGGGTTTTCCAAAACAGAGTACTTTTGGAAAAGTAATAACTTTAAGAATACTTTGCGATTTTTTTGAAAGTAGAAGTACAATTTGATACAATTTGGAAACAAACACAATATTAGTGTTCTTTCTTTTGAATATTTAACAGTTGTTCTATACGAAATGTTTAAGATAAAATTAATCAAAACAACTTGTCTTTATTAGTTATACACTTACCTTTTTCACCAATAGCTCCGATTTCCATCCCACATATCCACCGAATTAGCCAATACAGTGGTAACACTAAAAATATCTTTTGCACTTCAACAAAGTCTCTCTCTCTCTCTATACCTGATCATCATAAAATCTGCAATAATTATACAACTCTTTTACTCTTAAAACAATCTCTTAAGAATTGTGTATCAACCGGGTCTCTTAATATTGTTAGTTTTATTTACACCACGCACAATCACACAAACAAATGTTTCTGTGTGTTACATTACGAATTTGTCAAAATGTACTATTTTTTTGTTGCACAAGATTTTCATATAAATTTTGAGAAACTTCACACGCGATTTTCTTAACGTTAATACCGGATATTGTTAAAAATTTTACATATTCTACTTGCACAATTAATAAACTTTATTGTGATGTAAAAATCATAATAATTTTATAGATTTTAGTACATATTTCTGTCCTTTAGAGAGAGACTGTTTATTTTAACAACCGACCCCGAGAAGTTACAAAAGTGAACTGGGTGAGGTTTAGTAGGAAGAGTGATAATATGCAGGGCCGAGTTCGATGAAGACCGATGAAAACTCAGCAGTGCAGCGCTGTTGTTGCTTTTTCGACTAAATGAGATCAGCCTACTCAGTCCACTGCCACTGTTTCCAAACTGCTGATTGCGAAACAATACCGAAAAATATCTTCGTAAAAGATTACCTTCACTTTTCATATAGAAAACTAATTTCACAGGCACCCTTCCAAATTTTTAAAAATGATTCGTAGACACTTTCTAAAGAGAAAAGAGGCTTCGTAGTAACATTATTTTATACATATAACTTTCCGCTTTATAGACACTTTTCTTATATAAAAGTGCATTCATAGATATTTTTCATACGGAAAATGTCTTCGATGACACCTTTCATATAATAAATTTCCTCGTTAAGCATTTTCCATACAGGAAAGTGTTTTCGTAGATATTTATTGTGTAGTTAAATGCGTTTTCACAGAAATTTTTAGTATACTTGTGGTTTTATATCTAAACACTGCCGAGCCTATCAGCTTACATATATCGAATTAAAATAATCGCTAACTACTGCCGATTTTTTAGAATGTAAAAAAGGGTGTTCAAGTAGGAAAGTGCATGGACACCTTTTACCTTTTCATACAGAAAAGCACATTCAAAGTTTTTTTCTGCCATAGAAAAGAGCTTTAATACGCACTTTTTGTATAGAAGTATATTTTTATTGATGTTTGTTATATAGAAAAATTGCCTCATTAGCACTTTTCATATAGGAAATTCCCTTCTTAGGTGTCTTCATAGACTCTTTCCGTATAGGAAAGCGTTTGCCAATCAAGAAAGTGTCTATGAAGAAAGTTTCCGTATAAAAAAGTGTCTTCATAGACGCTTTCCGTATAGAAAGTGTCTTTATTGAGAATTTCCCTATAGAAAAGTGTCTTCATAGGCACTGTCCGTATAGGAAAGTGTTTCCATAGACACTGTCCGTATAGGAAAGTGTCTTCATAGACACTTTCCATATAGGAATGTGTGTTCATATGCACTTTCCATATAGGAAAGTGTCTTCATAGACACTGTTCGTATAGGAAAGTGTTTCCATAGACACTGTCCATATACGAAAGTTTCTTCATAGGCACTGTCCATATAGAAAAGTTTCTTCATAGACACTGTCCGTACGGGAAGAATGTTTTTATAGACACTGTCCGTACAGGAAAGTGTCTTCATAAACACTGTCCGTATAGGAAAGTGTCTTCATAGACAAGTCTTCATAGCAAAGTTTCTTCATAAACACTTTCCGTATAGGAAAGTTTTTTCATAGACGCTTCCCGTATAGACACTTTTTGCATAGTAGTAGACTCTTTTCGCATAGGAAAGTGTGTTCAGAGACTCTTTACATAAAGGATAACTGCTATATGGAAGTGCCTTCCTATATGGAAAGTGTCCTCATAGACACTTTCAACAATGTCAGGCGATATCATAGAAGACTTTTTCAATTTCCATAGACACTTCTCGTATAGGAAATTGTCTTCGTTCATACTTCTCCTGCAGAAGGTCTTCATACGCATATATAGTTAAGTGCTTCCGCAAACACTTTCCATGTAAATTTGTCTTCATAACAAATTTTTATATGCAAAAATGACATCATAGACACGATCAGCACGATGGCGTAGCAGCGTCACAGAAAAGTTATTCCATAGATACGTTTCGTAGAAGATTTACAGTAAAAAATAATGTTCTCACAGACACCTTTTCATACATAAAAGTGCTTTTAAAAGCATTTTTGGTATATGCAAATGAGTTCATATACACAATTTTTATAGAAAGTAATTTTCCAATACACCTTTTTATATAGAAAAATAGGAGTATTTTCATACAGTGGTGTCATGTACTATAATGTCCTCATAGATATCTTTCATATAGAAAATACTCGTATAGTTGCATTTAATGTAGAGAAACGACTCTATAGCCACTTTTTTTTAAAGAGAGATATCTTTGTAGACACTTTTTATTTGGTAGGGCGACACAATGTGGGAAAGCTTCTTCATATATGCTGCCCATATAAAAAAGTGTCTACATTCATACTTCCTATGTGGGACCATGATATTGAAAAGTGTCTTCATATTCTCTCTCAGATATTTCTCATACAGGAAAATATCTTTATAGCCATTTATAGACACTTCCATATACAAATGTGTCTGCTCAAAAACTTTTCACGTACTAAGGTGTCTTTGTGGACACTTAGGCAACTCAATTCCGCTTTGGTAGCTGGTTGACCATCAGCCTGAAATAGACGACCCCAAACTGCCAATTTTTTGCACTGTAGAAAAGTGGTTGCCTAAATACATTTCGTATAGCACAAAGATTTTCCATAAACAGTTTTCATGTAAGAAATGGTTTCAAAGGAATTTTTCGTATAGAAATTGTCTTTATACATATATACACTTCTCCTGTGGAGAATTTTCCAATAAACACTTTTGTACAAAAACTATTTTTTGTTTAATTATAAAAAAGAATCACTGACATTGAATACATTTTTGTTGCTTAAATATTGTACGATTCATCTGTTGTTTTTCCTTTTTCGATACGCATTTGGTTATAGAAAATTAGAGATTCTCACATTCATCCGGCTTGTAGAAATTCATATTCAAACACCCGCTGAAGTTAGGGAATTAGACAAAATGTTCCATTTCTCAATACCGGAATGGATCATTCGTATAGGTTTAATTAGTTATTAGCTGGGAGCCCTCTTTGATTGGCTTTTGCATTTAATGATGAAAACAATGAAGCTCCTTTTTAAGACTAACGTAGGAATCTTCAGAATGTTTTGGATCAAAAGTTTGATGGACGAGTTTGGAGAAATCGACACTGCCACGGTGAAGAAAACTCAGCGGTTTATCGTTGTTTTTCCTTTTTCGAGCAGTTTAATGCTTCTTAGTCAGTTTATCATCAGCCAAAATTTCCAAACAGCTGATTATAAACAGAATAGAAGCTTTTTGTAAAGAAAAGTGGTGGCTTCATGTGTACGAATGTGACTTAGAGACACTTTTCATATAGAAAAGTGTTTTCATAAAGACTTTTTTATATTTGAATGCAATCTTTAAATAGTGAACTCATTTTATTTTATCTTCTTCTATTTACTTTTGTGACAAAAAAAACTCCGATATCATTATTCATTCGAAAAATGTAATGAATACGTATATGCAAATAGTTGGAAAAAAATTATTGAGATAATTGATAAGTAAAAACAAAATATTTTGTGACACACAAAACACCATAAAGTATTCAGTTTTAGATATACTGTCGCTGTCTAGTGAAAACAAAATATGTGAAGCAAAAAAAAAGCAACTTTTTTTAACTATTTAGCTTAATTTATTATTATTGGCCCCTATAAAAACAAACAGTACTGAGATGTGACCTGTATAAAGTTCCATTGCCTATAACAAAGTCATTCATATTTTCATTTTTGTTAAAAAACATATTTTCAAGTTCCTGGCCATAAAATTATTCCCAGCTGCAACAGCCCACAATGAGTATCTCAGCCGCACACTGTTCGAAACCACAGATTCTAAATGTAACTATTAAAGTTTGTACATACCTGCAGCCTCTTTACGTCAATATCTATAGTCCGTACATAACTGCTGATAGAAAAAAAAACTTCGCATAGAACTTATTTTTTCGTTCACTTATTTTGTAAATTTATGGATGTTGACTATAATTTATGGCTTTGGCTATCAAAATGACAATTTAGTTACCGGTGAAGCTTAAGCCATTTAAACCAAACAAGAGTGGAATTTGAAACTGATGTTGAATAGGGTACGAAGTTCGATATGAAACAAAGAATAAAAAACCATCCAGTGTTAAAAAGATAACAAAAAATATGGCGTAAATGTTTATATAAACATTAGGGTGACATGAGAATCATGCTGCCTTTCGGGTGTATCGTATATAGGAAAAAAGAAAAGGAGAATGCACAATCCGAATATAATTTTAATTTTCAATCAGAATGTTACATTTAGACATCTTGCATCGCAACTACTGCACCTTGAACTTTCATGTTCCTAACATAATTTCTGTGGCATGATCCCTTAACAGGTTGATCCAGTAGAATTTGAAAAAGAAAAAAACAAAAATGTGGAATATATATGTTTCTCTCAAACGGCTGAACCGATTTTGATGAAATTTTATATACAAACAGCTGAGATATTCTGAAGCAAGATCCTGTAGTTGTAAGGGTGGTTTAGAATGGGGAAAAAATTGGAGTGTTTCCAAAAGTAGCACTTTCTACATGATTGTTCGAAGTTGTATATTTAGAGTATTTTTCGAGAAAGATACAGAAAATGTTTTCTCACGTACAGATTTTCTCTTACAGCTTGTGAATTAAGCGCTTTAGAAACTATTTGTCGTTTATCGAAACGTTTATCGTTCCCCACTTTCTTGCAGCTTCTCACTAAGGATGATCTATTCGGAAAGACATATTTTCATAATTACAAAATCTATTTTACTCGAAAAACGGCAAAAGACTAAACCAAAATTTGTGAAAACTTACAAAATTTTTCAGCCTTTTAAGGAACGCTACCAGAATAAGGTGTTCAGCAGTATGTAACACATTTATATCCGTCAAACAGGTAACATTTTTAAGCCAAAACTAGAACAAAACATTTCAGGTTTTTTAACTAAAATTAGATTCTAAGTCCAAATGTCTCTAAATGCATTATATGCTTATGCAAATTTACAGTATTAACTGTACATACGGGGGCGGTTCCAAGCTTAGCCGACCTGACGTAAAGTATACGTTTAAAGTTTTAAGGCGCCATGTTGCTTAAAATTTTTATTTGAGCCATTAAAAGTAAACAATCTCAGAGAATTTGTAAACATGGAACAAATTGGTTACCGTAATGCATTTCCATATTTATATTTGAAATGTTTCAGCCCACGCAATATTAAAGCCGAGCTAGACTCTACTCTGGGGGAGACTGCTTCTTCGTTTACGACTGTAAAGTATTGGGTAGCAGAGTTTAAACGAGGCCGTATGAGACGAACACCATAGTAGTCTACCAATTGAGGTGTCCATGCCAGACACGGTTAAGAAAATCCACAAAATGGTGCTGGATGATCTTCGGCTGAAGGTGCTGCCTAGATAAGTTAGCTAAAATAATAAGCTTTTCAAAAAGTGTTATACATAATATAGGTATATTAACTGAAAAGTTGAAGATGAGAAAGCTGTGCGCGAGATGGGTGCCGCGTTTGCTTTCAGTGGAGCTAACAGCGTCATGAAGGTGTTTTAATAGAGTGTTTGGCGATGTTCTACCGTAATAAAGTCGAATTTTTGCATCAATTATAACTATGGATAGGACTCCGGGGAAGTCTGCTTCTTCATTTACGACTGTAAAGTATTGGATAGCAGAGTTTAAACGAGGCCGTACGAGATGAACACCATAGTGGTCTACCAATTGAGGTGTCCACACCAGACACGGTTAAGAAAATATACAAAATGGTATTGGAAGATCGTCGAATGAAGGTGCTACCTAGATAAGCTAGCTGAAATGATAGGCTTTTCAAAAAGTGTTATACATAATATATTGACCGAAAATTTTAAGATGAGAAAGCTATGCGCAGGATGGGTGCCGCGTATGCTTTCAGTGGAGCTAACAGCGTCATGAAGATGTTTTTGTAGAGTGTTTGACGATGTTTCGCAGCAATAAAGTCGAATTTTTGCATCAATTTATAACCATTAATGGGATATGAGTCCACCACTTAACACCTGAGACAAAGGAACAGTCAAAGCAGTGGACTGGAATGGAAGAATCGAGCCCAAGGAAGGCAAACACATTTCCATCTGCAGGCAAGGTTATGGCGTCTGTTTTTTTGGGATGTGGTTGGGATTATTTTTATTAATTATGTTTAGAAAGAAGAAAGGCGCAATCAACGGCGAATATTATGCAAATTTATTGCAGCGTTTGAATGATGGAATTATCGAAAAAAGACCGCATTTGGCGAAAAGGAAAGTAATGTTTCCGTCAAGACAATGCTCCAGTTCACACATCCACTATTTCAATGGCCAAAATTAATGAACTTAAGTTCGAGTGGCTTCATCATGCACCTTATTCACCTGATTTAGTTCCCTCGAACCATTTTCTATTTCCAAACTTGAAAAAATGACTGGGTGGTAAAAGATTTACCAACAAAGAAGTGGTTGGAGTCTGCGGTTGGTGGCTGGTTTAAAGAGCCAGAGATTATACTGAAAAATAAAGAAATTTTTTCGCAACTTATTTGCGTCTTCTTTGTTAGGGGGCTAGTTGTGGAACCGCCCTCATATATCACATTTATATCTGTCTGGCAGGTAACATTCCTAGGGCAAAACCCGTTCTAAACCTTTCAGATTTTTCAACAAAAATTATATTTTAATTTCAAATATCTGCAAATAAATTATTAACTTCAAGTTATGAAAATTTACAGTTGCGGCGAAAATTTATAGTAGTTTGGAAAAATTCCGTTTTTGGAGATTTTTTTTTTTTTATTTTTGCATATTTTTTTACAAGTATTTTACTTTTCTTGCATTGCCTAGCTTTAGAAACTGTAAGTGCAATATTTCATTGCAAATATTTGTAATCAATGCAAAT
>JAHXMU010000086.1:482762-500669 GCA_019455685.1 Philornis downsi | reverse complement strand
TTGCTACAGGTAATTTCGATGTACCTTTTTTAATTTTGTGCATCATTTCCTCTTTTTGATTATCATCATGGCATATGTAAGATGTGTGTACATATCCGTGTACACTGCATAGCGTGTTCACTAAGGCTTTACGTCTATTTACATACGTATGTATTAGCAGGTATGTGTACACGGTTTATGCAAAAGCTTTGTAATCTGTGCATACTCGTACACAAAAAAACCCTTATTATCCTTCGGAAAAAGGTTAAATTCTCAATTGTTGCAATGTTACAATTTCCAAACGAATAACCCAGAAAATGGCACAAAATTACCAAGCTATGGCTGCGAATCATCATAGCAGAATGCACTTGATGCTATCTAGATATCATATTATTGGATCTAGATAATATTCTTTGCTACGAAATGTTAAAAGAAATTATTCTGGTCAAACTCAAGAAATACTCATTTCGAAACTTGTTGTCCTTGTAGAATTGAATGGCATTGTAGTGTTCTTGCAGTGTTTGATATGTCCGGAATAACAATTCTATTTGCATTGTTAGACTACTGAAGCATAAAACTGACAAAAAAAATTGTTTGTGCACTTAAATTCTTAATAAAGGTGGAAAGAGTTTCAAGAGAAGACGGTGTACTGAGAAAAATTTCGTCTTAGCAATGGCATGAAGTTGTAATGTAGAAAATTTTGTTTCAAAAAAGGCTTTCATTTCAATACCTATATTATTAATAGTTTTAATCAGTACAGAAATTTCATTCGGGTGAACTGATTTACATATATCTGCCTTTTGTATCGTTGCAAAAATTGCTTTGAAGCAGAAAGGTTCGCAAATTAACGCGGAATAAAAGATACAAAATCATAATTCGCCAAATCTTCCGTTTAAAAATTATACGAGGTGTGCTCAAAAAATAACCGTTATTTTTAAAGTACAGGGTGGGCCATAAGGTTGTTGGCGGTTTAAATATTCAATTAAAAAAAACTACGAAACATAAAAAATATATATTTGTGTTTTTAAAAAGTAGAAGCATGGGAATTTTTAAGACTTAAAAATAATGTTGTCCAAATGGCTTTCCTCGGCTGCTTGACACTCTTGGAACCGAAGTCGCAAATTTTGGAAAACTTGTTGAAAAGTTGTTTTCGGTATTTTGTTACTTTCCTGAATAATATTTCTCTTCAACTGCAGCAAATTGGTCGGATTATTCTCGTAGACTACCGATTTGAGGTAGCCCCATAGAAAATAATCGCATGAAGAGAGATCGGGGGGCTACGTGGGGGCCATTCAATATCCCCCCTTTTCGAAATGAGTTTACCAGGAAATACATTTTTCAGCAGCTCATGGATACCCTAGCCGTATGACATGTGGCCCCATCCTGTTGAAACCACATCCTCGAGGTATTGACTTGAAGTTCTTGCAAAGCTGGCACCAAAAAGTCTGCTAGCATGTTGCAATAATTGTTCGCTCTAACCGTCATCGCATGCCCTCTTTCGTCCTCAAAAAAGTATGGTCCAATAATACCGGTTGACGTTATCCCAGTCCACACGACAAGCTTAGGGCTGTGAAGTGAACGTTCATGCAAGCGTCGGGGATTAGTCTCGGACCAGAACCGACAATTTTGCTTGTTCACATGGCCATTAAGGTGAAAATTGGCCTCACCACTAAAAATCACGTTGTTCAAATTGTTGAACCGCTCTAGCATCAAATTGACAAAGTTAAGTCGGTTATTGGCATCATCGGGTTTTCATTCTTGGACTATCTGAATCTTATAAGCCTTCAAATGCAAATCACGTTTCAAAATTCGTCGTAAAGTTGTTTTTTTGACATCCAAAGACTGACTTCTCTTACGTGTTGACTGTTGCGGATTTCGCTCAACTGAAACACGAACACGCTCCACAATGTCGGCTGATCTTGCAGAAACTGGGCGACCACGAACTGTAATTGGTACTGTTGAGCCGGTTGTTTCGAACATTCTGATCCATTTTCGTATCACATTGGCGCTTGGAACTTCACTTAATTCGTGTAAACCGTGTTCATGTCGATACAAACGTCGTGCAGTAATCACTGATTTATTGTTTTCGTAATACGCTCGGACACAAAATGCACGCTGCACTCCCGTGTACGACTCCATGGCGACTAAATTTCTAGGAAGCGGCACAGCGAACAACATTTTCCCCCGCCACCCCGCGCCGCGCGTTACCGAGAAATTTAAGAATTAAATCGCCAACACTCATATGGCCAACCCTGTATTTAATTATTCATCAATAACTATCTTGTCGCCTTCAAAGTAATTCCCCTCAGATATAATACACTTACTTACACGCCAGCGTTTTTTCCAATCCTCGAAACACTTCTGAAACGGGCTTTTTGGTATCGCCAATAGCTCCTGTTTCGAGTTTTCTTTTATCTCCTCAATCGTAGCAAAACGCTTTCCTTTCATCGATGTCTTCAGTCTTGGGAAGAGGAAAAAGTCAGCGGGGGCCAATACGGAGCTTGAGGCATGCTTGCGGTTTTGTTTTTGGCCAAAAACTCCCGCACAAGCATCGATGTGTGAACTGGTGCGTTATCATGGTGCAAAATCCATGGTTGGGTTTTCACCAATTCTGTGCGTTTCTGACGAATTGCTTCACGCAAACGGTAGTATAACTTCAAGGTAGTATTTCTTATTGACCGTACAACCTTGTGGCAAGAACTCATGATGCACCACGCCATTGCAATCAAAGAAAACAGTGAGTAAAATCTTCACATTTGACCGAACTTGACGTGCCGTTTTTTGATCTTGGCTCTTTTGGACGCTTCCATTGGCATGATTGGGCTTTGGTTTCAATGTCATAGGCATACACCCATGATTCGTCACCAGTTATGACCTTTTTGAGGAAATCTGGATCGTCGTTGACGACGTTCAACAGCTCCTGAGCGATGTCCATGCGACGTTGTTTTTGCTCAAAATTTAGCAGTTTTGGAATAATCTTCGCTGCCGCACGTTTCATGCCTAAAACATCCGTAAAAATTGCTTATCATGAGCCGAATATGCCAACATCATCATCATCATCATTATATGCCAACATCATCAGCAACCTCTCTAATAGTGATTCGACGATTATCCGAAATCATTTTCTTCACTGCTTCAATGTTTTCATCGGTTGTTGACGTAATCGGGCGACCAGGACGAGCATCGTCATTGACATCTTCTCGGCCTTCCTTAAACCGGTTATACCACAATTGAACTTGTGTTCTGCTCATAGTAGACTCGCCAAACGCCACAGTCAACATTTCAAATGTCCTTGCACATTTAATTTAATTTTTTACACAAAACTTAATGCAGTTTCTTTGATTCATTTTTTCGAATGGTAAAAAATCGAAGAGCACACCAAAACACGACTAAGCTTTTTATCTGTCAAAAACAAACTGGCAATCCAAACTGGCTGATGTTGTCAACATATATAACAGACATGTGTACCAATATAACAGAGAAAAAAAATGCGAAAATCGAACACACGTAACTCACGAAATTTGAAAATATCGGTCATTTTTTGATCACACCTCGTATTTGGATATTTCCAAATAATAATGCAATGCAAGAACAACAAAGCTGCGAACGCTGATGGCCTGCCAGCAGAGCTGTTTAAAACTGGTGGTGATGAGCAGGTAAGCAGCCTGCATCACCTTATAAATACGATTTGGCTCGAGAAAAACATGCCCGATGATTGGAATTTGAGTGTACTGTGTCCTGTGTTTAAACAAGGCAATCCAAGTGTTAAAAACTATCGCGGTATCAGTCTTTTACCCATTGCCTATAAGGTTCTGTTGAGTGTGATATGTGAAAGACTAAAGCCAATTCTAACTGACCTGATTGGACCTTATCAGTGTGGCTTTAGACCTGGTAAATCAACAACTGACCAGATATTCATACTACGACAAATTCTGGAGAAGACCCAAGAAAAACAGATCGACACGTACCATCTTTTCGTCGATTATAAAGCTGTCTTGGATAGCCCGATACGGCCAAAACTGTATGAGGCCATGTCCGAGTTTGTAATTCCTACGAAACTTATATGTCTTTGTATGATGACACTGACTGACGCAAAGTCTTCAGCGAAGACAGGCAAAGATCTAAGTGAGCTTTTTTACACCAAACGAGGATTTAGGCAAGGTTACAGTCTATCGTGCGACCCCTTCATTAGAGATGATTATAAGGAAAGCTGCAGTTAACACGGCCGGTACCATCTTTAATAAAAGCTACATGTTATTCGCATATGCAGATGACATAGACATTATTGGCAGAAAATTGCGAGATGTTACTGCAGCCTTCTCAAGCATCGAGAAGGATACAGCGAAAATGGGTCTGATGGTAAACCAAGACAAAACAAAGTTATTGGTTTCAACGAACAAAGAGTCTTCCCGTTTTGGACACTGTATAAACGTTGACAACTATAGTTTTGAGGTGGTTGAAGAATTCATCTACCTCGTTTCCGTTTGTAAACAAACGAATAATGTCAGTATGAAGATAAAGAGGAGAGTATTGCTTGCAGAACAGATGTTGCTTTGGGGTAAGCAAGCGATTCAATGTTAAGGCTTTTTCTTCACAAACAAAAATCCAACTGTACCAGACGATGGTTCAACCTGTCATGAATTTTGAAACAACATTTTTTTTTCAAGTGCATCGATAATACTTTGTTTTCATGCTTACGGTTTAAGTAGATTGTTTTACTAATATTTTCAGCTAAATTTTGTTTTTCAAAAATTACTTCAGCTTGATAGCAAACACTGATTGTTATGTTCAAAGTTTCATTGGAGATATCCGACGCCTGAGTAAACATAGCCGAAAACCTTCTAGTACTAAGGAAAAATTACCGTTTTGTTAATTTGCTAAAATCTGTGCTTCAGTTGCACTTGCAAATCTGCTACTACTTGCTGTTGATTCACCCGCTTAGCAGCTCCTTGTCTCCCCCTAAGGATTCAACACACTGTGTCCTTAATCTTTTCATCATCTCACATAGCAATGAGTGGTGATGTGGTTCATTCCATCCTCCCAACATCCTCTCTTGTGGATGTTTGCATGCTGCAGTTTTCTGTGTTTACAACAACAAAGTGTCGATTATGCAAAAATCGTTTCGTTTTTTTCAGATAGGAGCAAAATAAAAATGGCAAAAAAAAACGTTTGGAATCTATTAAAAGAGCTATTAAAAGTGAATTTTATGGCATCTTAAATGATGAAAGAGATTACATGGAGGGAGATAAAAACTCGTAAACACGAACACAACCACCAGCAACAATCAACTGGTGGCCCATTTCGTGTAATTGATTCTTTAGTGGGGTATTAACTGCGCTTACATCAATGCATCATTCAATCTTCAGTCAATGCATTTTGACGTAAATTGTTATCTGCTTCATAAAGATGTCTCATTCATTGCCGTGCCTGTGGAGTAAGATGATATTCTTGTGGTGATGCATCAATGCGTTAAATGTAATCATTCAATCAATATTGTTGAGGTTTTTAATTGAAATTATAGCATCAAAGAGGATTCACAACGAGATTTGTCATTAAAACTTCAGTTTTCGCCAAGGCACCATGGCGAGAAAAACCTTATTTTTGATATAAAGATTCTTTGCCGCATTGTAACACAAATTGGCAACAGTCTTGTATTACTTGAAACGAAAGTACGAGGAAAATTGAATTTGAATGTGAGCTTGATCAATCAAATAATTAACTTAAGTGTATTTGATATAATATGTCTGGACAAATATGTGCCACAGGGGCAAAGAGACATCGCAGGGACCTAATAATCGATTTCTAATTTAATAATTAATAATTTTATTAAATGCTATTTTTGTATAAGTTGTGAAATGGACGACATTAAAACACAAAGTTGTATGCGGATTTAAGTTGCCTTGAGGAGAGGACACCAGATACGAGAGCGGTCCTTAGACTAGCAGACCTAACAAAGAAGACACAAAAAAGTTGGGAAAATTTTTCTTTTTTTCTTCAACATAATCTTCTTTTAGCTCGATGCGCTTTCTCCATAGATATTCAGTAGCTGCTATAACATGTTTATAATAAGAACTATCAAACTTTCTTACTTCGTTATTGTTGACAAATCTTTTGCCACCGAGTCATTTTTTAAGTTGGAAAATAGAATAAAGTCCAATGGAGCTAAACCTGGCAAATAAGGTGCGCGATGAAGCAATACGAACTTTAATTCATTAATTTTTGGTCATCGCAATAGAGGATAGCTGAACTAGAGCAATGTCTTGATGAAACAATATTTTCTTTTTCGGCAAATACCTCCTTTTTCCATAATTTCATCAGCTAAACGCTGCAATAAATTAGCATAATATTCGCCGTTGATGGTTTTTTCTTTTCTGCAGATAACCAATAAAAATAATCCTATGCGCAGTCCACATAAACAGACGTCATGAACTTGCCTGCATATGGAACCGCCTACGCCTTCCTTGGGTACGATTCTCCCATTCTAGTCCACTAGTTTGACCGTTCCTTTGTCAGAGATGTGAAGTGGTAGAACCATGTCTCATCCATGATTATAAATATAATTAGTTTTATTGCGGTGAACCATCGCCAAACACTCTATTGAAAGCAAGTGCGGCACCCGTCTGGCGCTCAGCTTTCTTATCTTCCAATCTTACGAGGTCAACACGAGATGTGTTCAAAAATAAGGTGAATTTTCAAATTTCTCGGGCTCCGTACATCGACTTTCGATTATTATTTTCTTTATGTTGGTACACTCGTCCCGAAAATATGTGGACGGTTCTATCTATATAGCATATTTAGTTTGTTTGTGAGAGGCATAAATAAGACAAGTGTTTTGCGTGTTCGGTGATTTTCTGCTATCAAAAAAATTGATCAAAGAAGTTACGTCAAATTTTATGTAAAAAATGGAGTTAAGTGCTCAAAAACACTTAAAATGTTGACAGTGGCATACGGTGAGAGTACTCTGAGTCAAAAAAAATGTTTACAAGTGGTACAAGCTTTTCACAGAAAGTCGAGAAGATGTGAATGACGACGCTCGCTCTGGACGCCCCAGCACATCAACAACCGATTAAAATGTTGAGAAAGCGAAGAAAATTGTTATGGAGAATCGTCGAATCACAATTAGAGAAGTTGCTGAGGATGTCGGCATATCAGCTGGCTCATGCCATGCAATCTTTTCGGAAATTTTGGGCATGAAACGTGTGGCAGCGAAGTTCGTTCCAAAATTGCTAATTTTTAACCAAAAACAACGTCACATGAGCATCGCTCAGGAATTGTTGAATGACGTCAACGGTGATCCAGATTTGTTTAAAAAGGGTCGTAATTGGTGACGAATCATGGGTATGTGGTTATGATATGGAAACCGAAGCCCAATCATCCCAGGAGAGCCAAGACCAAAAAAAAGCACGCCGAGTTCGACCAAATATCAAGGTTTTGCCCACTTTTTTCTTCGATTACCATGGTGTAGTGCAGCAGGAGTTCTCACCACAAGGTCATACGGTAAATAAGGAGTATTACCTTGAAGTTATGCGCCGTTTACGTAGAGCAATATAAAAAAAACGCCCGGAATTGTGGAAAAAAATCATGGCTTTTGCATCATGATAATGCACCTGCTCACTCATCTTTGCTTGTGAGAGATTATTTGGCCAAAAACAACACTGTTATCATGCCTCAGTCACCGTATTCACTAGATTTGGCCCCCAGTGACTTTTTCCTGTTCCTAAGACCGAAGAGGCCCTTGAAAGGACGGCGTTTTGCGACGATTGAGGAGATAAAAACCGAATCGTTGAGAGAGCTGAAGGGCTCAGACGATGATCATCCAATACCATGTCTAATACTATGTCTAGCGTGGACACCGCAATTGGTCGACCATTACGATGTTCATCTTGGCAGCTCGTACGGCCTCGTTTAAACTCTGTTACCCAATTGTTTACAGTCGTAAGCGAAGTAGCCGACTCTCCCATTGTAGAATCCAGCTCGGCTTTAATATTGCTCGGTCTGAGAACTTTCAAATGGAAATATTGGATTACATAGCGGTGATCAATTTTTTCCATGTTTACAAATTCACTGAAATTGATTATTTTTGATGGGTCAAATAAAAATACCAAACAACGTGGTGTCTTCAAACTTAAAACTTAAACATAAGTTTTATAACGATGTCACTTTTCATCAAAATATTATTTTTTCCAACTACTGCCGCTATCTTATACTTCAAGTCGGTTAGTTTCGGGACCACCTTTGTGTGTTAATTTGTAAAAAATTTAGTCAAAATGATATCACCTATGGGTGTGTTATGGTCAAAATGATGTGTTATGATCAAATTTTGACGCCCCTCATATGCGTTTGTATGGGAGATGTCAAAATTTCGGATTTCAATTGGATATTCATATAGATTAATTCGTTCAAATTTTAATAACCAATAACAGATAATCAATTTCAGATAATCTAATAGGATATTATGGTGTCATTAAATTTCGAACCTCTTTATTCCATTTTTATGGGAGATAACCAAAAGGCTTGTTCGAAATGAGGTTAAATGTTAATCTTTCTTAACTGTTACCAGAAAGATTTCATTCCCTCTGTTTTCAGAATTGGTTAGATTACTTTGCAGTTGCATAGCTTAGCTGCTTTTTTGTTGGGCATTGCAATTGTTTGACCACATTTAGGACGACATAGTTTTACTATTATGTGTTGTTTGGTGGCAAAATTTAATTTTTGTGACTTTGTCAATGTGAAATTGTGCGAAATTGAATTCATATTGTGAAATAACTGAACATTATCGCCTAAAGTTTTTTGTATGCTACACATTAGAAATAACTAAAAAAATATTTGTTTTTCATGGCGTAAAAGTTGTCAATTTGCAAACATTTGCAAAAACTAATTTGTTGTTCAAAGTGAATATTGTGTAATATTGTGTAGCCATTCATCATTTATGAATTTTGTTTAGCATATTTCCGCAAAATGTGCTGAACTAAGACAACATTTTATTTATTCAAACTCTCATATATAGAGCAGGCGGCTTCCGTAGAAACATTTTTTGTCCAATGTTCAAGCCGACAATGCAACAATTCGCTGCAGAATAGGTGGCCATGGCAGAAACGTCATCCTCTCATATGTGAAATATCAATGTAGCTTACTTTTCAAATCAAGTGTCCAATGACAAATTTTTCAATAACGGCTGTCACATTAACGCGGTGCCTTTAACAGGTGCATAAATTCCTATGGTTCTTTCCAGCGTCTGCCAATTTTCCCCCCAACAGTGATTGTTGTTAACGAATATAATTCTGGAAAATATCGAAAAATAAAATTAAACTTCTTTTAGAGATGGATTTGTATCTGTTTATTTTACACTGGATCAATTTCGCCACTTCTAACGTATTAAGAGATAACTGACGGCTTCAAAAATATACGCTATATTTAAAATAAATCCATTAATTTTGCATGACTTTGAAAGTTTTGTATAGCATATTTAGAATGATCCGATTTAGTTCAAATATGTGCAGTTGAATTAGATAATTTGTTGCCATCTTATACATAATTCTACTATGCCTCTCCTATAGACAAATTCACATCACTTGGCAAAAAAAACTGAGATGGTAAAAAATCGTTCGCCATGAACAGGATAAAATGTATGTACGAGTATAAAATGGCAAGCAAGCTCCCGGAGTCTTTGTCGAGTCACTACCGATTTGTTTGGTCTGGCGTTGTTCTGAGGGAACACAATTCCTCTCCTATTGGCCAAAGCTGACTAATGCTTCTGGGCGAATGCTTCCTTCAGACTATTGTACTGTTGATAGCACAGGATGGGTAGGCGGGTGTTTCTTAGGATGCTTTGTACCGCTTACCCCTAAAACGCAAGCCTCTCTACCCGATCCTGTAATTAAGCAGGCAAAGGGTATGATGCTTGCGTACAAAAACAAAGTAGTGTGGCCTTGTGCCAGATGCCCTAGGAACAGGCGGATTATGTCTTGGGATTCACCTATAATATGACATCAAACTGATCTTGGAACTCGTTTTTCGAAAACCAAGTAAAGGGGAGAGTCATAGTTAAACAAGACACATCCTGGCAACAGGTGCGGACATAGAGAAGCCGTCGGGAGGTATCAGAAGATTTATCTTTTCCGCTTTAATAGTTGTAGGACCAGAGAGATCTGGTTAATAGACTATGATTGGAGCATGGTGTACTTTGCTGTGTTAATAACCTCTCCTCGGACATTGAAAATCTATGCCGTAGATTATGAATTACCAGTTCCATGCGAGGCATGATAAAGCAAAACTGGAGTAGCTTGTCTGCGAAATGGTGTTGGACCCCTAGTGGGAGCATCGTGCTGGCTGTTGTTGCCCGAACAAGTGTTTTCAGTGCTTTTGCGTTGCTCAAGCGTTGGTGAAGGAAGGCATTAGCTTGGAAAACACTGTTCATATCTATCCGAAGTTTTCCTAGATACCTCAACTTCTACCCGGGAGGTAGTTCACTTCATACCAAGTAACTACAAAGGTACTTTGGCCGAGTGAGGGAGTGGGACCTGAGGAAGTTTTTCCAAGGGACCTATTTCCAATCTTTGGTAGTTTGACTAATCCTTCGGGATTAGTTTGAGTACCCCAAAGGGGCGCTTGCTGTCGCTAGAAGAAAGAAAGAACACATAACCAAGAAAGAAAAGCATATGATTAGAAAACAGCATCTGTGTGGTGGCACACCATGGGTAAGGCTTTCACAGCGAGACTCATGTAAAACCTTCACATCGGTTGTTGATAGCACAGGCCCAACATATAGGTAGTAGATGATTCCATGTCAATACCAGTAAAAACACATTATAGGACCTTCTTGATTGTCACGGTTGGCTTGTGCTCTGTTTGTGTCAATTCAACGCCATCGACCACGCCCATTTTCACTTGACGTGGTCGTAAGGCCTAATATCGGCAGCTTATTCGCAGAAATTTAATCGCAGTGTTCGCTAATTCGATTATTAATTAGCGTGACACCCGTAAATCCAACTTCTTTTTGAATCCAGCCATACTCAAGTAAAATATTTAACTCCTGAGCAATCCAAACAGTGCTTACATGACGGTCGGACTTGACAATTTCCATTATTTTATCAACATTTTCGGGAATAGATCTTTCAGAGCGTGGTGCAACGTTGACACGAAAATTACCGGAACGGAGCCGACGGCTGTTATAGTATCGGGAGCATAAACATTATTCACGTCCGGTTTGCTTTTTCGTCTTAATAGAAGAAAACTGTAAAATATAGTTTATTTTCACTTGGCGATCAAACAGTAGTGAGTCAAGCAATTTCATAATGACTAAGTATTTCTTTTTAAAACGATATCTTATCCTTTTAACACCATTTAGTGTAAACCGATCTTATATACTTACATATATATAGCTCGAGATACTACATATTTACACTACTTCTTAAATGCTTAAGATTTTGTTATTAGAAAAGTAATTTAATATGCTTTCTAAATAGAGAAAATATTTCTTTCTAAATATTTCTTTCTAAATATGAAACTAAAGAAAAAATTTTGAAACTCAATGAGCGCAGTTATATAGTGTTATCCATTTAGTGGTTTCAAAACCGCCTGTCCGGCAAGACTGTCAACTGATAAATACCTGTAATTTCAAGTGCTATTTATTTAGCGAAAGGTTTAACATTTACGAATATGGATCGTTTAACAACCGAAGAACGCACACGACAACAAGATCTTGGACTGGATCAACCAAATATCTTTCCTAGGGTAATTTGGTGGGCTGAATTCGAGTTTGTAATTGGTTTTTCTCCATCTCGTCAGGTTTTCGAGATACAAAATAATGTCTTTATTCGTTTTTTACATAAAAAATCATCAGTTTATTTAAAAATCAATGAATTTTCAAAAATGAATGGCATTATTTGAAAAAATCTATAAGCGAATGAAGAAAATGCATTCTGAGTGCCATTTGTGCACCTAATTCGTGATAATTTTTCAATAATTAAGCAACAATTTGTCTGTAGTTCTCACTCTTATTGTTTCCAAGAAAACTGTTTACGATGCTTTTGAACGATTTCCAGGCTGCATATTCTTTCTGCAATAAACATTGTGAAAATTTTTCGCCATTTAATAGCTTCCTGATCTGAGAGCAAACAAATATGCCTTCTTTGATTTTAGCATATAAAATTTTAGGAAAAATTGCTAACAAATAAATAAATTATTTAAGTGCTGCACTATCTTTGTCCAGAGCCTTGACAAGGTTCTTAAAAGGCCCAATTTTGTGTGCAGCGGTTCAAAAAGAACGTCATTTGAATCAGTTAGTGGTTTATTTGAAACATTTTGTTTTTCTGGTAAATACACTTGGCCACTCTGTTGTGACGTAATGATGACAGCGCGACTATCCCATAGACAAAAGAAACAACAATATTTCGTGAAACCTTCTTGCATACCAGTCAACAAACCAATGACCTGAAACATATTAATTTACAATTATTTACGATGGTCTATACTATATATACAACGAAATTTAAATAACAAACCTTAACTTCACCACAGCTCTTCCATTAATTATCGCTGTATTTGAGTAATACCAAAATTTCGGCCATTGATTCTTAATTTCCTTTTGTGTTAACGGCATGAGCAATTGGTTTGGATGATTTTTCATTCTTATTATGCAAACGAAGAGCCTTCAAACTATACTTAGAGCCATCAATAAATAATCTCCATTCCGTTTTTGTCATATGGCTGGTTCATTTTTTTACATAAACCATCAACATCAGTACAATATAGAATAGAGTGCTTCTTTTCAAAATATGCAGCCAATTCCAAGCTTCTATCTCTATAGATTGTTACTTTTGTCCCGACTGCAAGATGTTTCCACTGCTGCATGTGTGAAGGTAGTAATTCTGGGTCTTGCTTGGTTAAATGTAAATCCCAAATTAGATCATTCAACTCAGCTTGAGTCTCTAAATGACGCAGATCAGCCTGATACAAACTGCCACTGCTGGTGAAAGATGTTTCGGGCTCACTGCTCGCAGCACTGACTGGTAATGGAATGACTGGCAATGGAGCATTTGGTGGACGCTGAACTGGTTTGGAAACCGGTGGGACATTCGCGTAGGTAATATTTTTCGATTTTTCATATTGAACAGAATTAACAAACAATTTGTTAAACAGAAATAACAACCGATTTGGTGGTTACTTGACTCTCTCCAATGTACTGGAATTGAAAAATAACGGGTGGGCCATATGAGTGTTGGCGATTTAATTCTTCAATTTCTCGGTAACGCGAGGCGCGGGGTGGCGGGGGGATATGTTGTTCGCTGCGCCGCTTCCTGGAAATTTAGTCGCCATGGAGCCGTACACGGGAGTGCAGCGTGCATTTTGTGTCCGAGCGTATTACAAAAACAATAAATCAGTGATTACAGCACGACGTTTGTATCGGCATGAACACGGTTTACACGATTTAAGTGAAGTTCCAAGCGCCAATGTGATACGAAAATGGATCAGAATGTTCGAAACAACCGGCTCAACAGTACCAATTACGGTTCGTGGTCGCCCAGTTTCTGCAAGATCAGCCGACATTGTGGAGCGTGTTCGTGTTTCATGCGATGACGGTTAGAGCGAACAATTATTGCAACATGCTAGCAGACTTTTTGGTGCCAGCTTTGCAAGAACTTCAAGGCAATACCTCGAGGATGTGGTTTCAACAGGATGGGGCCACATGTCATACGGCTAGGGCATCCATAGAGCTGCTGAAAAATGTTTTTCCCGGAAAACTCATTTCGAAAAGGGGGTAGTCTACGAGGATAATCCGACCAATTTAGAGCAGTTGAAGAGGAACATTATTCAGGAAAGTAACAAAATACCGAGAACAACTTTTCAACGAGTTTTCCAAAATTTGCGACTTCGGTTCCAAGAGTGTCAAGCAGCCGAGGGAAGCCATTTGGACAACATTGTTTTTAAGTCTTAAAAATTCCCAAGCTTCTACTTTTTAAAAATACAAATATATTTTTGTTATGTTTCGTAGTTTTTTTTTTATTGAATATTTAAACCGCCAACAGGCTTATGGCCCACCCTGTATATCTTCCTGCCATTATATTATATAAAATAGTTATATAAAATAGTTCTGCAGTTATTGCAAAATATTGTCGGTGTCCACGGTTTGTTCAAGTTTCTGACTGCAAAATCTAAATAATGTAAATAAAATTATTCTGATATTGCATATTCTATTTTTCCAACCAAATATTAGCCACACATAAAACAAAAATAGCTTGAATCAGCAACACACGATCGCCCTGACATGCTTAAACGCTACTATTATGAAGATTTAGAATGAATGTGGACTTCTGTCAAATTAATAATTGTGAAATTGTAGTGTCAGCATTGACTGTTTTACAGTATTGCCAGCAGGCGATAAAAAAAATATGAATAATACGTGATATCCCACTTTTTATGCCACATTCGAATTCTTCGCATCCAGATTAGTTAAAAAAACATGCTTCGTTTCTGCAGTCAATTATTTTTTTCCAAATTTGTAGACCAGTGTAAATAAAACTTATTACAAAAGCGGTGATTCAAATGTATGCTTTCAATCGAACAAAATTTTCTTCAGCAATGAAACGAATTGTCGTATATGAGGCTCGAAGAACCAAGAAGTGGTTGTGGCAAAGCCATTGCATGCGGAAAAGTGACTGCGCGTATTATGGTCTGGCAGTGTCATTGGGTCGTATATTTTTCTATTGCTGTAACCAATCCAGAGGCAATCATTTAAATGATACTGTATTTCGTATATAACGGCAAGGTCCAAGTAATACAATGAAACCAAAGTTTAATCGAAATTATAGCTTTATGTGTGTTTTATTTAACTTTACTGGAAAACGAAAAATAGATAACCCCAAACTTATCTTAATATAGAAGGGTAGTAATTCATAATGTTTCACATTATTTCAAAATATACATATGATTTGCAGAAAATTCTAAACAATCCCTGTTAGGGCTTTCCTATATTGATGCAATGATGTATATTTTATGTAGTCTCACATGGACATTTCTTGTCACTACAAATGGAATGACTTAATGTGCCATCCGCTCCCTTTGTATGGTGGTAGACACACAAACCTAAAAAAAACAATATCTAAAAGAAACAAGAAAGCCATTTGACAAAATTTGAAATTGCTAATAATCCCAGGCGTAAATAATGTTACCAAGACAGAAAAATGCTTGTCATCCAAAATAGGGAAGCATACCTCTGCAACTATAAATATACATTTTACTTGGATACATCTTCCATCATGATATGATACCATCATTTTCCTTTCGAATAAATTTATTCCAATAAATAATTTTGCACATTAAAGTTGCATGTTCAGGCAGAGCCTGCCAGCGATGGAAATCCTCATAGGAAAACATGTTCACAAAGTTTATGGTCCATCTTTTCGCATGAAGAAGTCTGCTCACCAAAACTCTTGTTTTTTTTTTAACTGAAAATGTCATGTCCAAATGAAATGACTAAAATTAGGTTACAACACTTTTTATTATTTTCTCCCTCGTTGAAACCATCGCCACCAACGAAGGTGGATTAAATGCAACAAACGCAAAAGAAACCTCATTAAAGTCTCACACAAGATGGCTTCCACTGAAGGCGCATCACCCTGGACAACCTTTATGTCCAGTTGTCGTCCCCCGTGACTGTCTGAAGAAACGAAACAAATACAAATATATTTAACCGAACGAAAAATGTAGTGGTTTTATGCGGTTTTTTGATTACAAAGGATTTTTATTGACTCAACTTAAGCTCATACATTAAATAGTATGACATGAGAAAACAGGACAGACCAGGACAAAAAGGCAATTGAGTACGATGTCATACGACGTGGAAGCTCAGAAATGAAGGGCACTCTGTCACGGATGACAATCAAATTTTTAAACTATTTTCACAGACTCGAAGGCATAGGACACAATCAAAGACTTCTGGACTGGAATGCCAGAAATCAACAATGAATCATGATGATCAAGATGTTGTCATGTTGGTGATGGAGGGAGTGATGATGGTACGAGGGGAAGTGTATTAGTGTATAACAATGATGATTAGATATTTACTTATGGTACATTTTTAATTTGAAAACCAGCAAAATAAACCAACAACAATGGCAAAAGTTCATTTAACATTGAGTTTCTGTATTTATTTGTGAACTGGCAAAGACAATTGAGCTTGTCATTCTATTCGAGATTGAAAGCCAATGATGATGCTGATATTAACAATGAACTCCTCTGCACTCAATATGAGCGACGAAGCTCTAGATGCTGGTGATGCTTCCAACGTTTTGTTTCCCCTATCACCGTTGCTGACACTGCTGCTGTTGCTGATGATGATCATGATGATGATGATGATGCAGTGACAACGCTTTTTACTTTTTGACAAAGATGGTTCGACTGGCGAAACAAAACATACAATTTTCGTTGTTTTCTCAAAGATCTTTGGGGATTTGTTTTTTGGAATTAGATTTTTCCGCTTGTTTGATTTAATGTTGTTTATTAGAACAAGACTTTCTGTACGTCTTCCTTTATGTGGCACAAAAACTATCATGTTTTGCTCCGCAAGTAATCTGGGTTAAACGTACACATACATCTCCAAGTACTTGCCGTATTTCTATGAATAATCCACCAACTGAAATGTCACAACGAGGGGGCGCCAAAAGATTTTGGCTACAAAGAGCAATTGAATCAGTTTCAATTTGGTTTTCTGTAGTTACGATAATAAAGGTAATTCGATTTTATGAGCTCAACTAGAAATAAACAAAAAGTAATTCACAATTCTAGTACCTCGCAGGCAAACAACTTTATTCGATAACAAATCATGCAATAACATTCACAAAACAAACGCTGTGCGTTAGTGCTTGTAATGGCGCACCGTTTTATATTCGTAGCCATTATTGCCCAAAATGGCAGAATCTTGGGTTATATCTTCTGAGTCGTCCAACGGAGCAGATTCTGTAGACATCTCTTCGGAAGGTGGCAAATAATGGCTGGCAATTTCGGAAACATCACGACGTTGACGGTACTTCAAACGACGTACAGTTTTGTATTCGTAGCCATTTTCTCCCAAAACAGCAGATTTTTGGGGTTCCTCCTCTAATGCGGGCTCTTGGGATTCTTCGGCCGACATAACTTCAGCGGCTTCTTCAGTGGCAGCTTGCTCAGCAGGGGGCAAATATTGGCTGGAAATTTCAGAAACATCACGACGTTGGCGGTATTTCAATCGGCGCACAGTTTTGTATTCGTAGCCGTTGTCACCCAAAACAGCAGAATCTTGAGACTCCTCTTCGGCAGGATCGTCTTGAGGTTCCTCAACAGATTTGACTTCGGCGACTTCTTCGGCTCCAACCTTTTCAGCAGGAGGTAAATACTCACTGGCAATTTCAGAAACATCACGACGTTGACGGTATTTCAAACGGCGGACAGTTTTGTATTCGTAACCGTTGTCACCCAAAACAGCAGAATCTTGAGACTCCTCTTCAGCAGGAACGTCTTGACGTTCCTCAGCAGATTTTACTTCAACAACATCTTCAGTGGCAGCTTGCTCAGCAGGGGGCAAATATTGGCTGGCAATTTCAGAAACGTCACGGCGTTGGCGGTATTTCAAGCGGCGCACAGTTTTGTATTCGTAACCGTTATCACCCAAAACAGCAGATTCTTGAGACTCCTCTTCGGCAGGAACGTCTTGAGATTCCTCAGCAGACTTGACTTCGGCGACTTCTTCGGCTGTAACCTCTTCAGCAGGAGGTAAATATTGACTGGCAATTTCAGAAACGTCACGGCGTTGGCGATATTTCAAGCGGCGCACAGTTTTATATTCGTAACCGTTGTTACCCAAAACAGTGGACTCTTGAGGCTCTTCTTCGGCAGGAACGTCTTGAGGTTCCTCAGCAGACTTGACTTCGGCGACTTCTTCGGCTGCAACCT
>JAHXMU010000086.1:466908-482752 GCA_019455685.1 Philornis downsi | reverse complement strand
AACCGTTGTCACCCAAAACAGCAGACTCTTGAGGCTCCTCTTCGGCACGAATGTCTTGAGGTTCCTCAGCAGACTTGACTTCGGCGACTTCTTCGGTGGCTGCTTCTTCAGCAGGAGGTAAATATTGACTAGCGATTTCAGTAATATCACGACGTTGGCGGTATTTCAGGCGGCGAACAGTTTTGTATTCGTAGCCGTTGTCTCCCAAAACAGCAGAATCTTGATTCTCATCTTCGCCGTTTACATCGAGGACAGGTTCATCGGCCGCGGCATCTTCTTCGTTAGGTGGCAAATATTCGTTGGCAATTTCGGAAACATCGCGACGCTGTCTGTATTTTAGGCGACGAACCGTCTTATATTTGTAACCTTCATCATTTAAGATGGTCGCATCTAGTTTTGGACCTACTTCAGCAGCATTAGCATCGGCAGTGACAGCCTGTTGCGCTAAACCATTGAGAGGAATAATTGCAGCAGATGCTACGGAAGCAAGACCCAGTAAACCAAAAATTTTCTAAAAATGCAAATAAAAGAAAAAACCCAATTTTTATATCCTGTTGGATATATTTAAGATATATGAATATCTTAGTAGGAGTACAAACCATTTTTAAAATAGTTTGTGGATATTAAAACGATGTGTTATTTTAATGAACACTGGTTATTGAATGATATATTTTGATCAATTATCGGTTTATTTATATTATGAAATAATCGTGCTGTCTAAACAATCTCGTTTTTGCACAAACCGGAAGATAATGATGACGACCGCCGGTCTGACGTTGCAGTTTTTGGTGGCGTAGAGGAACTCGAGTAGATAAGTTCATTTTAATAACTTCGTCTGCAACCTCATAAGATTTCTTGCAAAAAAATAAAAATGTATACCAACAATTGGCACAAAACAGCTGAAACGTATGTAAAAACAAAAGTTGTTGAATAAGTAAACCACTTAAATACTCTACGTACAGGTAAGGAGGGGCACGAAATACAATCGCCATATCGCATCTCACCACGTCTCGGGCATTACCCAGGTATTCCCTCGACGTGATGTAGTGATGAACACTTATGGATTTGTGAATACACGCGGCGTTGAAGCTTAAAAAGTATACGCCACTTGAGTTCTCAAGCATCTTGTCCGACGTCATGCCAGACTCCGGCCCATATTCCACGTTGTACACGCAAGTGATGGCCCCAGTTGCCGCTGACTTGTTGCTGTTTACCACACACCGGTGTGGCAGAGCACACAAAGTCCTTCTGTATTTTTCCATTGTAGTGTAAAAGAATAAATCTTATGAATTGTTACAATTGTTAAAATACAATGAAGATACAAATGGATACATGTGTACAATAGGGTGGCAATTTTCCATACTCATTTTGAAAAATTTTAAATGATTATTGGGCTTGTAAAATGTGGACATTTTTTGCAAGCTAATGTTGGTTTAAACAATCGACCGCAACAGATAGACTATAGAAGACACTGCTGACTACGATATCAGACTATAATTTTGAACGTCTTTGACGCACTTATTACCAAGTAGAGATATATCAAGTTATGACTTAATTAGGGTCATAAATAATGTGTGTGGATCACAGTTGCTTTCATATGGCTGCCTCCCTTAGCTTCACAGATGTTAATCCTGCCAGTTAAGATTATCCAAAACTTCCTTAAGGTTTCTGGCTTTTATTCAAAAAAGAGTGTTAATAAAAGGATTACCCAACTTTGCCCGACACAGTTCAATTGTTTTATGAACAGACTAACTTGTTGTGTCAACCTGCTGAAAGCAAACATCGTCCAAATTGATACCTTCAATTTCAGACCACAAAAAGTCATTAATAGAGTTTCCAGCAACATTCCGAAAAAAGGACAAATATCGACTTCAATCTGAAATCTACATCAAACTGTAATTCTCTGCAGATGCCTTAGCTTTTCGACTACCACGCGCCGGAATTTCGATACTCAGACATAGCATTTTCGTTTTTTGCAGCAACAACCAAGCTAAAAATGCGCCCATCAAGAAAGATGATTGTTTGACCAAATTCGACCTCCAAAGCCCAAACGGAGAAAACGCAATGAAATGGATGGTCGTTTTGGATTGAATAGCCCAATCAATTGGATTTTTTAACAAGACGAAATCTTTGTGAAAAATTCTTATCAGGTTGGTGAGTGAAATGTTTTCTTTTCATCGGTTCCCATTATGAGACGGTCAGGGCTATAGATATTGTCCCCTAGTAAACAACTCTTACGTCGAATTTTGTTCACGGCATTCTGGGTATGTGCTTTAATGCGTGTTATGTTGCTCTGTTAGGCTTCAGAAATGTTCGGCTTGTCCACATAAACTAACGACTAGACATAACCCCACAAGAAATAATCAAGAGGCGTTTAATCGCAAGATGTTGGGGGTCAACTTACAGGGCCAAATCGAGAGATAAGCTGCTCACCAAATTCATCCCTCAACATATCCATTGTTTCACGAGCAGTGTGGCATGTTGCACCGTCCTGATGAAACCACATGTCAACCAAGTTCAACGCAACCAATTGGGGCAAAAAAAAAGAATCCCTTGTGGTTGAGTAACACATGTCCAATCGCTGAGAACGTTGACGGATTGACATTCCACGATCGTCATTAACACTGGTCGCTACGACTGCAATATTTTCTTCGGTACGCACTCTACGCATGCGAGTCAATGGTTTTATGTGCAACAAAGTAAATTTGGTGCGAAATTTGGAGATAACAGCACGAATTGGTGATTCAGCAGGTCGATTATGACGACCATAAAATGGTCGTATCAAACGATGCACGTTTGTCACAGAGCACGAATTTTGATAATAAATTTCAACAACTTGCAATCGTTGCTCGTTTGTTAGCCTTTCTATAATGAAATGGCAGAGTATACTGTACACTTTTCACTTTGACAGATGACGTTTCGACGCCACTACCAACCAGTGCTGCCAACCTGAAAAACTTAAATCTTAAAAAATCACCCTGCACAAAAGTAGTGATTCAAACGTGAATCGGTCAACACTACCGATTTGGTCTTTATTGCATGAGAAGTTGTTCACGTTTTGGCGACATCAATTGGCCACCAAGATTACACGATGTGACGCTGTTACTAGGGGCTACGTCAAAGACTTTGCTTATGCGAATAATCCTCAAAAGTATCACTCGAAATATGCGAAAAAGTGGTCGAAAACTACCTCAAAAGGATTCATTGCTGCTGCTCACTTAAATGATTATGTGTTTCATAACGACAAGGTCCAAACATTGTAATGAAATACAAGTTTCATCGAAATCGTAGCTGTATGTGTGTTTTATTTAATTCTACTTTTGAAAGCGATACATGTATAAGACTGTATTTTTTAAGAATCAATTTTTCACTGCTTTCAAAAATGTTCGATTCTAAAATGACTCTTGGATGTGGATATCACCTCGATGTTGTTTTCAATAATCTACATTAAATCGGTTCTAATAATTTTGAACTTTTCAAACATTTTCTAGAGTTTTGAATCCAATTTATTACATGTCGGAAACAAAATCATGTTTTGATGCCTCCGGGAGTACTGCTTGAAAACTACTAAATGATTAACATATAAGAATAACACCCTTTCTATTACAAGCACATGTTAAACTTAAATTTGAAAATATTCTTCTTAAGTGGCGACTAGAATAGACATATCTATTATACGCCGCCCGTAGAAAATAATTCCAAGCGCTTCGATCTTCTGCGCTTCTCCTCCAATTCATCACACCAACCTTCGACAGTATTTCAAAAGCCTGGCTCTTCCAACGGAGTTTCGGTCGCCGTCCATCGAAAACTTTCTGTGCCGCAGCATTTGGGCCCATCCGCACAACATGACCCAGCCAACACAATCGCTGTATATTAATGCGTTTGACCACGTCGGTGTCGCCATATAGCTCATACAGCTCATTGTTCATGCGACGCTGATACTTTCCGTTAACGATGATGGGTCCATGTATTTTCTCCTCGAAAACTGCCAGTGCTGCATCATCCGTTTGCGTCATAGCCCAAGATTGTGCGCCATATAACTAGATAGGTTGAACCAACGTCTGGTACAGTCGGATTTTTGTTTGTCGAGAGAGGGCTTTATTATTGAATAGCTTTCTTAACCCATAGTAACATTTGTTAGCAAGCAATACTCTCCTCTTTATCTCCGTGCTGACATTATTCGTTTTGTTTACAGCAGAACCGAGGTAGATGAATTCTTCCACCACATCAAAATTATAGTTGTCAACGTCCACACGACGTCCCAAATGGGTAAGGTCTTCGTTTGTTAAAACCAATAACTTTGCTTTGTCCACCAGACCCATTTTCGTTGCTTAGTCAATGGTGTTCGGTATCGTGAAATGATAACCAGTTTTTCCGTGCCTAGAATTGAAGAAATGAATGTGGAGGGCATGTGGTTTCAACAAGACGGCGCCACATGTCATACAGTCAGAGAAACCATTCAATTGCTGCATCAGTCATTTCCCGGTCGTGTTATTTCTCGTTTTGAAGACCAGAATTGGCCGCCTAGATAGTGCGATTTAACACCATTAGACTTTTTTCTTTGGGGTTTTTAGAAGTCGATGGTTTACGCGAATAAGCCGACGACGACTCAAGTCTTATAAGAGGAAATTGAACGCTGTATTAATGAAATACCGCAGCATTTATGCAAAACGGTCATTGAAAATTTCATTAAAACATTGCGTGTGTGCCAGCAAAGACGCGGCGGCCATCTGCCCGATGTGTTGCTCCATACATAACCTCATTCTGTCTGCTTTACAATATAATAAAGTTTAACGATTTTTTTTTTAATATTTGTGTTTTATTTAAAATTTAAATCTAGCGGATACCCTTTAAATACATGTTAAAAAATTTAAGGTTTTTGAATCACAAAACAAACGAAGATTCTAAAACTGGTAGCTAACTTTACAACTGCTGCCGGTTGTGTCTTAGTTTCATTGCTCCCTTTGATGTAATTAAAAAGAGCTTCTCAAGAAGCAGAAAATGTGCTCATATAGCGCTTGTGAAAGATATGAAAATACTATTCTTATAGCATGGCTACCACTTTTTTTGCTGGCTGTTTATTCTGCCTCCTTTTTGCTGAGTGAGAATGCTAAAATGCCAAAAAAAGTGATCTTTCGCCTGAATGCGTCGTATTATTTCCATCAAGCAACTTTACATCAGTTACCAAAATATTGAAGCAAGCGAACTCCAAGCAAACGAAATTCCAATATTTAATTAGTCCATATTTTCAACTGGCACCCTAACGATCATACATTCACAATTTCGTATGTCTGGTCCTATGGATTATTTCTCAAGTACTTTTGTAGAAGTTGAATTTTGAATTCAAGTCTGCCTTACTGTACTTGCGATACGGAAATGTTATTGTACTCACATATGCTTACACATACATACCTATACATATGTATGTAAATACATGTATACATGCATGTACGACCTACAGTGTTGTATAGAATTCTCATGTTCAACACACGATACCGTAATTGATGCCTCCTCATACGGTTCACATCGGTTAGGGGCAATGATGTTCAATAAGTATAAACGTGTTTTTATTTTTTCTTCATCTTCTCAAGTAACGACTGATGTTGAGTTGTATCAAATATTTTCACGGTCAAGTACGTAGTAATAAATAAATAAAGACAGGTTCATGGATACAGATTCACTTCACATTTGAGCAGAGACAACATCAAGACGGACAGACTACCAAATCACGTGTCGACCGTAATGGATCTTTGTGTGTATTTGTCTATTTTTATTTCGACATTCAATACCAGTATGCTTTGCCTTAAGTTCAGTGAACTTTCTTTATAACGTTTTGCCAGTACAATGATTTTAGTTTCAATTGTCGTTTTTTTTTTGTTTAAACAATAAATCAATCGTTATTATTTCAATTTTTTTGCATTTACCACAAGCTTTGTTAGTTTAATGGATCCTTGCGTTGTGATGTGTGAGGCCATGTGAATGTTTGCGAACTTAATAAATCACCAATTGGCCAATCACCTTTATTGGCAATTGTCGTCCAATATTTGTGATTATTTACCCGACTGTTGTTGGCAGCCGGTATTCAATAAGAGCGACAAAAAGTATTATAGTATTCTAAGTTTCTAACTGGCTCTTATGCTGTCTATATGAATAGTGATATCCGATAGATAAGGTTAATTAGATCACGCCGTGACATTCTATCGTTTCGAAGCATTCAATTTACCAAGTTGAAGTCCATTTTGTCCACAATCCATGCTGTGACAAATGAAAATCTTAAGTGACTTTTCATTTTTGGGTTTCTACAGGGTGTCTGTCGGGAAGGTACACTATTTTGTCTGTTTATAATTTTTGATTAAATGAAAGAGAATGGATCTTATATTGATAAATGTTTTATTTAATGTCGGCAATTATGTATGGAATACAATGCCAGATAAATCTCCCCCTCTGTCGGCCTCACAAATGCGAGCCCTTTTGAGCACATTTTTCATTACATTCTCACACATTTCACGCGGTATTTCATTAATTTCGTCACGGATATTTTGTTTGAATCGCTCACGCGTTTCTGGTTTATTTGCATAAACCTTGCTTTTCAGATGTCCTTACAAAAAGAAGCCCGGAGCAGTCAAATCAGGCGACCGTGGGGGCCAATCTTGAAATAACTTATTGTGGAAAGAGGTCTCACAGTAGTTCCATTGTAGTCCTGGCTGTAGGCGATGTGGCACCGTCTTGTTGACACCACATGTTAATCAAGCCCAAAGCATGCAGTTGTGGCGTTAAAAATTTTTCAATCATATCACGATATCGCTCTCCATTGACTGTTATCGTTACGCCGTTCTCAGTTTCAAAGAAGTAAAGTCCTATGATTCCTCCTGACCAAATTGTACACCAGATTGTCACTTTTAATGGATGCAAAGGTGACTGATGAATAATTTAAGGGTTTTCCATTGCCCAGAACCGACTATTCTGTTTGTTCACATATCCATTCAAATGAAAATGGGCGTCGTCATTCATTATGACTTTTTCATGAACATCGGGGTTGTCATGGGCGAGCTGTAACATCCTATTGACTTATCTACAGCGACGTAAATGGCCTTGTGGAAGAAGCTCTTGTGTCTACTGAATCTTAAATGGAAACAAATGCAAATCCTTGTGCAAAATTGTGGCCAAAGTTGTTCTTTGAAAACCAAACTACTGAGCACGTCGTCGAATTGAGGTTGATGGATTGTTTTGAACACTTTCTGGAGCAGCAGTAATGTTTTCAGCCGATATTGCAGTACGTTGCGGTCCATGCTTGGCTCTATCAGCTACAGACCCTCTTTCTTCGAAATCATTCACTACACGATAAATAGTGCGTCTTGTTGGCACTTTGTTTCTCCCAAAAATTTCACGTAACTTTCTCATCGTCACAGTAATCGATGATTGATTTTGATAAAATGTTTTAACGATTAAAACACGTTGATTAATCGAATATTTTCCCATAATAAATTTGCCAAGTCTCTACTTCACGACTGCCAAATATGAACTGTCAAGACTAATGTTTACTAAAATGGTAGCAAAACAAAGTAGTATACCTTCTCGACGGACACCCTGTATTATAAAATGTTGCATATTCAATGACAGACTCGGTCTCTTGGATTTTTACAAAATATCGTAGAGTATGAAAAATAGTAAATTTTGACTAAAACCTGCATGACTTCCATTTAGCAAAATTTATTACTTCACCTCAATTCCATTTGCAAGTGGTGGCATCCAAGGAAGTAGCAATTTTGTTCAATGAAATTTCTTAATGTAGGTAACTGCAAGCCTCCATCAGATATTTTGGAAATAATAATGTAAAAACAAACAGCTCTTGCTTAAGACTTAAGCCTATGCGTCTCTATCGTAGCACACCTTTTATTACAGAATCATTTAATAGCCAACATAACTTGTTAGGAATGGTACAGGAAATATATAGGTATATGAATTGTATATCAGATCGAAATCTTCACACATCTTCGCACACATTATTTACAGAAAGCCTAAAACATAAGTGCGTTCAGGAAAAGAATTTCTTTTATATGAGACATGCAAGTAAAATCTTCTATACACCTGTCCTTGACCCGACTTGCTGGCAATAGTGTAGGTACTAAAGTCCTGCACGAAAATATTCGTATTCATCTATTAAAATATGCTTTTGAATTCCACTTCAAAAAAGACAATATAAACAAAAGTGGATACTTCGTTATCATCCTTCCCGTCCTGTCGAATACAGCTGAACCACAATTAATATTGTTGTTGAGTATATATTTCTCGTTTAAGAGAAATTGAATATTCCAAATAATCGCTGAACTTTTCGGTATATCTGTAAGCAGTCCCAAACCTGGCTGATCTGAAGAAGAAGACAAAAAAGTCGGGAAACATTTTCTTTATTTTTCAACATAATCTCCTTTTAGCTTTATACACTTATAGCCCTGTTTATACTAAGAATTGTTAAACTCCTTAAAACAGCCATCAACCGCAGGCTCCACCTCTCCATTGTGAAGAAGTCTTTTCCAACTGAGCCATTTTCTAAAGTTTGGAATTAGAAATAGTCCGAGGGAGCTAAATCTGGCGAACAAGGTGCGTAATGAAGCAATTCCAACCTAATTCATTAATTTTGGCCATCGCAATAGTGGATGTCTGAACTGGAGCATTGCCTTGCTGAAACAACACTATCTTTTTCGCCAAAAGCTGCCTTTCTTTTATTAATTTCATCACCTAAACGCTGCAATAAATGAGCGTAATATTTGCCGTAATAAAAATAATCTCATGCGAATCGGAAAAAACAGACGCCATGACCTCAACTGCAGGTGGAGCCGTCTTCACCTTCTTTGGATACGATTCTCCCATTCACTACATTGACTATTCTTTCGTCTCAGGTGTAATGTGATGGATCCATGTCTCATCTATGGTTATAAATCCACGACTTTATTGCGGCGAAACATTGCGAAACACCCTACTGGAACATCTGCAAGATGCTGTTTTTGCTCTATTGAAAGCAAACGCGTCAGCCAACTCATCTCAAATCTTCGGTCAATATACGGTGTATAGCACTTTTTGAAATGCCTATAATTTCAGCTAACTCACGCCCCTTCAGTCGATAATAATTCAATACTATTTTGTGGATTTTCTTAACCGTGTCTGGCATGGACACCTCAATTGGTCGTTTTGGCAGCTCGTACGGCCTCGTTTAAACTCTGCTACCCAATAATTTACAGCCGTAAGCGAAGGAGCAGACTCCCCCGAAGTAGAATCTGGTTCGACTTTAATATTGGTTGCATTCAGACCTTTCAAATGGAAATATTGAATTACATAACGGTGACCAATTTTTCTCATGATTCCAAATTCACTGAGATCATTTATTTTTGATGGCTCAAATAAAAATACTAAACAACGTGGCGCCTTGAAACTTAAAACACATATTTTATAAGGTTGCCAATTTTCACCAAAACATTTTTTTTTTTTTTCAAACTACTGGCACCACCTATACGTCAGGTCGACCTTTTATGTCGTTCACGCCACTGTGGACAGTAATATATGGTGGTTTTTGACTCGTCCGAAAATTAGGACTCCCGTCCGACTTTACACAATAAATTCATTTTAGTGTTAGGAAGTAGAGGCCACTATTGATAACAGTTGATGTAGTTGAAAGAATGATAGTTTGGCAAGACCGTAATTTCGGTTTTCTTTTCTCGAAATAAATTTTATTCTATTTTATTTTGTTCAACGACATTTTGTCACAGGTCAGGCCATTTTTTGACCCCACATTTGAAAATTGGCTGATAAACGTGCTGGTTTGATTTGATAACAGCTTTGATTTCATATTCGCTAACCGATCGCTTATGATCATCTAAATTGAAAAATTGAAATATTAAACTTTTCAAATATATCTTAGTCAGTTGGCTATAATTTTTTGCGCCCAGTAAACAAAAACTAAGTCATTCAAAGCATTTTTTAAACATTTTTACCACTTGCAATATTGCTCACTAATAATTTCATAATGTTGTTGGACAAATTGTTTCTAGAGTGGAATTTAAAGGAAATGTTATTTACGAACTAATTTTTGAACGAAAAACCAGACCCACAGACGAAATTTCTTTGGATTAGTGGACGGCTACATCAGAAGAAGCTCTTTTATTGCCACAGCAACGCTCATGAAAATGTGAAGAAGACACCCCACAAAAAAGTGCCTCCATTCTAATACAAGCTTGTGTTAAATTCATTACTGATTATGCCAACTTTCGCCACTTTACTGCAAACATTTTTGTAAATTGTCGATGCTTTCTTCCTTATGGGATGTCCATTATAAAGTAATTTTTATATTATGTCGTGAGTACTAGTTGGGAATTCTGTGCTGTAACACAATCGCTCCTACTACAAGTAGAAATTAAACTCAGTCTTAACGAATTGTTAATACCACTCTTGTCACTTTTTTTAGGATTGGTATGGGAAAGTAGTTCGTAGTCTGACTACGTCATTTCCTGTTCGTCAGAGTGATTGATATTCAATTTCACTTTTTAGCCGTTACCATGGCAATAAATTATATTCAAATATACATATAAGTAAAATACTCCCTTTGAAATACATTTGGTGCAAAAGTGAGATTATCACCATAACATATCTCTTCCTTAAGGAAAAAATAATAATTTAATCCATAAAAATGTAATGATATTTCTGTACAATAATTTGTTCTTAACAAATTCGGTTACTTCTATGACTCAATTTTATATCTGCCATCCGAAAAGTGCTAACAAAATTTTCAACAGACAGTGTCTGATAAATCATAGACATCTTTATAGTTTTGATATTACCATCAATAATCCAATGCTAATGTCTATTGTTTGTATGCTTAATGAAACAAATCGTTGAAACTGTCACATCAGCAAATTGTATTGTCCCGTAAGTATGTAAAATCTCCCATTTCAATTAAAATTAACGTTGACATGGAAACTGCGAATAAAACTTTTAATGTTTTTTTTGCTTTCGTACTTTGTATTCACGAAGGAAAAACTTTTGTATTTATTCAAATGTAAATTGTATAAAAATCTGAATAATATTACAATGTACAGTGTATGCCACATGTTTGAGCACAAAAAATTAGTTCAGATTTAGGAGGATTAAGTAAAATTTCTACTTGCTGTTTATTAACATTAGGCAGAGTATTCAAATAACACTCTGGAGCATTTTTGGGGTTTTTGTTTTTTCCAAGGAATTTTGAGCATATCTCGAGCAAATTTTTGAAATTCATACCTTTACTTAATTTTGAATAAAAGCAGAACGCGTTAATCGATTTCTATGATCTATGTCACATTTTGTTTATAGGTTATGTGGCCTTACGTAAAAGTTATAAGACTTGACACTTTTTTCCGTTTGGGATTTATATGATTAAAAAATAAAAAATAAAAAAATTTTTTGACAAAATTTTCTTCATAAATTTATTTATAATTGCAAAAATGTTGATTTGGTAGAGAAACAGTATACGAATGGATTAAAGGAAATGTAATTCTTAATTTTTCTCAATTTGTTTCAGCAAACTCGAACTAGTCGTTCTCGAGTTATGTCAAACTAAAGTTTTACAACTAAGCGAAAAAACATCAAGATAAGGGAAAAATGTAAAAGGTCATAAAAAAAAACTGACACATACGAACGCGAAACCCTTTGAGGATTTTACTATACTGACCTAGTACCATCACCCTGACTTGGAATTTCTCACCCCCCAGATTGGCTGTTGTACTGTGTAATCAATTTGTATCAATTAATCGAAAATGTACTTTTCTAAATATCCCATTTTCGGTTATTCTACCGACAGGAAAAAAATGTTAATTCGGTCTAATTCGGAATTCCTCCAGAGTGTAGCATAAAAAGGAGAATCGATTAGCACTTGCAGTTGGCACCATCTATTGCCAAACAGCGGGAACTTAGCCGCGCAATTAATACTTGCAGCTTATTAACATTAGTTGGTATTGATAGAATATTCAAATAATCAATTTGTATAGAAAACCGGTATTCGACCGGAATCGAAAATGTACTTTTTCCAATATCCCATTTTCGGTTATTCTACCGACAGAAAAACAAATGTTAATTCGGTTTAATTCGGAATTCCTCCAGAGTGTAGCATAAAAAGGAAGTTTTTAGGTTATGGCATAATCGATTAGCACTTGCAGTTGGCGCCATCTATTAGCAAACAGCGGGAACTTAGTTGCACAACTAGCACTTGCAGGTTATTAACATTGGTTGGTGTTGGATAAAGTGTTCAAACAAACAATTTGTATAGAAAAGCGGCATTCGGCTTCATCGAAAACAGGAAAAAATGTTAATTCGGTTTTATTGGGGACTTCTCTAGAGTGTAGCATAAAAAGGAAGCATTTGTGATATTAATTTAAAAAAGACGTTATTATTAAGAAAAAACAAACTGGCTCCCCATTATACGCCTAACATCGGTAATATTATATAGGGTTGTTCATTTTTCATTTTCAAAAGTAAAATTAAATAAAACACATACAATGCTATGATTTCTATGAAATTTTTATTTCATTATAAAGCTCAGATCTCGCCATTATGTACAAAATACAATGACATTCCAATTATCGCTTCAGGATTGCTTGCAGCAGTGTGTATTTTTGAGGTAGTTTTCGAAAAACCACCTCCCCATGGTACCTCCAGACCATAATGCCCGCCAAACAGTCACTTTTTCCGGGTGCAATGGCTTTTCCACAATCACTTCTAGGTTCTCGGATCCCCATATGTGACAATTTCGCTTGTTGACGTAACGTAATCATTGCTGAAGAAAATTCCTTTTCGATTGAAAGTCCGTATTTGCATCACCATTTTTGTAGTAAGTTTTAACTATTTACAATTCGTAAATGGTAAACATTTCACAAAATAAATAACACTTTAGACTGCAGGTATTTAACAGCTGACAGCCTTGCCAGACCGGCGGTTTGGAAACCTCTAAATTGATAACCCCATACAATATGTAAATCATACAATGGAAACTGAACTGTCTTATGATAGGGTTGCTGGCTTTGGCCTCATGTTGAACGCAAATGGTTGTTTTACAATGTCAAATTTGCATAGAGTGGCGCATAAGTAACGCTAAGATTTGATCAGTGAATACATTTTTTGTTTAAGTCTTTTTTTTCGTCTCTTTACAGAGTTAATTAAATAATACTTGGGAAATTTATGATGGAAACGCTGAGCACAGAACAAAGAACCAAAGTTGCTCAATTTTACTTTGAAAGTTAGCATTCGATTATTTAGACACAAAGATCATATCGAAAGATCAATTGACTGTAAAAACGATACATGTTTTTTAACTAATCGGGGAGCGCTGAATTCGAATCTAGCATAAAAATTGGGCTATCACGTCTTGTTCATTTTTCATCGCATGCTGGCAATACTGTAAAACAGTCATTACAGACACTGCAATTTCACAATTATTAAAACAAAAGCCCACATTCATCCTAAATTTTCATGTCAGGGAGATCGTGTATTACTGACTCAAGCTATTTTTGCTTTGTGTGTGGCGAATGTTTGGTCGGAGAAAAAGGACTGGTATGCAAGGAGGTTTCACAAAATATCGTTGTTTCCTCTGTCTATGGGATAGTCGCGCTACATGATATCATGTCACCATCAGGAGTGTTCACCAGGAAAACAAAACACTTCGAATAAACTATTAATTGATCCAAATGACGTTCTTGTTCTGCCGCTGCACATAAAGTGGGCTTTTTTAAGAACTTTGTCAAGGCTCTGGACAAAGATGGTGCAGCATTTAAATTTTTGTCAGCAGCTTTTCCTAAAATTTCATATACTAAAATCAAAGAAGGCATTTTGGCTGGCCCTCAGATCAGGAAGCTATTGAAACCAAACCAACAAATTGCAGACGACGTTCAAATAACGCCTTCAATTTTGAAAATTTATTGATTTTTAAATAAACTAATGATTTTTTTTTTATGTAAAAAACGGAATAAAAACATTTTTTTGTATCTCGAAAACCTGACGTGATAAAGAAAAACCAATTACAGATTCGAATTGAGCCCTCTAAATTACCATAGAAAATATATTTGGTTGCTTCAGTCCAAAACTTTGTTAGTTAGTGTTATCGATGATATATGAACAATTTTCAAAACAGGCCCACAGCCGTCGGGCATGAATCTGGTGGCGGCTGAAGAAGTCCACGAGGGTTTAACGTGAGTCTTGCTGTGAAGACCTTACCCATGGTGTGCAACACACTGGGCATATTATAATGCGATAGCCAACGCCCTCCTGGAATAGCCAAGTAAAACTTGGGCTATCTAGAAAAAGGGGCTGACAATTGTGGTACTACCACATATTGTCAACACTTTCTTTGCAGCCAGGAGATACCAAATTGATTTTGCTGGTATGAAACATAATCCCCATTGGCGGAGGTTAGGCCTATCTTACCACCTCTGCTACTCTATGAGTCTGTACCACCAGGTTGCAATGCAACTCCACATTCGAGCACAAAGTCTCTACTAGCGATTTTGGTATCAACCACAACCCGCATAATGCTCCCACTAGAGATCCAACACCGAATGATGAGGCGGGAACTCAGTCCCGGGGCCTCCTGATCCCCACGCCACCGGCCAAACTCACCGGTTGGAGCTGCGTAGCAAAGCTACTACCAAGTCGTGATTTATACACCATACTTCACGGGATTGGTTGGCCTGTGGGAAAAGAGTACAGACAGGACATTTTCACATACCTGCAGGCACGGAGACCCCAGGCAGATGGAACGGTCGATACTACATTGCAAGGATGCAGTACCCTCAGCGGTGGGGAAAACTCCAAACCCCTTCCGTTCGGCGGTTTCAGACAAGTACGCCACTTTTAACACCAGTTAGGTCGGTGGCAGGGCCAACAGTAGAACCAACTGCGGTGACCCAATAATCGGTCCATCTTAAATCAATTTATTACGAAAAAAAAGCACAAAATTTCCTTGCATCTCTGGAATGAGACATGGGAGAGCTCCTCACATTCAGTGAGTTTACATGCATTCTGTTTCCAGATTTACTCGGTGGGATCTACAGTTTACCGACGATTCTGAACGTCCCAATTTCAGAGGCATTTACCAAAACTTGTCAATTACTCGACCACTCGGAAGCAATCGTCAGACACATCGAAATGTGCGCCGCTCAAATAATGATAGGTGGCTGTATGCGGTATTGAACCTGCGATCATGCGAACAATAGCTGCAAGTACTGATTATTGCGCTACCATCGGTCTTATTATTATGAAAATGCGAAAGAATATTATTAAATGGAAGCTTCAAAATATTAACCTACATTAAACGTGAAAAGATCCATGATTTAAAGACATGCACCTGGGGTGTGAGGACTCCTTAGGAAGGAGGTGCCCTCATCCGAGAATAAGGGTGGCTGTCCGAAAAGTTTTCATCGTGCCCATTGTGGTCGTTTTTCATTAATTAAAAAAATGCTGTATGATTTTATGTTAAAGGAGTAACATAAAATTACCTTCATTGTTTATTTCCATTTATTCCTTTCTCATAGTTCGAAATTGTTCTCTAAATATTCAATTTTAAAAATATTGTTTGTTACAGCCAGTGCCCAGGAAATTATCAAATTACCACTTCCAATAGTTAACTGAATGACAGTCTATCGATTTCTACAGAATCAAAGTAAACATTTACTGGTATTGGAATAACTCTTTTCCGAAGGAAAGAATTAACAAAAGATTTAGAAATTGCGAAAGTTCTTTTTAGCCAGAGGCAATAGTGCATCGAAAGAATATTATCCACTCTGCCTTCTGATAGACGATATGGCACAAGTCCTCCGTATTAAACCAA
>JAHXMU010000086.1:349174-381908 GCA_019455685.1 Philornis downsi | reverse complement strand
ACGGCTCCATGGCGACTAAATTTCCAGGAAGCGGCGCAGCGAACAACGTATCCCCCCGCCACCCCGCGCCGCATGTTACCGAGAAATTGAAGAATTAAATCGCCAACACTCATATGGCCCACCCTGTATAAATCGGCCATGATAGCGCCATAACGCAATTACACCTTCAAAATGCCAAAAGGTTATCAAACATGCATATTTGAACTAGGTCAGATTATTGTAACTATGATATAAAAGGTGATTTTTTTAGTCGTATGTAGTTTTTTTTTTCAAAATCGAATAAAACACTCAAATTTGCATCAGATATTCAAATTTTTTATTGGAATTGATAAATTGGACTTCGCCATTTAATTTTTAAAGATAAATGTTGTCTGCGGCTCCGTCTCAAAATGTCCATTCGGAAGGTTAAATTTTTCGTCACTTTTTCGAGCATTTTGGACCTGTATTCCACGAATAACGCGTGTTATGTTATCCTGTAAGGCTTCAATAGTGTTCGGCTTGTCCACATAGACTAACGAGTTGACATAACCCCACAAGAAATAATCAAGAGGCGTTAAATCGCAAGATCTTGGTGGCCCAACTCACAGGGCCAAATCGAGAGATAAGCTGCTCACCAAATTCATCCCTCAACATATCCATTGTTTCACCAGCAGTGTGGCATGTTGCACCGTCCTGATGACACCACATGTCAACCAAGTTCAACTCAGGCAATTGGGGCAAAAAACAAAATCGCGTATCATGGCTTGATATCATTCGCCGTTGACGTCAACGTTTCTTCCAAGGTCGTCTTTGAAGAAAAATGGACCGATGATGCCACCAGACTGTCGTTTTTTCGGGATGCATCGGTAATTCTTGTATGGCATTCTGTTGTTCATCACTCCAGATGCGACAGTTTTGCTTGTTTACGTATCCGTTCAGCCAGAAATGAGCCTCATCGCTGAACATAATTTTTCGATAAAACAGCGGATTTTCATTGAGCTTTTGTAAGGCCCATCCACCAAAAATTAGACGTTGTGGTAGGTCATTCGACTTCAATTCTTGAGTGAGCTGAATTTTGTAGGCTTCCAAACCCAAATCGACGTGTAAAATTTTCCTTGTGGTTGCGTAAAACACATGCCCAATCGCTGAGAACAGCAACGAATTGACATTTCACGATTGTCATTAACGCTGGTCGCTACGGCTGCAATATTTTTTTCGGTAAGCACTCTACGCATGCGAGTCGATGGTTTTATGTCCAACAAAGTAAATTTGGTGCGAAATTTGGAGATAACAACACGAATTGTTGATTCAGCAGGTCGATTATGACGACTATAAAATGGTCGTATTAAGCGATGCACATTTATCACACAACACGAATTTTGATAATAAATTTCAACGATTTGCAATCGTTGCTCGTTTGTTCGCCTTTCCATGATAAAATTCCAGAGTATACTGTACACTTTTCACCTTGACAGGTGACGTTTGGATGCCATTACCAACCAGTGCTGCCAACTTGAAAAACGATGTCATGCAAAAATAATGGATTTCTTCTTACTGCAACCTTTGTATATTTTACAATGATATTTTTCCTAATTTTTTTTCCAAAACCTTGGAGCACAACACATATTTGAAAAGTGACAGGTTTCCACACGTGGTCGTCCTTTTTTCTTCTTATTTTTTTAAGAGCTTTTCCTTATGTTTGAAAAAAATATAGAAATATAGGAATACTTCTAATTGAATACTGGCGTGATGACTATGAAACTGGTTTTTATGATTTGAGAGTGACACGTTATTTTGGAAGTTGAAAAAATGATAAATTTCGTAGTATTCTACGATCAATATACAGGGTGGCGCACTAATTGTGCTGCAACAAGAAATTCAGATAACTTTTTTCTCAATCAGTATATTTCATTCATTAATTTTTTTTATTGTATAAATTGTATTCAATTGTATTTTATATTGGTATAATTGGTTTTGAAGATGATAGAGCGTAAATGACCTCTATGCTCATTCACATATATGCGACACCTGATCTGAAAATTATTCATTTTGGTTTGAAGGGTTAAAGTCAGAATCGCCTCAATTATTGTTTTAATGGACTGCTTCAATTCAGTCAAATTCTTTGGTCTGGCTTTGTACACCTCCTGCTTGACATAACACCATGGAAAATATTAAGTGTAGGTAGGTCAGGTCAGGGGGCCAGCGGAAAGTGGAGTTTCTGCATACTAATTTGTTACATATGCAGTTGCTTCATCTTGCTGGTGCCAAATGCTGTTGAAATAGATACGTCTTCGACCCAGTTCTGGGTAAAAAAACTCCTTCAACATCTTTAAGCGTTATTATGGTTTATGTTTGTAGCACGATTCGTTTGCCACCCTATACTATGAATATCGTATACGACAATGACAAGTCTAAAATGTTAATAATTAATAATTTATGAATTACCTAATTCTAAAGTATTTCTTCATTATTGTTTGTTTGATTTCAGTTTAAATTACAGCTTATCAATACTTTACAAACATTTTCTAATCTACAGTTTATTGTCGACCATTGGAAACTAAATTTTTGTGAAATTTTTGAAATATTTTTCCAAGAAAAAAAAATGGATTAATCAGCTCCATTTTAAAGATATTTTGAGACCCAGAAACGCCACAGCTCGATTAATACCAAAAACACTCAAATTTTTCAAAAAAAAGACCGTCGCGATAAGATCTGTAAAGAGATGATTTCTGGCTATCATCACATTAAAAAAAAAACGTATTTTTATAGGAGGTGAGACTTGAGTGGAGCTTATGATCTGGATGGAACTGACCGATCGAGCGAATATCGTGACAAAGTTCCAGCAAGACCGAAAAGGTTATCCAAAAATCATCGAAAATCCAAACAGTCATCAGTCACAGTCATCCAAAAATCAAGGTTATGCTGACAGGTTTTTTTAGATTATCGTGGCGTTGTGAATTATAAATTTCTTTCGCCAGACTAAACTGCCAACAAGGAATATTCTGTGAGGAATATTAATCATCTTGTGCGTGAAAAACAGAGACCTGGTTTATAGACAGGCCATTCATGTTGTTTGCATCATCACCATGCCCCAAAAATTCAACTAATATCTCCCTGCAATCACCGTATTTTACTGCTTTAGTAATGTGTGACTTCTGGTCATTTACTAAACTCAAAAGACTGCACTGAAGTAACCGCTTTGAGTCGGTCCAAGTAAGTCAAAATGAGGGCCATACCAGAAGGTGACCACTAGGCGTGCTTCAGGGGAAAAAACTTTAAGTGTATTTTGCTTCTGATGGAATAGTTTGATGGGAATGGCACAGTTTTGGCCAAACGAATGACGTTTTTTGATAAAGAAGGATATGGAATAGTATGTCAAATACAAAAAATGTGCAACTGTTTGAAATTTATGAACAAAATAGCTCTCTCAGCGATTCGGTTTTTATCTCCTTCATCGTCTCAAAACGCCGTCCTTTCATAGGTTTATTCAATCTTGGGAACAGAAAAAAAGTGGCAGGGGCCAATTCGGGTGAATACGGTGATTGAAAACATGATAACGGTGTTGTTTTTGGCCAAATAATCTCTCACAAGCAAAGATGAGTGAGCAGGTGCATTATCATGATGCAAAAGCCGTAAATTTTTTGCCACAATTCCGGGCGTTTTTTTCGTATTGCTTCACGCAAACGGCGCATAACTTCAAGGTAATACTCTTTAATTACCGTACGACCCTGTGGTAAGAACTACTGATGCACTACGCCATGGTAACGAAGAAAACAGTGAGCAAAACCTTGACATTTGATCGAACTCGGCGTTCTTCGGCTCGACGTCCTTTGGTTTTGGCTCTCTTGGACTCTTCCATTGGGACGATTGGGCTTCGGTTTTGATGTCATATCCATACGAGTATTCGTTACCAGTTATGACCCTTTTAAGCAAATCTGGATTATCGTTGATGTCATTCAACAATTCCTGAGCGAGCTCATGCGACGTTGTTTTTGGTCAAAATTCAGCGATATTAGAACGAACTTCGCTCCCATACGCTTCATGCCCAAAATTTCCGAAAAGATTGCATGGTATGAGCCAATCGATATGCCAACATCCTCTGCAACTTCTTTAAATGTGATTCGACGATTCTCCATAACAATTCTTTTCGTTTTCTTAACATTTTCATCGGTTGTTGATGTGCTGGGGCGTCCAGAGCGAGCGTCGTCATTCACATCTTCTCGACCTTATGTGAAAGTAAACATTTTTTTTGACTCAGAGTACTCTCACCGTATGCCACTGTCAACATTTTAAGTATTTTGGAGCTTTAAGTTCCATTTTTTACACAAATTTTGATGCAACTTTTTTGATACATTTTTTTCCAGAGCAGAAAATCGCCGAACAGGCAAAACACTTGTCTTATTTATGCCTCTCACAAACAAACTAAACATGCTATATGGGTCAAACCGTCTACATATCTTCGAGACGAGCGTACCAACTTAAAAAAACAAAATGATAACCGAAAATAGAATGTACATACGTAGCTTGCGAAATTTGAAAATACACTTTATTTTTTTTAACACACCTCGTATATAGTTTACTGACGTTGCCATTAGACTAGAAGGGGATTTCATCGTTGAACAAAATTGTAATCGAAAACAGTGGACGTTTTTCTAGTTGAACAACCTAAAACTCAAAACAATTTACTATTTCCAATGATTCCACCAGGTCATTAACCACTCAAAAAATGCCAGCTGTTTAAAGTGTGTGGAGTTTCCTTCAACACAAATATAACAATATTATTTTTCTTTGACGTAGCCAATTAGACAGAAGTGTCCTATCGGTGATCAATAATTTTGCTGAAAACAGTGGAAATTGTTCAAGCCGTGTTAATTCAAAAGACGGTCGAGCTTCAATTCTTCTTGCGTGATTTAAATTTGTATCCTTACATAAAAGTTATTGCATATGTCAAGTCGAACTGATGAGGATGGCTCCGAATCTTTTCACCAGAACCACTGTGCATGGTTTTAACTACAGTCATTGTATTCTCTCCACTAGGATATACATATGTATAGTTTCAAGTCGGTTATGGTCTCTTTGATAATGAAAATTGATTTCAAGCATTTCCATGGTAAGCCAAATCTTGCTTCTGATAGGCCGACTATGTGGATTTATAAGTTACTTTTTAACAGAGCAAAACAGATTCCCAGCAGAATAACTATTTTCATAATACAGTGGAGTAATTTGTAAGCAATATAACGGACAAAGTCTTTTCACGAAAAATTGTCAAACAATATCGAATAGAAATATCATAATAACCAAATCTAATCTGCCCTAAATAGCCTACATAGCTAAATAGCATTATAGGTGTACATATTTGGGAAAGGATATGCATTAATTTATTTGTTGCCTCAGCATATATTTTTTAGGGTTCTTATTAGTGTACATTGATCTGGTGCCTTTGTCTCAAACATGACCTTGTGCGCCACCGCAAAAAAGGGTAAACTACTGTACCGTACCTACTACGCACTGTTTATTACATAAACCACCGGCCAACTATGAAGGCAAAAAATACATACTTTCATATAATATAATTTGCTACTTCAAATTTCAAATTGCCCCACACGCTTCAATTCCAGTAATCACATCAGGATTGTGAGTTTATTCGGAAAATGTTTGCAATGCAAATGTCCATGAAATATTTTGTTTGCATTTTGTTAATTAGTACAGTGAATGTTGCACTAGTTGGTCCAAATTAATTTGGTTCTGTTATTAATTAGTTGAAAGTTTGCTACATTGTGGTTTCGATGACCAGTCACTTGGCCAAATGAGTCATTGCCGTTGTTGGCCATTAGATGGTAGGGTTGAATGAATGTTTGGTTTTGGTTTCTTGGTTGCCCGGCCCGTCGTTCGTTGTACGGTTGAGCTGTGGTAGAACTTTGGTCAATTCATTCATTTGTGATGTTGAATGGTTTGCATGCATCAACATGAATATGATGTGAAATTCTTACATTTTCGTTGAATGAAAACTCTAAGGGAACATTTCAATACATTTAAGGGTTGCGTTGCGTTTTTTGTTTTTGTTTTGAAAGTACTCGAATCTAAAAGAAACTAAAAAAGATAACCTCCAAATCTAACAAAAAGATTTCAGTTTATTCTATGTGTCAATGAATGCGGGTTTTTACGAGCATGTACATGAAGAAGGGCCGCAAAAAGTGTAGGATGTAAGGATGTGAACTCTCTGAAAGTATTTTTTTCTCCAGTATCATAGAAATTCGGTGTAACACAAAGTGGGTAATGGTGCTTAATTAAGACTTCAACTCTTATAATAGGTAAACGCATGGAGATTCGGAAGATTACGCGCTGCATTTGGGACAACGGCCATATCTTCTAGTTTTTGTGAATCAGTCTGTTGTTTTTTTAATTTCAAATTATAATGTTAGAGTCTGCCCACGTATCTCTTAAAGAGGTTACAATAAAGCCGTATATTCTATTTGTTGAAACGTTTCTTTCTTACTACAATAATGCACTCAAATCAGTGCGATAACCAGTTGCACTGAGATGTCAAGCATACTCTCCTAGAACCCTGCACCAAACTCAAATTCAGATAAGTGAATATAACTATTCCGCGTTCCGTACAAACACCTCACAGTCCAGTGTTATGTCCAATATCAATTCATAATGATTTTCATTCCTAAAATGTATCCAAAACTGTAAACGATATATATGGATTTTAATTAAAAGCAGATGTATGAGTATAATTCCTACCCACTTATTTACATTGCGGATAAAATGTTGTCGATTACATGCAATAACCCGGTATGGTTATCAATTTTTCGGTTTCAAAAGTAAAATTAAATAAAACACACATTAAGCTATGATTTCAATGAAACACTGACTTCATTATAATGCTTTAACCTCACCAATATGTGCGAAATAAAATGTCATTTAAATGACTGCTGTTGTAGTAGGTGCAACAGTGAATCCTTTAGCTTTTGACCTTCTGTCCGCACATTTCGGGCGGTATCTCGGCTATAACTTGACGAATGTAGGTTTTCAAATTCTCCAACGTTTGGGGATTATCTGCGTAAACACGGTATTTGACGTAGCTCGACAAAAGAAAGATCTAACAGCGTCAAATCTCATGATCTTGGTGACCAATTGACGTTATCAAAAACGTGAAATTACGCTTTCTGAAAACCTCTCATACAATTAAGCCAAAATCGGTCGTATTGTGAAGTTCGTGACACCGTCTTGTTGAAACTACATATCGTCCAGTTCAATATCTACAATTGCAGGCCAAAAAAATTTCTTTTTATGCGGCCATAGTGCTCTGAACTGAAATTCGGACGCACTTCCACTAAGAGAAACGATATTTTCGACAGTGCGTGCATTCTGACCAGGTCTGACCAGATCTGTAATGCTTCCAGTCTCTTCAAATTTCTTTATAACCTTACCAAATTCTTGCACAGTAGGTTGATTATGAAGACCATAATCATCCCGTATTGCCGGAAAAGTGCCCACGTTTGAATCACCACTTTTGTAGTAGGTTTTAACTATTTTTACGCGTTCTTCGGTTGTTAAACGATTTATTCGTAATCGTAAATGGCAAATCTTTCACTAAATAAATAACACTTCAAATGACAGGTATTTAACAGTTGACAGCCTTACCAGACCGGCAGTACTGAAACCATTAAATGCATAACCCGTATAAGAAATAAATGGCAGTGTATAGAAAAGTAATATATAGGAAATCAAATACACTTCCGACTAATCGACATTTTGTAGGAAAAAGTGGAAAATTCAAAATCGACTTTTATGTTGTGAAAACGGCGAAAAGTCGTATTTTGTTTTTGACTTTTAGAAGCCTTTTTGTTTCCAGATCGGTAATATGTAGCTTTTTGTGAAATACAGAGAAAAATTATCAACAGTTGTCTACAGGTGTGACCGACTACGGGGCAATGGCTACTACATGTGACTATCGATCACATGATCGTGGGTTCAGTCCCCGATACAGCCACCTATTATTATTTGAGCAGCAATCACTTCGATATGTTTGATGAATACTTCGATTAATCGATTAATTAGCGAATCTAGTAAAATCTTCACAAACTGCGACTTTCCGAATCGTTGTTCAGCTGTAGATCGCGTTGAGTGAGTCTTAGTATAAAATTCGTGCATGCTCACTGAATGTTAGAAGCTCTGCCATATTTCATTCAAGCACGGGAATTTATTTTTGTCCACAGTTGCGGACGTCCAATTTGATAACTACACACGAAGTGAACAGATTCCTATATATTCAGTAATGTAATGTATCGATATCATTTCTACTAATATTTCCAATTTGGATTTGTATAGACAAACCTCAATGACAATGTTTTTGAATATGAATTTTCAAAATGGGTCAAGTCAATTTTTTATCTTTTTGCAGCAGCCATTTTATTTTTGCGGCGCCTGTCAAATCTCTTGGTTTTTATTCCACTCACTATTGTCAAATCATCATATCAAGCTATGCGACTGACTGACAAGGGCATGTACATAGTAAAACTTTATTACCAAAATGAGTTCTTGTTAGCAAATGAGTGCTTTTAGCGACGACGCCTTGGCTTGTTTGGTGGACAAATCGGAAGTGTTTGGTTTGGTACATAATCAGCTAATATCCATACTCTAAAGGGACAGGAGATAGACTGGAAACATTGCCGTTGACCGTAATAGTATGTAGAGAAATCCGCGCACAAGACTTTTGCAATCATTTGCTCTGTGAATTTTGTTTCAATACCTGGGTCTGCACCCACACAAGATCCAACAGACCCAGAAATTCAAATCTAAAGATCATACATATTGTTCTACTATTTGTTCGCTAACAGAGATTCACAGCATTTGAAAGAGGAAACCAAATTTGCCGAAAAATCGCCTTTATGAATAGCTATTGAGACAAACAATATTGCCCTACATGGGACGATATCAACTCTCAATGTTACTCTTTGGTGCGGCTTTCGGGTTGGCGGCATCATTGATCCACACTTCTTCAAAAAAGACGTTAGCGAGGCCATCATCGTAAACAACGAACGATACAGGTCAGCGATAATCAATACGACCATGTTTAGACCAAATTTGAACGAAATGGACTTGGATGACATGTAGCTCTAGCAGGGCGGCATTGCGTGTCACATTTCGAATGCCACAATGGTCATTCTGGACGAACTATTTGTTGGAATGGCTATTTATGGAGGGGGTGGCATTAATTGGCTACCCAGATTGTGCGGATTGATTCCTCTATACTTTTTCACGTGGGTTTTCTTCAGGTCTATGCCAATAAGTCTCAAGTCCTGCGCAACACTAATTGATATAATAGATTTGAAACTGTGTAATGTTACTGCAACCTTTTTAATCATTGACAAGTAGTTAGCAAATATTTGTTCAGGGGTAAGCGTCGTAGCTCATTAACAATGGCTGGCTGCGATATTCCAGCCAAATACAAACAAATAACGCTGTTGAGTTTAAATTACCAATTGCTAAATGCTATGAGGGCGACCCCAAAACTAGCCGACCTAACAAAGAAGTCACAAAAAGTTTGGAAAAATGTTCTTTATTTTTCAACATAATCTCCCTTTAGCCCGATACACAAAGACAAAGATATTTACAGAATAGTGTTGTATATCATAAACTTAATTCTAGAACGTTCTTATTTACATAACAAGTGAAAAGGAGATAGCAATAGACTATATAATGGGAGTGAGAGGAACAAACATAACCTACTGCCGTAAACATAATTTTAGAAAAGTCCTATTTACAGATAAGCAGAGAAAGAGATTACATATATCATACTTGAATGTTCTGGGGCGGTTTTGATGATGTTTCTAGAATATACACTTAGAGAAATTACACTCAAATACTACATTTTGTTGGCAAATCTTTTGCTACTGAGCCATTTTTTCAAATATGGGAATAGAAAGTAGTCCGAGGGAGCTAAATCTGGCGAATAAGATGTGTGCTGAAGCAATTCGAATTTCAATTTATTAATTTTGGCCATCGCAATATCGTGTGTGTGAATTGCAGCGTTGTCTTGATAAAATAACACTTTCTCTTTCGCCAAATGCGGCCTTTTTTCAATAATTTCATTGCCTAAATGCTGCAACAGCTTAGCATGATATTTGCCACTGATGGTTTTTCCTTGCTAAAGATGATCAGTAAAAATAATCCCAATGCGCATCCCAAAAAACAGGCACCATGACTTTGCCTACAGATAGAACAGAGTTCACTTTCTCTGGATACGATCCTCCCATTCCAGTCCACTACTGCTTTGACTGTTCTTTTGTCTCAGATGTCAAGTGGTGGACCCATATCTCATTCATAGTTATAAATCGACGTAAAAACTTTGTTGCGGTGAAACATTGCCAAACACTCTACTAAAACATTTTCACTACGCTGTTTTTGCTATAATGAAAGCAAGCGCGACACCCATCTTGCCAATAGCTTTCTTGTCTTCAAATCTTCGCTCAATATAAGATGTGTAGGATTCTTGAATTGAGTCGGCTTTATTGCGCTGAAACATTGGCAAACACTCTACTAAAATATTTTCACTACGCTGTTTTTGCCCTATTGAAAGCAAGCGCGGCACCCATCTTGCACATAGCTTTCTTATCTTAAAATCTTCGCTCAATATAAGATGTGTAGGATTTTTGAATTGAGTCGGATTTATTGCACTGAAGCAGCGCCAAACACCCTACTGAAACATCTTCACCACGCTGTTTTTGCTCTACTGAAAGCAAGCGCGGCACCCATCTTGCGCACAGCTTTATCATCTTCAAATCTTCGGTCAATATATGATGTATAACACTATTTGAAATGTCTATTATTTCAGTTAGCTCAAACACCATCATCCAATACCATTTGTGGATTTTCTTAGCCGTGTTTTTTTCATCAATATCATTTTGTGGATTTTCTTAACCGCGTCTGGTGGGGATACCTTAACTGATGGACCACTACGGTATTGGCTACGTCTTGGCAGCTCGTTCGGCCTCGTTTAAATTGTGCTACCCAATATTTTACAGTCGCAAACAAGGGAGCAGACTCCTCCAGAGTAGAATCTAGCTCGGCTTTAATATTGGTTGAACGTAAACCTTTCAGATTGAAATATTGAATTACATAACGGTGACGAATTTTTTTCATGTTTACAAATTCACTGCTTACGTTTACTTTTGACGGCTTAAATAGAAATTGATACTTAAAACATATTTGCTATAAGGTTGCCACTTTTCACTAAAATACTTTCTTAAAACTGCTGGCACCATCTATGCATTAGACCAGTCAGTTTTGAGGGCGCCCTCGTAACTTAAGCCCTCACTAAAATTCAACCGGATCCTTGTGGTTCAATCATTGAACATTGAATCTTTCGGATCCGTGGTACCACTCAAAGTCACGTCGGACATTTCAACAATATTATAGTCCATATATAATGGCATATTTGGCCTATTAAATAAATAAATAATTTTTTCATCAGCTCGCACATCGGCCCGCCTTATTTGAAAAACCTTTTGCCTTTAAACCATATTTATCACACAAAGCTATAAGGTATAATTTGCCCATGTAGCCCTGTCTTTAATTGCATTTTCGAAGAGAAATGCAATTGTTTTGAAATCTTCTCATTAAAAAAACCGAAGATTTCTTTAGATGAAGGAAAATTTTGTTGAGGTGTCCCAATCCAAACTGTGCAGCAGCTGTTACATCGCAAGAGTTCTGCCGGAGGACTTAAGCTAGCCAACGCTTCGACTTTGTCTGCATGCAATTTCATTGAAATCGGATAAGATATTTAGGAGTGAAATGTTTATTTTATATTTTTTTTTTCTCAAATCTTCAATTGCACTGGTCGTACGACTTTTAGGTTATTCAACTCCTTCTCATTTTAGCTGTCACCGATTCGAAATTCTGCAGAGAACCTTCTATCTGGTTAATCCCACAACGAAGTATTTCATATTTCACAATAGATAACCCTGCCTCTGATCGTATTCTAAAATATTCTGAAATAGGGCAATTTTCAGTTAAAGCTCAGCTGACCAACACTTCAACATTGTCTACATGAAATTTCATCAAAATCGAACAGGATGTTTAAGAATGCCATATTTATATTCCTTTTCTCAAATCCTCAATTGTGCACTGATAGGAAGACTTTCAAGTTACTCAAGAATACGACTTTTCACTTTACCGGTCAGTGGTTCGATGTCCAGTAGCATTGTCCAGATTAATTGACAGAATGGCGGATGTTGGGAGCTGTTTAGGAAATTATGCAGAGAAAACCTTTTCTAATTATTTCCACAACATAATATTTCATATTTCACAATAGATGAAATTTCAGTCAAAGTCAAAGACGGCATCTGCAACTAAGCTCAACTAACGAAAGCTTCAACTTTGTCTACATGAAATTTCGTCAAAATCGGACATGATGTTTAAGAATACCATACTTATATTCCTTTTCTTAAATCCTCAATTGTGCACTGATCAAATGACCTTAAGATTACTCAAGAATATGGCTCTTCACTTTAGCCGTCAGTGGTTCGATGTCCTGTAGCATTGTCTAATCGTCCAGGTTAATTGACGGAATGTCGGATGTAGGGAGCAGTTTAGGAAATTATGCAGAGAAAACCTCTTCTACTAATTACCACAACAAAATATTTCATATTTCACAATAGATGAAATTTCAGTCAAAGGACTACGTTAGACGGCATCTGCAACTAAGCTCAGCTAACGAAAGCTTCAACTTTGTCTACGTGAAATTTCATCAAAATCGGAAAAGATGTTTAAGAATGCCATATTTATTTCTTTTCTCAAATCCTCAATTGTGCACTGATCGGATGACCTTAATATTACTCAAGAATATGGCCTTTCACTTTAGCTGCCAGTGGTTCGATGTCCTGTAGCATTGTCTAATCGTCCAGATTAATTGACGGAATGTCGGATGTAGGGGGCCGTTTAGGAAATTATGCAGTGAAAACCTCTTCTAGTTATTACCACACCAAAATATCTCATATTTCATAATAAATGAATTTGCTCCTGATCTTATCTAACTATACTAAAATAAGGTGCTATTGCAATTAAACGACTATGAGTGACGGCATCTGCAACTGAGCTTACCTAACTGTAATTTCTGTGCTGTTTACAAAATAGCTTTTAAATACTGCTACTCTTTACGATCCTATATTTTATGTTGATAATACCAGGCAACTCACCTGAATTCTAATTAAGTACTTTGCCGTATTTATTTCCTTGTGATGACCACAATTTTAAAATTGTTCCCCACCTACAAATTAAACATTTAATTCTCCATAAAAACACGCCCATTATTGTTAAAAATCCCTGTGAACATCTGTATCACATCTGATTTTTTCGTAATTTTCTCAGACATACCGTTGCCACTTTATATTTAAAGTCATTTATCGCGGATTTACTTTCTCTTTGCTTTCCCCCACACACTTTCAGTTCAGTTTGTTGCCAAGGCAATAATTATATATTTTTAATATCGTAATTAAAAAACAATTTAATTTATTTTATTGACTTGTAGCAAAGTTGTAAACCAATTTGCCTTTTAGCAAAATAAACACTTAAATTGAAATGAATTCCTCGTGCCCGATCCCCCCAAAAGTATTAGTAGTAGTCTTGCTGCCACCACGCAGTTATCAAACGAACATCAATTTTGTAAGCTCAATGACAGTACTTCAGCTATTTTCGGAAGAGCTCAAGATGAAGCCTTGTCAGAGAATGAAAGCATGCAGAAGGGTGTGGGAAAATGTGGTAGTAAAAATAGCAAAATATGTTTGTGTTTTTTTTTTCTTGAGACGTTTTAAATATGCTTTTAAGCAAAGACCCCTTTGAGCAACAAACGCAAGAAATTCATTAAAATATTGATAAGATGAAGGAGAACGTTGCGTCTTTTTGTGAAACAGGTGTACTATGTATATATGTAGATTGTATGAATTTGCACTTAATATTGGTATGATAATGTGGGTCCAATATTCAAAATAAGAAAATATATCAATTGGTGAACTGAGAAGAACTGCATTGCGCTGCATTAAATTTTTTTAGCACCAATTCTGTAAATTTGTAATATCATTGAAAAGATAAGTTAGATGTTAGATAAGTTTCTCAAACTGATAACATTCAATTTTGACGTTTTTTGGTTTTTCATAATATATTCTGTCATATTATCCATTTACTGGTCTAGCCGTCGACTGCCTTCCATCTATTTATTATTTATTTATTTAGTCAAAGATTTGCCATTTACGAATATGGATCGTTCAACAACGAGCACACGTAACAATACTTAAAAATTCATAGACTAACAAAGTGAAGTTTCAAACGCACGAATTTTTCATGCATTATGGGTCGATTATGGTCGTCATAATCGACCTACAGTCCAAATTGGCAAGATTATAAAGAAATTTAAAGACACTGGAAGCGTTACAGATGTAGTCAGGCCTGTGCATCATCGCAATGTAGTCCTATGCACTGCCAAAAATATCGCTTCTGATATTGAAAGTGTGGTTGATAATGCGAATTTGTTGGTTCTCATTTCTTACGGCTCATTACGGCGCATTTTGCGTTTAGATTTGTACCTCCATCCATATAAAGGGTGTCCCAACAAGAACACCAGATTTAAATTTGAAATAAAATACAGATATTTAAAAAAAATCGTGAAACTTTATTATATCGTAAAGTAGACGGAATGAGGTTATGCATGGAACAACACATCGGGCAGATGACCGCCGCGGCTTTGCTGACACACATGCGATCTTTTAATGAAATTTTCAATGATATTTCAAGAATATTTGTGTACTAGTAGGCAAGGCTTCTCAATTATTTGTGAAGTTATAGGCACTTTTAACAGATGGAAGGCATGCTTGTAATGCCATGGATGTGCGTGTGATTCCTGATGCTAATATTCACTCGGATCATACCTGGTTGCAGCTAAGGTACGCACGAGATGAAGCAGAACGAAAAAATGTGTATTCTATGGCAACTGCTGCAAAACCCATACTTGGATATGACATCAAGAATGTCGCATAGTGTCTGAGGGAAAAGATGCTGCATACAGGGCAACGCTGCAGTCAATTGTAACGCGTGCAGTTAGGCAACGCTACAAGGAGCAGAAAAGAGAGACACACCAACTTTTTAGGCAGAAGAAGAAGCGGTTGTGGAAAGAGCGTGAGAGTGAGGAAATATAAAGGTACAGGGATGAGGTAAAGCCCGAAAACTCTACCAAAAGATAAGAAGTACAGGGTAGGGAACAGGACTCCCCTTTTGTAAGGACAGCGAGGAAAATCTGGTCACAGATACGCAGAATGTGCTACAACCATGGAGAGAGCATTTTTGTAAGCTCTTAGTTCCGGATGGCAGCACGAGTGAGAAAATCACCCCAATTATCGACGACGGCATAAATTGCCTTGCTCCGAACCAAACAGAGATCAGAACAGCAGTATTGCGGCTTAAGAACAACAAAGCTGCGGGCGCTAGTAGCCTGTTAGCAGAGCTGTTTAAAACTGATAACGATGAGCTGACAAAACAGCTTGCATCAGCTCCCAAATACGATTTGGCTCGAGGAAAATATGCCCTATGATTGGAATTTGAGTGTACTGCGTTCTGTGTTTAAAAAAGGCGATCCAAGTGTATGTAAAAATTACCGCGGTATCAGTCTTTTACCCATTGCTTATAAGGTTCTGTCGAGTGTGGTATGTGAAAGACTAAAGCCGATTCTAACCGACCTGGTTTTACCTTATCAGTGTGGCTTTAGACCTGGTAAATCAACAACTGACCAGAAATTCACACTTCGACAAATTCTGGAGAAGACCCAAGAAAAACAGATCCTTTTAGTCGACTATAAAGCTGCCTTCGATAGACCGATACGGCAAAAACTGTATGAGGTTATGTCCAAGTTTGGAATTCCTACGAAGCCTATACGTCTTTGTAGGATGACGCTGACTGGCACCCAAGTCTTCAGCAAAGATAGACAAAGATCTAGGCGAGCCTTTTTACACCAGATAAGGATTTAGGCAGGGCGACAGTCTCTCGTGGGACCTCTCCAACATACTGTTCGAGATGATTATGAGGAAAGCTGCAGTTAACACGACTGGTACCATCTTTAATAAAAGCTACATGTTACTCGCATATCCAGATGACATAGACGTTATGGGCAGAAAACTGCGGGGTGTTACCGCACCCTTCTCAAGCATCGAGAAGGAAGCAGCGAAAATGGGTCTGGTGTTAAACGAGGACAAAACAAAGTTATTGGTTTCAACGAACAAAGAGTCTATTCATTTGGAACGCTGTGTGAACGTTGACAACTATAATTTTGAAGTGGTGGAAGTATTCATATACCTCGATTCCTCTGTAAAGAAAACGAATGATGTCAGCATGGAGATAAAGAGGAGAGTACTGCTTGCTAACAGATGTTAATATGGGCTAAGCAAGCGATTCAATGATAAAGCCATCTCTCGACAAACAAACAGCCGACTGTACCAGACGTTGGTTCTACTTGTCTTGTGATATGACGCAGAATCCTGGGTTATGATGCAAGCAGACGAATTAGTATTGGCAATTTTCGAGAGGAAAATACTCTGGAAAATATATGGACCCATCATCGTTAACGGAGAGTATCGGCGTCGCAAGAGCAATGAGCTGTATGAGCTATATGCCGGCATAGACGTGGTCGAACGCATTAATATACTGCGAGTGCGTTGGCTGGGTCATGTTGTGCGGATGGACCCAAATGTTTCGGCACGAAAAGTTTCCGACAATGAACTCGACGGACGGCGCAGAAGAAGGCGACCAAAACTTCGTTGGAAAGACCAGGCTTTTGAAATACTATTGAAACTTAGTGTGACCAATTGGATGAGAACTGCAGAAGATCGAAGCGCTTGGAATTATTTTCAACAAGCGGCGTATAATAGATAAATATGTCTGTTCCGGTCGCCACCTAAGAAGAATATAGGCTTTTAAAGTTATGATAACGTTCACGCTCAGTATCCATTCTTTCTGCTTCTCGTCCCTTAGACAAAAGATTCGATACGTACTGTAATGGTTTTGGTTTAATTCCATTTTGTGAGTCGCAGGTTGTCATTTTTAGGTTGGAATATGTGGTACATTGGATTTATTTTAGATGATATTTCAAATTAAAATTATATGGTAAAAATATCTTGGATACTTGTCTTAACCCCATTCTCAGACCATCATCATTCACTTGTGTACAAGTCTATGTATCAAAAGTCTTCATCTGCCAAAAAAAATGGTTGTAAAAATTTTATGATTTGCCAAATATGAAAAAAGTGGCAATAAAAACAAAATCAAAGAGCACTTCACATACCACTTCAAATGCCGTTCCCTGGTAGTGACCATGACTAATTTGTTTGTTAACACTTGTGAATAAAAAGAGCCAACTTTTTTTTAGCCCACAAAACATTGCAAGAAGAGGCCGTAAAGCAAACACGACTACAATTGATAACAGGAACTGGGTTCATGTTATGGCTACACAGTGGACAGCCGGCCCTATGCTGTTTAAAAAGCCGATCCAAGCACAAACAAACAAAAAAAAAAAAAATACAGAAAAATGGTATAAAAAAATAATTCCACAACTTTGGACCACAGATTATTGAGTTCATCAATGGTTGGTTGAGCGCTGTTATGTTTTGTGGTTTATGTCATTTTTGTTTTGATGTTGCCATATCATAAATTATAAAGGCCACAGCATAAAAAAGAACAAACACCCACACACACAAACACGCGCAGGAAAATAAGTGAATGCCAAAATTTGTGGGGATATCACAAATAAAACATATAAAAATATATAAAACAACAAGGATAACAACTGCATCACAATTAACACATACATACGTACGTAGTGACGCTGTTGTTGAAGATAATAACAATAATAATGATAGTAATAAAAATGTAATTTTTTATTAACTCTTCCATCTCGTTTCCACACATCCTCGTATTATGGTAATTTGCTTTATTAATATTCATATGAACAATTGAACATTTTCGATTTCATTGTCATCATTCACTTCATTTGCTTTGGATAAATCGGTTGTACTAACAATAAAATTTGTTTATATAACTTTTAGCCTTCAGATATGAGGTCGGTCGCAAAACTAGCCAACGTCACGTATAGATGGTGTCAATAATTTGAAAAAAATTATTTTGGTGAAAAGTTGCAACCTCATAAAATATATATGTTTTAAGTTTCAAGGCATCACTTTGTTTAGTATTTTTATTTGAGCCATCAAAAGTAAACGATCTCAGTGAATTTAGAAACATGGAAAAAATTGGTCACCATTTTGTAATTCAATATTTCCATTTTGAAAGGTCTCAGTCTCAACCAATATTAAAGCCGAGCTAGATTCTACTTTGGGGGAGTCTATTCTTTCGTTTACGACTGTAAAATATTAGGTGGCAGAGTTTAAACGAGACCGTACGAGTTGCCAACACGAACACCATAATGGTCGACCAATTGAGGAGTCCACGCCTGAAACGATTAAGAAAATCCACAAAATGGTATTGGATGATTGTCGGCTAAAGGTGCGTGACTTACTGAAATAATGGGTATTTCAAAAAGTGCTATACATCGTATATTGACCAAAGATTTGAAGATGAGAAAGTTGGGCACAAGATGGGTGCCGCGCATGCTTTTAATAAATCATAATCAGCGTAGTGATGATATTTCAGTATACGGTTTGGCGACATTTCACCACAATAAAGACAAATTTTTGTATCGATTTATAACCATGGGTGAGATATGGATTCTCCACTTCACACATGAGGCAAAGGTACAATCAAAGCAGTGGACTGGAATGGGAGAATCGTCTCCAAAGAAGGCGAAGGCTATTCCATCTACAAGCAAGGTCATGGCGTCTGCTCATGGGATTATATTTATTGATTATCTTCAGAATGGAAAAACCATCTACGGCAAATATTATGTCATTTACAGCAGCACCTAAGTGATGAATTTATGAAAAAAGGCCGCATTTGGCGAAAAGAAGTGTTGTTTCATCAAAACAATGCTCCAATTCATACACCCGCAATTGCGATGGCCAAATTAATGAACGAAAGTTCGCATTGCTTCATCACCTTATTCGCCAGATCCCTCGGAATATTTTCTATTTCCAAATATGCTAAAATGGCTGGGTAATAACAGATTTGACAATAATGAAGATGTGGAAGTTGTGGTTGATGGCTATTTTAAGGAGTTTGACAGTTCTTACTATAAACAAGGTATAGAAACTATTGAATATCGCCTGAAAAAGTGTATCGAGCTAAAAAGGGATTAAGTTGAACAATAAACAACTTTTTCCCAATTTTTGTGTTCTTCTTTGTTAGGTCGGCTAGTTTTGGGACCGCCTTCGCATCTTGTTACCACATTTCTGTTCCTTCACTTTCAGCACGATATTTAATCAATTGACCTGTTGCGCTTCGAAATCATTAGCATAGATCCAAGTCACATTTCCCGCAATAATGCGCTTTATTACGGCCAGAAATTATCTCTGCCCAAAATTTTTTTCATCCAAAAAATTAAACGTTTTTGGCAACAACTGCTTATATTTGACACCTCTCAGGCCCAAAATGTTATTTAAACAGATTCGCTTGAAAAGCCAGCATCATCAGCAAGACCTGCAATTTGTTAGTCGCCTAGTTTTGAGCACCAAATCCCGGACTTTCATGGACTTACATACGTAGAGATTGATGGGATTTCGCTCTCTCTTTGGTTTCAACTTGTTTACAGCCTTCTTTGAATTACAAAACTTGTAAAAAATGTTTTCTAACAAAGCCTGTTAAACAAGAGTTCTCTCAAACGTTCTAAATGTTTTAACAGTAGAAATTTTATTCCATCGTAAAGAGAATTTAATACAAAACGTTAAGCAGCACATCGAGCTGAACATTCAGAGAGAGAGAGATAGATGGCTGTATCGGGACTCGACATAATGATCGGCAATTAACCATTATGCTTATTTGTGTCTAAATTTTTGGCGAAAAAGAGACTCCGGTCTTATCTGTTAATTCTATAGAGCTGGGAAGCACATCCTGTTACAAACTTTGATATTTAAATATTTCTTTAAATCCGTAAAAATATCTAAAACATTGACATCAATAAAATATACAATCAGGTCTCTTTTTGTTCGCATTATTTTTATCAACATTTCTTTTTTTTTTTTTTTTGTTTTCTTTTTTGCGTTTTGAAATTTTCCACTTTTTTAGGTAAATCTAAAACATTATCTGTTTTGTCGACATCCGGAATATATTAAAGAAATTTTTAAATTACAAGTTCATTGCAAATGTTTTCTAATTCAACTATTTTTTGTAAAATTCAATGGATTTAGATTTTGAAATCATTTTTAATTTTTTTTTTTTTACATCAAAGGTTTATCGGGCTCGGTTATTAAACAATGCTTAAACAATATACTTATTTTCACTGGAAAAAGTGCCAGTAATTAAACGTTGGATTGACAAGAAGGTAATCCGGGGTTTTTTAAACCAAAACTAAGAAGAAGATTTGAAGAAGAGAAAGCTGTGCGCAAGATGGGTGTCGATAAACGGCGCTTGCTTTCAATAGTTTTTGCTCTATATCATGAAGATGTTTCTATAGAGTGTTTGGCGATGTTTTACCGCTTTAAAGCAGAATTTTTGGATCGATTTATAACACTTCACACTTGAGACCTCAGACAAAGAAACAGTCAAAGGAGTGGACTGGAATGGGAGAATCGTGTCCAAAAAAGGCGAAGACGGTTCCATCTGCAGGCGAAGTCATGGCGCCTGTTGTATAGGATGCGCACGGAATTATTTTTTTGTTAATTATCTTCAGAAAAGAAAAACCATCAATGGCATCTAAAATTAATCTATTAATTTATTGCAATGCATAGGCGATGCATTATGGAAAAAAGGTTGTATTTGACGAAAAAGAAAGTGCTGTTTTTTTTCAAGACAATGCCCTAATTCACACACCCACTATTGCGAGGGCCAAAATTAATGAGTTAAAGTTTGAATTGCTTCATTGTATACCCTATTTGCTAGGTTTAGCTTCCTCGAACTTACTTGCGCACCTAATAGCATATTTGTGTGGCAGCCAAATTTCATTAGAATTCTACAGGGAGACTTCCTAAAAGGAGATTTACGTAGTGAAAAAATGATACATCCAACATGTCAAGCAAAAAATCAAACATTAAAGGAAGTGAGAATGACGGAGAGATGCACTTCTTATGCATAATTTATCGAGGCAATTCACGCCTCTATTTTCCACTGATGAATTGGCAGGAATACTTGGCCTCGCCCACATTTAAAGAGGGTTGCCACTGATTATTGTATGACTTTTCACAGTTTTTCCCTGTATCCATCAATTTCCAAAGCAATCGCTTCTAATTAACGGAAAAATTCGGGAAATTAAAAAAATAAAATGTAATTTTCTTCAGAGGTAATTTTGTCTCTGGATGGTCGAATTTTCTTAATAATTGATCAGTTTTTTTTTCACTTATGACCTTTATGGTCGTGAATGATGTACCAACATAGCATAAGAACATGTGGATGCCTCAAAGCAGACTTCTTATCGTACGTAAGATAACAACGTAACTGATTTTTCAGGTGAACTAACGTCCTTTACAAATGCTTATAATTTATATCGGGTCCATTTTGCATCCATCACTAACAACCACATATAGGTTTTAACGAATAAATAATATAAATGGAAAATTATTAGGAAAATTCCGAAAAAGTTCAATTTTCCAAAAGATGGATGGATATACCTACATATACAGTAGTTGTGTGAGCAAGTTGTCTTTATTCCGAACCAGTTTGTCGCACCTGCGGTCCATATGGTCAAGGAATACATACCGCCTTTTCACCAAATAATCTGATTTGCCAAACACGCCTCCATCCCACATACTTTGCCGAAATTTCAGTAGAAACTATTATTTTTAGTACTTTTCAATAGCAAAATATAAGTTGGGATCACTGTTATTAGTTATCCACAGAAATCGGTGGTAAAAGTTTTGACAGCAATGAAGAGGTGGAGTCTGCGATTGATGGCTATTTTAGGAAGTTTGACCGTTTTGCTATAAACAGGGTATATAAGCTAAAGCGAGCTAAAAGGAGTTTATGTTAAACAATAAAGACAATTTTTTCCAACTTTTACGTGTCTTTTTTGCTAGGTCGGTTAGTTTTACCTTACCTTAAGAAAGTTATAAAAATAAATAAACTTTCACAAAAATCTTATATCTCACGCTTGTAGTTAACAGAGTTCGAATCAAAATAAGTATTCTATTATGATGCCTAACGTTATCCACTCCTCTGCTGTTGAATAACAAAGAGTAACAAAAATAATTTTTCCACGCTTTTTTTGTTTGTCCCTGTTTGATCTCTCGCCCATTTGTTTACTCGATATTTTCACTTTCTGCCAACATTTTTATGCAAATATTTACTTTCCTATCGTTTCAGCTTTTAATATTGAGTTTGGAGACTTATCCCTCAAAATTGATTAAGAAAGTTTTACCCAAAATCAATTGCAAACTTACATTTCTCCAGGACGCATACAAATTCATACTGAGAGAGGAGGTAAGTAGTTTCAAACTATTTCATTTAATACTTCTCATTGGAATTATGGATGAGGTAGAAGAATCCTGCTAAAGCGACAATGACTAAAAAAATTGTTGCCTGGACAAAATGGAATAAACTCAATTTATGCCACCAGACAATGCAATTTATTGTTGTGGTTGCGATAAAATGCGAAAAAGAGTTAAAAACAATCGATTTGTTTTCAATTCCAATTATAAACATCCGCAAAAAAATGGTGACACAATGACCACTTTGGTTTTTTTCTTTTTTTGTTTTTTGTTTTGTTTTACTAAACAGAATGTTGATTGCGAAATTATAATAAATAATATATTATTTTCTGTAATAGATGGGGCATCAGTGGTTTATTCTCTACTCAATATCTCATAAAATGTTTACTTACTGCTAACCGGCTTCATTACTGTTCTCTATCTCAATTAGTTAGCAATCAACAATTCCATAGTATTCAGTATTATTGCTATCATAGCCTACAACATCTTCTACAATTGTTTGGCCTGACAACTGGCTATAATCTGTCTCCCAGTTCATGGGATGAACCGCTCAAATTAGTTTTGTTCTTTGTTTCCTTAGAAGAGACACGACTTCAATAGGCTATATTTTGCTTTGTATTTGTATTACAATAAACCTATTTAACCTCTCATCCTCTATCATTCTCTTTGTCTTCTTGCAGAAATTGTGGCCAAAAATATTTCCAGAAGTTATGTTAATGGATTATCTTTTTACCAGTGAACGACAAATACGAAAGGATGTTGCTGTCTTAATTATCTCGTGTCTTATAGATCTGCAAGAGGATTTTCGTTATAATGTGAAACGTGCATTTCTTAGATATTTACTAAAGTAAGTTTCAAACAAAAAAAGAAAAAAAAAGATAAAAGGAACAGACGCTGAAAAAGCTGGTCACTCTTACTACCTTGGTAAGAAACTCAACACATATAGAAGTTTATAAGAACTCAGTATTAAGAAGTTTTTTTGCAAAACAATAAATGTAGCATAAGTTCAGGGAGGAACAACCCACTTTGAGGTTGGGGCAACACAAATTTTGTATGAGAAACCAATTTGGGCAAAACATATACCAAACACGGAAATGCATCTGAGAGCCTTGTAAAGTGTATTTTTTTCCAAAAACAAAAATACAAGACTTGTGAATTACTCGACTACTCGGAATGTTCGTCAGACTCATCCAGAAGACCTCCGCTCGAAAAATAATATGGGGCTGTATCGGGGATTGAACCCGCCATCATGCGAACAGTAGTCTTATGTACTAACCATTACACCACGATCGTTCCTCTATAAAGTATGTACTCCATATATGACATCTGATCGCCAATTTAGCCATTTTTATTCGTCAATCAAAAACAAAGAAAGAGCCATCCGAATTGTGAGCGTGGTTATAGAAAAAATGCTAAAAGATGAAAATTTTCTTAAAAAAAAAGAGCCAATTCGTCATTCACAGTACTGCAAGAATTAGTTTCTGGCATGCCCATTTGTCGATGGGTCGGTATAAAATCTTTTGCAAACAGTTCCAATGCAGAAAATTGATTTAATTAAAGTGACAAAAACGTCTTGCATGGGCACTAGAAAGGTTAGACTCACATTAATAACTTTTTAAAGGACATATCAACCGTAGATTAGTTCCTTATCCATTGCTTATAAGGTCCTGTCAGGTGTGATATGTGAAAGACTAAAGCCGATTCTAACTGACCTAATTGGACCTTACAGTGGACGTCATTGGTAGAAAACTGCGAGATATTTCTGCAGCCTTCTCAAGCATCGAGGAGGAAATTATTGGTTTCAACGAACAAAGATTCTACTCGTTTGGGACGCTGTGTGGACGTTGACAACTATAATTTTGAAGTAGTGAAAGAATTCATGTAGCTCGGTTAGACTCACTTTAATAACTTCTTAAAGGACCGTATCAATCGTGAATACCCGTTGCTTATAAGGTCCTGTCAAGTGTGATATGTGAAAGACTAAATCCGACTTTGACTTGATTGGACCTTACATTAGACATCATTGGCAGAAAACTGCGAAATGTTACTGCAGCCTTCTCAAGCATCGAGAAGGAAGCAGCGAAGCAGTTGTAAACGAGGACAAAACAAAGTTATTGGTTTCAGCGAAAGAATATTCCACTCGTTTGGGACGCTGTGTAAACGTTGACTACTAAAATTTTAAAGTGGTAGAAGAATTCATCTACCTCGGCTCCGCCGTAAGTAAAACGAATAATGTCAGCATGGAGATAAAGAGGAGAGTATTGCTTGCTAACAGATGTTACTATGCAAGCAATTCAATGATAAAGCCCTCTCTCGACAAACAAAAATCCGATTGTACCAGACGTTGTTTCTGCCTATCTTGTTATACGGCGCAGAATGATGGGTTATGACGCAAGTGAATGAATCAGTACTGGCAGTTTTCAAAAGGAAAATACTCCGGAAAACATATGAACTTATGATCGTTAACGGAGGGTATCAGCGTCGCATGAACAATGAGCTGCATAAGCTATATGCCGACATCGATGTGGTCAAACGCATTAAAATACAGCAACTGCGTTGGCTGGGTCATGTTGTGCGTAAGGGCCAAACGCTCCAGAACGGAAAGTTTTCGACAATGAACTCGATGGACGGCGCAGAAGCGGGTGACCAAAACTCCGTTGGAAGTTGCTATCGTAACTTGGTGTGATGAATTGGAGGAGAAGCGCAGAAGATCGAAGCGTCTGCAATTATTTTCGATGGGCGCCATATAATAGATAAGGATGTCTATTCCAGTCGCTACCTAAGAAGAAGATCAATCGCGCATAGTTATTTAGAAAATGGCAAAATCTTAAAATTTTGATTTAAAAATTGGTCAAAGTTAACGTAGCAAGTATAAGAAGTGGCGTTTTCGTCACGCTTACTTATCAAGTGATAGATCGATATGTTGTCCACTATGCAACAAATCGGTAATGTCACAGAAAAAAAAACGTCTACATAGACAAACTGACTTAGAGAACATAGTCCATTGTGATACCACGGAAACTAGAGATATAGCTGTTCCTAGTTTACCTCGTTTAATCATCCTGAGCGTCTCAAGAAGCTCTTAAGTCGGGTAATATATATACCGTTCAGATCTCCTAGGTCCCTAAAGAAATAAGAGCTCAGTGCTGAGCCTGCTCGATATATTTATACCTATATATATATATATATATATATCTATATATATATATATATATATATATATATATATATATATATATATATACCCAGCGGTATTCATAGCTTCTGTACCCTGTTTATAGCAAGAACTCTCAAACTCCTTAAAATAGTCATCAATCGCAGAATCCATCTATTCATAGTTTGAAAATTTCTTACCACTGAGTAATTTTTTCAAGTTTGGAAATACAAAATGATCCGAGGGAGCTAAATCTGGCAAATAAGGTGCATGATGAAGCAATTAACTTTGTGAGCTGGAGCATTGTCTTGATGGTTTTTCCAAGATTTTATCACTTGATGCTGCAATAAATTAGCATAACATTCACGGACTTTTTTCCATAATTTCGTCGCTCCAAAAATTGGGATTATATTAGCCGCTGATGGTTTTTCCTTTCTGAAGATAATCAATAAACGTATTCCATGCTCATCCCGAAAAACAGACGCCATGACCTTGCCTACAGATGGAACCGTCTTCGCCTTCTTTGGACACAATTCTCCCTTTCCAGCCCATTGCTTTGGCTGTTCCTTTATCTCAGGTGCAAAGTGGTGAACCCATATCTCACCCGGTTATAAATCGTTGAAAAAATTCGGTTTTATTGCAGTGAAACTTTGTCAAACACTCTACTAAAATATTTTCACTACCCTCTTTCTGCTCTACTGAAAGCAAGCGTGGCACCCATCTTGCGCATAGCTTTCTCATCTTCAAATCTTCGGTCAAAATACGATGTACAGAACTTTTTGAAATGCCCATCATTTCATCATCTAATATCACTTTGTGGCTTTTCTTAACCGTGCCTGTCGTGGACACCTCAATTGGTCGACCACTCCGGTATCGGTTTTGGCAGCTCGTACTGTCCTGTTTAAGCTGTGTTATTCAATGTACAAATATTACAGTCTTAAGCGAAGGAACAGATTCTCCCAAAGTAGAATCTAGCTCGGCTTTAATATAGGATGGACTGAGACCTTTCAAAATGGAAACATTGAATTACATAACGGTGACCAATTTTTTTCATGTTTGCAAATCCACTGACATCGTTTACTTTTGATGAGTCCAATAAAAATACTTAACAACGTGGCGCTTTAAAATTTAAAATATATGTTTTATAAGGTTATATTGGCACCATTTTTACTTCAGGTCGGTTAGTTTTTCATATTGTCCCATTTTCTGGGACCGATTCTAGCTATTTTTTAAACAATTTTTATCTTGCCATAAATTGAGCCTTCAAGGAAATATGGCACACAAACCTTAGAAAAAGGATAGACCAACCAGTAGTTGAAATATGCCAACGTTGTTTTCGATTTCCACCATGTCCGTATCCCCATTATTTATATGATTAAATCTTCATTGTAGCGTACCTTAATGTAATAATCACATATACGAGTATACACAGTGTCCATAATTTCTTATAATCCCTGTTATAATTTGCTACTGATTATGATCATTGGCACACAAAAACCATTTAGTTTCTCCACAGCTGTTGCAGACTACTTAAAACTTAAGACATTAAGAAAAATGTATATAACATCAGCTACAAGTTGATGCAGTAAACACATTACTTTAGTTGCGACTTCAAGCAGCGTCCAACTGGTGGACCTGGCGACCATCGTACCACCGTGGTGGTGGTGGTCGTTAGTACTTACATACCATTCAGCAGATTACGACACCTTATCATGTTATTATGCTGTTGAGTTGAGTTCCTTTACCAATTTCTGTAGTTTTTAGATGTTGGCATCGTTGAAGACTGTATAATATTTGTCGTTTTTTGCTTCTATGCTTTATTAAGATCACCTTTGGAACGGAAACGTTTACAATTGGAGCTGGAGCCGCCAGAGTTTCCCGTGATGACCATTCGAGCACCGGTGCCATGGAAAGTTTATGTGCAATTAGCACGAAATCATTTGGATCAAGTACTAATGACTACACATCCCAGTATAAGAGCTCTCAATTTGCTTTGGCATCAATTGTAAGTTTGTTTCAACTTCATTCTACCAGTAGAGAGAGAAAAAAAAACCGGGCAAGACTTGTGGTGACACTTACACATGTAGTTGTCTCAGAAGTTAGTAATGTTATTTATGTCCTTTCTGCATTTATCCTTTTCTTTCTTTTTTATTTGATTTTCATTGCTCTCCGGTTGCTTAATCATTACCTGGACATATCCGGCTCTGCGGGATTGCGCGTAAAGATACAACGATTTAGTTATTGTCGATGTTTCCCAGATAGTTTTACGTGATGTGCCCATGAATGCTGATGAGTTAATAAAATTCGTCCAAGAAAGTTGTGACACCATCAGAGATGTAAGTAATCTAAGAATTATTCAATAGGGTGGTTTGTTCTAACAGTTGGAGTGATTTGTTAATGGATTTGTGGCTGTAGCAAAATCACTTCGCAGATATCATATCATGTGCAGCACGGTAACAATTTTGCAACCAATGGTGTGTGATAAAAACTAAGCACGAGTACATCAACGAAGGCGGCCCAAAAACTAGCCGCCCTGACGCACAGATGGTGCCAGCAGTTTAAAAAAGTTTCCAACGCAGTATTTTTATTTGAACCATCAAAACTAAACGATCTCAGTGAATTTGTAAACATGGAAAAAATTGGCCACCGTTATGTAATTCAATATTTCCATTTGAAAGGTCTCAGTTCAATTAATATTAAAGTCGAGCTAGATTCTACTATTGGGGAGTCTGTTCCTTCGTTTACAACTGTAAAATATAGAGGTCGTACGAGCTGCAGTGGGTAACCAAATTAAGATGTCAACGCCAGACAGGGTTAAGAAAATTCACAAAATAATATTGGATATTCGTCGGCTTAAGGTGCGTGAACTAGCTGAGATGATAGGCATTTCAAAATTGCTATACGTCGTATAATGACCGAAGATTGGAAGATGAGAAAACTTTGCGCAAGATGGGTGCCGCGTTTGCTTTTAATACAGAAAAAACAGTGTCGTGAAAATGTTTCAATAGGGTGTTTGGTGATGTTTCACTTCAATAAAGTCGAATTTTTGCGTTAATTTATAACTATGGATGAGACATAAGCCCACCATTTGGGACATGTGGAAAAGCCATTGCATTCGGGAAAATGTACTCTTTGTTACCGTCAATTTCGAGCACTATGGCGGTATGACAACCGACTTTTTTTTACCTGGAATTGAAGATTATGAACTAGATGATATGTGGTGTCAACAAGATGGTACCAAAAGCCACACAACACGACCGATTTTGTCAATATTGCATTAGAAATTTCCAGAAAGCGTGTTTTCAGGTTTTGACGCCGCCAATTGGCCACCAGCATCATACGACTTGATGCAGTTACACGGTTATGGGGCTACGTCAAAAACCGTGTTTGGGCAGGTAATGCCCAAATGTACCGGCCACATGTCGAAAACTACCTTAAGAGGATCCACTGCTGAAACAGAAGTGGTCATTTAAATGACATTTTATTTCGTACATATCGGCAAGGTTCAAACATTATAATGAAATAAAAGTTTCATCGAAATCATAGCTTTATGTGTGTTTTATTTAGCGTCGCTTTTGAAACCGAAAAAATGGATAATCCTGCGTATTCTTTCAGAAAAATAAGTAGAGAATTTAATTTGAATAAGTAATGAATATTTTGTGTTTTATTGACTACTTCCTGGTATGTTTTTTTATATCGACAGGATGTGCGGTTTGTAAGAGATCATACTAAATGTGGACGGAGTTATTGAGTAATATCAAAAAAGATTTGTCAGTGGACAAATAAGTTAATCCTATTTGGCATAAGACTCATTTACTCATCTGAAGCAAAATAGCAGAATATTTTGTAGTTGGTGCAGTACACATAATTTAGTTGGAAGAAAGTCTAGATAAAATTTTTAGGGTTTAAATTATTTAGAAAAAATAAAAGGTAAATCATATTTAATTTCTCCAGCAATTTCATCATTTGTTGACTGGAAAAATTCACTAAATCAATATTTATCTATGAAAGGAGGGCTTCTCCTATGCTCACATAGCTCACAGGAATACGACAGTTCTCGACGCAACCATTTGGACCAGAAATTTTTGTCATATTTTTCTTAATTAAAAACAACGTACAGTGGTGATTGATGGATATTGAATCAAGGAACCATTTCAATTTATGTACATTTGGAAGGGACTCCTCAAACTTTCACTGAAAAACTTACTGCTTACTTAAACGAAGGTGCGTTAGACGCCTTTTGCGATACTGTGAACTGAAATCTTTCAAGGTGGGCATTTGAGTTACGGTCCCAATTTGTAGCAACAGTCCGACTTTGCGCATGTTCACTTCTTACACATTCTAAACTCCCTCCTCTATCTGTTGCAAAAGTCGCAATTAGATGCGAAATAACAGCTAGCAGAAAACAAACCACCCTACTGTTGACATCACTTACTTCATATAGGTGGACGTTTACGGTGAAAGTATTGTGGCAATATTATGAACAAGTTATTAACTAATATCTACTATTTCTGTAACTTTTTGCACAGTTGCTACTCAAAGATTGGATACCTCGCTGTGCCGATATGATGGATGTCATGCGTAAGACTTGGAAAGACTTGATACCTATGCGTGGTCATTATGGTGGACGTGCTGCCATATTATTTCGATGTGTTCATGCCCTGATGTCACATCACCTAGAAAGTTTGATAACAAGAAGTCTAATGTATTTGTACAAGACGCTGTGTGATTATATGGTAAGTGTGTGACCGCATACAAAGTGCTTAAAACAATTTGACTGATTTGGAAAGTTTTTTCTTTGTAACTCCTCTATCTCATTGTAGGATGGCAATGATATTGAGAAATATAATATGTTTGATGCTAAACTAAAAAGAAGACCTTTTATGACGTTGATTGTTTCGGTAATTGGTGCTCACTTCAGTAATCCGGAACGGGTGGATCATCCTCCAAGAGATAAAATACCAAAAATCTATGAAGAAGAATCGGAGGATGCAGATCCTTTTTATCGCAGGCCAAGCATTGTGATAATGGAACAGGTAACGAATTGTCAGAAATAATACAAACATTGAAAATATAGCATTTAAATTTCAAAAATCAAAAACTTTAAAATATAATCGGTTTTAAATATTTTTTGTCAATTTACGTCTACACAAAAGAGGGTACGAATATACGAAAGCGGTCCCAAAACTAACCGACCTAACAATGAAGGCACAAAAAAATTAGGAAAAATTTTCTTTATTTTTTAACAAAATCTCAATTTAAGTCGATAGATTTTTGCCAGGGATATTCAATAGTAAGAACAGTTTATAATAAGAACTATCAAACTCCTTAAAATAGCCACCCAACGCAGACTCCACCTCTTCATTGTTGGTAAATATTTTTCCACCGAACCATTATTTCAAGTTTGGAAATAGAAAATAGTAGTCTTCGCCTTCTTCGAACACGACTATTCCATTCCAGTCCACTGCTTTAACTGTTCCTATAACATATAGCGCTGAAACATCGCCAAAAACTCTACAGAAACATCTTCACGACGCTGTCGTTGCTCTTTTGAAAGCAGACGCGGCACCCATCTCGCGCACAGCTTTCCCATCTTCAAATCTTTAGCCAATATATATTATTGATATTGATTATCTTTACAGAAAAAAAAACACCAACGGCGAATATTATGCTAATTTGTTGCAGCGTTTAGGTGATGAATTTATGGAAAAGAGGCCGCATTTGGCAAAAACAGAAGTGTTGTTTCATCAAGACAATGCTCCAGTTCACACATTAACTATTGCAATGACCAAAATTAATGAATTTAAGTTCGAATTGTGTCATCACCCAATTTATTCACCAGATTTAACTCCCTCGGATTATTTTCTATTTCCAAACTTGAAAAAATGATTTACCAACAATAAATAGTTGATGGCTAAACAGGATATGTTAGTTATTGAGTATCGCTGATAGTGGAAAATGATGGTAAGAAATGAAAAAACCCAACTATTTTGTGTCTTCTTTGTTAGATCGACCAGTTTTGGGACCGCTCTCGTAAGTATTTTCTGCAATATAAGTAAATCACCTAAAATATTTTTAAACAAACATATTTAACAGAAATTTTGTAGCAGATCCAAAAAGTGGAAGACCAATAATTTAATTCAATATTTTATTTCCCATAGCCTGATATTGAAGTGGATGAGCTCACCGACTTCCTTACGAAAAACTGGGGTAAATTGCATGCATTTCCCTACATTGGCAGTCTACCTGATTTATTCATTGACATCTTTAAGCGAATATTAAAAGTAGGATATGAACTGCCACGCTTGGAGTATGTAATGTCAAATGGTAGGTGGTATCATAATATAAGGTTATCGATTTAATGATTTCAAGACCGCCGGTCTGGCAAGGCTGTCAGCTATTAAATAACTGTCATTTGAAGTGTTATTTATTTAGAGAAAGATTCACCATTTACGGATATGGATCGCTTAACAATAGAAGAATGCGTAAAAAATCAAACGTGGTTTTGGATTGTGGAAAATCCTTCGCATCCGGAAAATATTGATTGAATATGAAAAATGACTGTAGAAAAAATTTTAAAAATGTAAATGACGCTGGAGGAACCTCAACCGGATGCACTACTGCAGCCAATCCAGAGGCAGTCATTTAAATGATATTGTATTTTGTACATAATGGCAAAGTCCCAGCATTATAATGAAATTAAAATTTTATCCAAATCATAGCTTTATGTGCTTAATTTAGCTTTACTTTTGAAGCCGAAAAATGGATAACGCTATATATATATATTGATTACAAATGTAAATATAATTTATTATTTCCGTACATGTATTTTTATTCCAGATCCGGATACGTTTGGCTATTTACATTGCGTTGACGAAACTCATCCTGATATGGTGAAATTATATGACAAAATTACCAATATTGTGGAGAGAAACCGAAGAGGACCAATAGTTTATCTTCTCCCCGTATACAAGTATTATTATGCTCTGCTGTCGAATAGACTTCAACCACTTGTAGAGAAAATATT
>JAHXMU010000086.1:309121-325984 GCA_019455685.1 Philornis downsi | reverse complement strand
ATAAATCATGAGCTGTATGAGTTGTATACCAGGATAGTCAACAGTCATATTGTGCGGATGCATCAGAATGTTCCACCACAAGAAATCTTCGATAATGAATTAAATGACTGACCCAAAGAAGGCGACTAAAATTTCATTGGAAAGATCAGGTTTCTGAAATAATGTCAACTCTCAGGTGTTGCGTATTGGGTAAGGTCCTCATACGATCGAACTGTATACAATTTTTTCAATTTGTGTAACATAACGCAAAACAATTTGTGTTCTAATGGCCGCCTTTGCAAGTAATTTTATCAGTCGTGAATTAGAAATACTTGTATAAAACTTATTTGGAATTTTATGTTATTTAAGCCGATTTAAGTCGAATATAAATATCAAAATAACAACTTCAATTAAGACTTTAATTAGTGGATATTTAGTTAATAGAAAAAAAGTAATGTAAATTTGACATTTTGAATACACATTTGAATATTTTAGTGTACCCACACCTATTGCATTAGCAGCCCATGTATGCCTTTTAAAAACGAGAACAATTTTGTCGTATTTAAGGAGATTTATTTAGTGCATCTTAAGACGGCTGATCCATAACCCACGCAGATCTCAAGTCAGGATTATGGGCGATGTACAAAATCGCCAGATCCTTTGCGTACATCCTATGCAAAGTAATCGATTTGAAAAACACAACTTTTATAATTTATAGCTACTGTGTATGAAATGCATCTTTCCCTTGTCTATCAATTAGCAATATAAACTGCCTTTATTTGATGAATAAGTAGTAAAATTCGTTTAGAGCAGGCAAGTTATTTTCTGTTGGACCAACTTCAAAACAATTTTGAATTTAGGCTTTCTTCTGCTGGTACTGCCCATAAAAAGTAAAGTTTTATGTAGTTGATCATTTGAGAAGAATTGTAAGAAGTTTATGACAGAACACAGGAATATTACTTTATTGCAACTGTTTGTTTTTCGAACATACCCACAATCACACCCTCCTACTTTATTTAAATAATGTCGTTTTTTTCTAGACTTTCGAAATAAACGACTTTCTTGCTTACGATATTTCAAACATTTTTTTTTTTTTGTAACGAATTATCAAGTCATTAACCTTTCGACCGCGATAAACTTAAGGATATACACTGCAAAAAAAAGTTGATCCAAATTTAAAATAAGGTCTAAGCAATCTTTCGAGAAAACAAAACAATAAATAAAAGAATTAGATTCGTTTACAAACCACACATATTAATTTTTTATTTTTTTTTTATTTTTTGCTCAGTGCATTTTAAACTTTCAGTTCGGAATTTGTTTTTGAAAATGTTGCACAATCGTTGTGCTTTCGAACGGATTAGCTTAACTAAGACATTTTTTTCTCGGTGCATCCTCACAGGAATTCAAATTGAAATCTTATGCTCAATAGACTATCCATTCATTCATGCGGCTTCATCATTGTAAAGGAGACTTCAACTATAAAAGCGATTCAGCAATCGCAAAAGAAATCTTACAGATGAATATTCTTTTACATACAAACAAACAAACAAACAAACAGACGCATAGACAACTCTTTTTAAGTTGAGAAAATAAATTTTCAGATTTTGATACAATCTAAAGTTTGTTCTTCCTCTCATCCATCTCAACTTCTTTAAGATGATGCACACGAAAGACGAAATTGTAGGATAAACCATAGCGAATGACAGGCAAAAAATGTGACAGGAAAAAAAGCTGCTGCAGCACGTAAAAATCATAGAATCCCTTCGTGCAGCAGTCAGTCAGTTGCGGCAATACAATTGACCAGTTTCTTGCAGCACCGAGAACAAAATAACTGAAGGTTGCTAGAAAAAGTAGCAAGCTGTGCTAACGGCAAATTTAAGGATGATTTACAAGATATTTTGCTATCACAACACACGCTAAATGCACTTCATGGCTGAATGGAAGGAACAAAAACAAAATACGTAACTAAGCAAAGCGGTCTTCGCTTCTACTCCTGTTGGATGACTATGGCTGTGCCGATGATTAGAATGTGGATGTGAATGATAAAGAGCACCCACACGTTCGAGAGGATTAGTGTAGAAGTTAAACTTTCAAGCGTAGATAGACTATCAATGGCACTTCGAAGCGATATTAAACACATGAATACTAGAATACGCGAAACGTTTCCATTATAAACAGCCATGCCAAACTGTATAACATCCAACATCACTGTAAACTAAGCGTTTGTACGATAGCCAATCTGGACTCATTAAGCATTTTCATTATAATAACATCAATGATATCAAGATATTCATGTTAGCAAATATAATACTGGATAACAGAAGGAAAATTTATATTAGAATAATATTTATATAACCTCAAACAAAGGATAGGAGTGTACTAAGTTTATCATTGTGTTTATTGAAATAGTGATCTGAGACATCAAAAGTATGCAAAATCTTGACTGTGATAAAAACCTATACCGATTAGGGAACGGCCGTCTATCTTCACAAACATCCAACCATGTTTACCTCCTCAAAGTGTCTGGTGGAAGCACGAAATTTTGAAAAAATATATCTCATAGTTCACAATAGGACAAACTTGCAAAAAATTTATGTATACAAGAGCTGAATATCCATCTAGAGAAGTTGAAATTTTTAAAATTTTTTAAACAATCAGTTACAAGCAACAAAAAAAGGGCGTTAGTACGTTATTGTACCGGTATGGAAATATCAGTCTGTTGAAAACAGAATCCTTTTGTGATGATGCAAAAAAGAGCGTGCGGCCAGAAAAGCAGTAGCGAATCATCCAATTGTTACCAAATACAGCTCTAAATTAACGCATAACAAAATAAGTATAATTAGAATATATCGAAGTGTACTTAGAAATAAAGGAGGTATCATCTACGACGGCGGTCCCAAAAACTAACCGACCTAACAAAGAAGATACCAGAAACTTTCTTTATTTGTTAAGATAATCTTTTTTTAGCTCGATACACTTTCTCTAGCGATATTCAAAGCTTTTATACTCTGTTTATAGAAAGAACTGTAAAACTCCTTAAAATACCCATCAAACGCAGATTTCACCTCTTCATTGTTGGCAAATCCTTTATCACCGAGCCATTTTTTCAAGTTTGGAAATAGAAAATAGTGCAAGGGAACTAAATCTGGCGAATAAAGTGCATGATGAAGCAATTCAAATTTTAATTCATTAATTTTGGCCATCGCAATAGTGAATGTGTGAATTGGAGCATTGTATTGATGCAGCAACACTTCCTTTTTCGCCAAATGCGGCCTCTTTTCCTTAATTTCACCACCTGCAATAAATTCGCATAATATTCGCCGTTGATGGTTTTTCCTTTTTGAAAACATAATAATAAACATAATCTTATGCGCATCCCAAAAAACAGACGCTTTGCTTGCAGATGAAACTGTCCTCATCTTCTTTGGATACGATTCTTCCATTCCGGACCACTGCTTTCACTGCTCCTTTGCCTCAGGTGTGAAGTGGTAGACCCATGTCTCATCCATGGTCATAAATCGAAGCAAAAATTCGACTTTATTGCGGTGAAACAAACACTCTACTGAAACATCTCTACGACGATGTTTTTGCTCTGTTAGAAGCAAGCGCGGCACCCATCTTACGCACAGCACTATACGTATGCACTTACCTATAGCACTTTGTTTATCATTTCAGTTAGCTTACGCACCTTTAGCCGACGATCATTCAATACCATTTTGTGAATTCCCTTAACCGTTTCTGGCGTGGACACCTCAATTGGTCATACGAATCCCAAGAAACAGACACCTTCGCCTGCTTTGGACACGAATCTCCCATCCCAGGCCACTGCTTTTACTGTTGCTTTACCTCAGGTGTGAAGTGGTGGACTCATGCCTCATTCATGGTCACAAATCAATGCAAAAAATCGACTTTATTGCGATGAAACATCGCCAAACACTCTACTGAAACATCTTCAAGCCGCCTTTTTTACTCTATTGAAAGCAAGCGCGGCACCCATCTTTCGCACAACTTTCTCATCTCCAAATCTTCGGTCAATATACGATATATAGCACTCTGCTTATCATTTCAGCTAGCTTACGCACCTTCAGCCGACGATCATCCAATACTATTTTGTGGACAATACTATTCTCTTAACCGTTTCTGACATGGACACCTCAATTGGTCGACCACTACAGTGTTCGTCTTGGCAGCTCGTACGGCCATGTTTAAACTCTGCTACCCAATATTTTACAGTCATAAACGAAGGGGCGGACTCCCACAGAGTAGAATATAGCTTGGTTTTGGTATTGGTTGGACGGAGACCTTTCAAATGGAAATATTGAATTACGTAACGGTGACCAATTTTTTCTGTTTACAAATTTACAATTTCACTGAGATCGTTTACTTTTGATGGCTCAAATAAAAATATCAAACAACGTGGCACCTTAACACTTACAATACATATTTTATAAGGTTGCCACTTTTCACCAGGTCGGCTAGTTTTGAGGCCGTCATTATCGATAAACCGGTTAATTTATGTGGGAGGTAGCCAAAAGAACATGTTAATATGGACCTAATTTTCTTAGAATTCATACATAATATACAAAATTGAAAATTACCGCAGCTTACAAAGAAATATTGAATTTCGATATGTATTTAGTGGGAGGCAGTAACTTTGCTGAAACTTTGCGCCAAATTGAGCAGCGTATCAATTATTTGCTTTAAAGGAAAGATAGAATTTCGATAAATCTTTATTGGAGGCATAGCAATGCAGCCAGTAACTTTGCCAAGTGTTTCAGCAGTATTAAATTTAGCAAAATTTAAGGCAATTGAATCAAGGATATAAACTAAACCATATGTGGGTTAAATCGGTCGGAACGTGCGAGAAGGTTTACTAGATTTTCCTCGAATTTTTTTAAAATATAAACCAATAAAATATTATAAAGCATTAAAATAATCTAGACTATTACAGCAAATCGATTTGAAATTACCGAAGAATGGCTAACCTTGAATAAATTAATCAGTTTGTCTGGTAAGCACCAGATCGGGCGAGAGTCAATACAGTCAATTTTCATTTATAGATCGAGTTTAACCAAACGCTTGGTAAGTGTTAAATTTAACGGGATTTAGTGCCCTTGAATGACCCACTTTATGGATATGTGGGATAAGGCTACTTTTATGGGAGGTGTCAGAAGGAATCTGTTCAGTAGCGTGGATTTTTTCCAAACATTACCAAGCATTGTATGAAACGGGCAAAAAACTGGATAACTACGGGCTACCAGCTATACATCAGAAGGGAAAAAATTAAATTTCGAAAAATCGACTAATTTGTGCCGGAAGATGTGTGAACTATATTGATTTCCAAAAACAATATTAACAAAGTGTATTCTTGAGGAGTTCATTCTCAAATTACAACAAAATTCATCAGCCACCCTGTACATTCGCAGAAGGCCAAAGTTGTAGACTTTGCTATTGAATAACAAATTTTCTTGCATTACATGAAAGAGAGCTTTATAGATTCAGTGAGCTCGCACGCATTCCATTTTTAGTCTCACTCAACGAAGACCTGCAGTTAACGACGATTTCGAACGTCACAGTTTCAGAAGCATTTACAAGACTTATCGGTTACTCGACTATGCGATGTGTTCGTAAGACACATTTATGTAACCGCTGTTCAAACAATGATAGTTGGCTGCATGCGAAATTGAACCAGCGATTACGTGAACGATAGTCGAGTGTACTAACCATCGAGCCACTGTCGGCCACTTGTTGTTGCATAATGCAAAAAAATAAAAAAAAAACAAAAAATAGGATTTCTCAGTGAAAACATACCGTAAGTCTATAAATGGGACAAGAAAACATTTTTGATGGGCCTACCTATCTGATAGTGAGTCGGTACGTCATTCACAACCTTATGGATCTGAATCCATAGTACTCATTATGCAAGTGTCGGACTTATGACGCCATCCACTCGTTTGATATGGCTTGATATTGCAGCTTAAAAGTATTTATTCTAAACAGATTTAAAAATGATACTCTATGAAGGAATGCTATACAAAATCCATAGAAATGGGTTAATTTCGTAAATGAAATAGGACAGTCTGTTCTTGAAAATCGAAGCCTAGCTTCTTCGATTAACTTCAGCTAATTATGTTAGTGAAAATTTGGTAGTCCTCAAAAATGTCTGTCCTACTATAATATAAATATACCTTGTTAGTAAACCAAATGTGTATGAGCTTGATACATAGTAGACTTTAAATAGCTTACTGGTTCCAAGATAATCTCAACCTTTTTCCTTACTATTATTATTATTTTTTTGTCCCTTAAAGTAGCACCAGGTCCATACCTGGTTTTGATTCAATTTTAGTTTTGCTGCAATTTGAACATTATTTTTAATTTACAAATATCTGTGCCCCAACTTGATTCCCTTGAAAATAGCAATTAATGCAAAAACTTCCCTAATCGCACCCCTCGTTCTGGGTGACCAAGGAATAAATGCATTCTACTTCTACTGCAGCGACTAAATGGTGATACTGATGCTATTTTATACTTGACGTATTTTTACAGGATGTACGAAAGATTCCAGTGCCTTAATGCGGATGTCATAGCAGAGGAAATAGAGAACATGTACCGGGTAAGTAGGAAGCAATTGATGGAATTACAACATGACCAACCAACCATTCCTATAAAAACTCGAAAAAAAAACAAAATACGGCACAAGAAATACAGAAGAAAAACACAGCAATAAAGCACAACAAGAATTCGCTCTGACTTCAGCTAATGCACCATCAAAGCATTCCCCAGTTAAAATTCTATACCACCACCCATCCACCAGCAATAAATGAATGGGCGACGTTCTCCTATAGGAGTTTGCAACAGGACCACCAAAGAGATACCAGAGAGTATCGCAACGTGTTATGATGGCAGTAAAGGAAAATAAAGCTACTGCTGTTGGTGCAGCATCAAGGGTCAAACGATGCTACAGTTGCAATATAACGCATCATTGCATTGCTGCACGTACATTTCCATGAATATTCGAAACTCTGCATCCACCTCCAATCTGCTCGCATACACTCGAATGATTTGCGTTCCTTATGACTTTTCCACTTTTTTTGTTTCCCTCTATCCCAGATTGTGTACAAACTTTCACGCCAGCTCGCTTCTAATCCGATTGCTAAGCGCGCCGCTGAGCAAGTACGGGTAAAAATTGAGAAATTTCGTGTTTATTTGCCCATCCTGGATGCCATTTGCCGTCACGGTTTGGAGCAACGTCACTGGGACATGATATCAAAGCATATGGGTAAGGAGTGCAATCCAGCGCTGTATCCCAGTCTGAAAGATATGATAGACGCTGGCATTATGACCATTCTGCCACAGTTGGAAGAAATCTCTATAGCGGCTGGCAAAGAATATGATTTAAATCAAGTTTTGGATAATATGAAAAAGGACTGGACGAATGTGTGCTTCGACGTATTACAATACCGTGATTCTGACACCCACATCCTGGCCTCATTGGATGACATACAGACGCTTCTAGATGATCACCTCATGCGTACACAAGCCATGAAGAGGTCTCCCTTCATAGCCGCGCTTGGCACTAAGGCCGATGACTGGGAGAATCGCTTAGCGCTCATACAAAATATTATGGACACTTGGACGCAAGTCCAGGTCACCTGGATGTATTTGGAGCCCATATTTTGTTCGGAAGATATTATGCGTCAAATGCCATTGGAGGGACGCAGTTTTAAGGCTGTCGATAAAACATGGCGTCGTATTATGCGCCATACATTGGAAGATCTGCATGTAATGGCTGCCACAGATTACCCAGACATGTTGGCTATATTTAAGAAGTCTCTGGAAGATTTGGAGACTGTTCAGAAGGGTTTAAACACCTACTTGGAACAGAAACGTTTATTCTTTGCGCGTTTCTTTTTCTTATCCAATGATGAACTTTTGGAAATTTTATCGGAAACCAAAGATCCGTTGCGGGTTCAGCCTCATTTGAAGAAATGCTTTGAAGGGGTAAGTTGACTTTAAGTGGTATATGATTAGATATGTATATACAGTAGTGGTCAAAATATTTGCAACCCAGATGGCATGTTCGGTTTGCATTTTTCTGTTTTGTTTTAATTACTCATTTAGGAAAAGTTGTTGTTGTTTTCTTAACTTCACTCGTTATTTTTGTTAATCAACAAGAAGAAGAAATAAAAACAATTCCATTACTTTACAACAATAAGAAAACGAAATTGCTACAAATAGTAGAAATTGAGTGTTCAAAACATTTGCAACTCTCCTTTCTCTTATTTTTGACTATGCACTATCACTAACAAATGCTAAGACATAACGGTAATCACATTCCTTTTAATCATTTACGATTTATGGATTGGTATTTCATCAAAAAAATCTTGTTCATTGTTTTGTTAAAGTAGTTTTAGTTAGGAGTTAAAAAGGCTTACTTGGCTTTACAAATTTTTGAGAGAATTGGCTGGAAACAAAAACTGTTCGGAAAATGGACTTTCTCATAAAGAAATTTCTATAAAATATGGCATTCACAAATCGGCGGATTGTCGCATAGTTTACAATGGAAACATCCAAACAGTTGATAAAGGTGGAAGACGCCGTGCAACAACTGCACGTAAAGATCAGAAAATCAAAAATTTTTTTACGAAATTTCCAAAAGCTGTTCCCAGAGAAGCCGAAACAGAAATTCCCGTTAATGCGAGCCTCTCCACTATAAAAAGAATAGCCCGAGGTTATGGTCTCAGAAGCTACAGGTGCACGAAAAAACCATTTATGTCAGAAAAAAATCGTAGAGCTCGCCTCAACTTTGCTCAAACAGATTTTAATTGGACTCAACAGTAATGGAAAAATGTGTTATGGTCTGACGAGTCAAAATTTAAGCTCCGAGCATCAAATGCAAGAGTCAACGTTCGACGACCTCAGGGAGAAAAATTTGATCATAGGTACACAGTTGCTACAGTAAATCAATCAATTGCGGTTATTTACATGAGTCTTGCCGTAAGGCCTTACACCTGTTTTCTCCTTTTTCTTTTCCTTTGTATCTTTCTTTTCTTTTTTGCGATAGGCAGCACCCTTTCGGGGTACTCAAACTAATCCCGAAAGGATTAGTCGAAGTACCTTTGAGATAAGAAGCAAGTCCTCTTGGAAAATTTCCTCAGGGCTTGCTACCTCTCTCAGCCAAACTACCTTTGGAGTCGCTGGTATGAAGTGAGCTTCATCCCGGTTAGGAGTGAGGCCTATCTAGACACCTCAGATAGACGATGAACAGTGTTTTCCAAGTTCCCGCATTACCTTCAGGAGACCCTGAAGCAACACAAAAACACTGAACGCACATGTTCAGGCAACCATAGCCAGCACGATGCTCCCACAAGGGGTCCAACGCCACGACCAGGCAAAAACAAAATGTTCCTGGGGCTCCTGATCTCCCGTGCTACCAGAAGAGAAGAACCCTCTGGTCAGAGTTTCGCTGACAAAGACTGCTCCAGTTTTGCTATATTATACCTCGAATGGAACTGGTCGTCCATCGTATACGCCATAAATTTTCAATGTCCGAGGAGAAATATCGACACAATAATATGTGTCATGCTCTTCTAGTCTATTTACCATATCTCTCTTCAAACGACCTTCATGGTAGTGCGGCTATACAACAGAAAAAAAAATCTTTCGATATCTCGATTCTTCTTATGGTCTTCTTTATGGTCGTTCCTGTTGTCTGGGAAGTTGTTACAGTAAAGCACGGAGGAGGAAATGTTTCTCGGGATATAGAATAGGGCCAATTCATCGCATTACTGATACAATGACAGACACAATCGATAGAGATCTTCTGAGCTTAGTTATGCTTCCGTACGCTGAATGGGAAATGCCACTTTTGTGGACATTTCAGCACGACAACGATCCCAAACACACGGCTAAGGTTGTTATAGACTGGTTGAAGGAAAGTCCAAATCAAGGTTATGTCGTGGCCACTTCAATCTGCTGATCTCAAACCGATTGAGAACATGTAGATGATTGTCAAACGTTATATCGAAAATGTAGTATTCCGGAATGGTGATGAGCATTTCGTCGAATTGGAAAAGTAGTGGAATGCCATTTTTAGCGATTAAATTGAAAAGCTTATTTTCTCAATGCCTAAAAGATGTTCGGATGTAATAAAAACAACTGTTGTGCCGTGTTCATGTAATATTAAATACTTAATATTGTTTTTTTTTTTCATGAGCTTCGAATGCTTTGAACACTTGAATTTCGACCTATTTTGTTAAAACAATGTTTTTTTTTTTTGAGGTAATGAATATTTTTGGTTTTGCCATATATTAAAAAAAGTAACTGAATTTAGTAAAAAGAAAATGAATTAAGAGAATTTTTAAAGTGTTTTGATTAAAAAAATTTACTTAAAGTTAAAATTTCATTTAGGTTGCATATGTTTTGACCACCACTGTATAATAAAATGCAATACTTAGGATTAAACAAAGACTATAAGCATAACATTGAACGTTTGGTTTATAGATAGAGTGAATGAGAATTCGCATATGATTAGATTTTTGAACAATTTATGCGATAAAATGTTGTAGAAAGAAATAGACCGCACGACAGGCGGCTGTTCAGGTTATGGACAGCAAGTAGACGCAGACTTTTCTGACAAAATCATGTTCGGCAGTGAGCCTCATTTTCATCTTGATGATTATTCTAACCCATAACTTAGCTTGTTCACAAAATTTAATCGATCACAGTGATAAAACAGGATAGGACAATTGCAATGGTATGGCAATATCATAGCAGAATCACAATATTTAATTTATTTCCTCTTTTGAAATGTATAATTAGCTATTTTATTACCTTGTTTATATGAAAATGGTCCATTGACAATAACTGAAATGATACGTCTTAGTATTGTAGAATGATATACAAAACTGAAAGTAATTAAGAAAATAATCATTTTTACGTATTTTATCTTTTCTAGATATGTATGTTGACATTTGATGATAATTTGGAAATAACCGAAATGATATCTGATGAAGGTGAGAAAGTTGCCTTGGTGCGGAAGATTAATCCACAGACAGCAAATGTAAGTACTTTAAACAAAATTTATATTAGATAAGATCAGGCATATCGCCGATATCTCATTTTTTGAAAAAAAAAACTGTGAAATTATTATGTTAAATCACTTAAAACCCCTCTTTTTTATCAGAAATCCTTGTGATAGACACATTAACTAACTAATCCTTGTTCAGCGTAATAATATTTTATGTTACACTTTTATTTATTTCTGGTGTACATATATGTATATTCATGTATAAATGCATTTCTGTTCACTAAGATGGCAACTCGGTTAGGTTAGGTCAGTATTGGCAGTCTGAATAGACAGGCCCACTTAGACTGTATAGTTCGTTGTGATACCACAAAAACTAGAGATATATAGGTAGATGTCTCTGGTTTCCCCCGTTGAACCATCCTGGGCGCCTCCAGAAGCTCTTAAGTCGGAAATTATTTATATCATCTAGATCTCCTAGGCCCCTTAAGAAATAAGAGCCCAGTGTTGATCCCCGGCGGTTCGTCAGGGTGGGGCAATTGCAGAGAAGATGTCCTATTGACTCCTCCTCCTTTTCATCCCCACAGCTTCGGCAGAAGTCACCAGTCGCAACCCTCAATCTCATGCCGGATACAAGCAATGAGACGTCGGGTCTTGACAGTGACATCAGTATGCGTGAACGTTTCAGATCCAGGCGAGGCTACATCTGTTTGGATTGGGGTTATCCAGCCTCGGAGAGACTCCCACTTACCATTTGCAACTAAATATGCTCTATCTCGCAGTAGGAGCTTGCAAGTGCCCATAGTCATGCTCACGAGTTCCAACTCGGCTGGAGTCTGTAAGGTTGTCCCTAGTCTAGTTAGTTCGTCTGCTCTGCAGTTCCCTGGTATGTCTCTGGTATAAGTAAATGATACTTCTTGTCGAACAGTGGTTCAGCCAGAGTGTAGTCTATGGTGCCTGTCATGTCAGGCATCATGTTAAGGATCACACTGTGACCATAACCACTGTTTGACCACTGTGTCAGCTCTCTTAGTCTTACCGCCGTAGCTGCGGCAGTCTGCATATTAATTATGTCCAGGGGCAGTAAATGCAAAATTACATTTAGTGCATCGGATGGAGAAGTGCGGAGAGCACCTGTGATGCACAGACTAGAGATGACAACTAAATGTACAGAAAAAAATTATTGGAATTCTAAGCTTCGCGTGGTCTAATATGGGGTTATCCATTTTCGGTTCCAAAAGTAAAGTTAAATAAAACACACATAAAGCTATAATGAAACTTCGATGGAACTTTTATTTCATTATAATGCTTGAAACAGTATATACAAAATACAATGCCAATTAAATGACCGTCTCTGGAAACGCAGCAGTGAATCCTTTTAAGGTACTTTTTGGCTACTGCCTCTGGGTGGTTGCAACAGTGGTCTGTGGATTTGCGATAGCTTTCGACCACTTTTTCCTACATTTCGGTTGGTATTTCTGCGATAGCTTGACGAATGTTGGTTTTCAAATGCTTCAACGTTTGGGGAATATCCGCGTAAACATGGTGTTTGAAGTGAATGAAAAAAAAAGTATATATAACGGCGTCAAATCGCATGATCTTGGTGGCTAATTGATATCGCCAAAACGTTAAATTACGCTTTCTAAAAAGCGTAATTCTTCTCATGCATTAAAGCCAAAATCGGTAGTGTCGTAGCGTCCGGTTCATAATCTTCTGTTGCAGTTCAAAAAAAAAGGTGGTTATCATACGGCTATAGAGCTCTGAATTGAAATTTGAATTAACTGCTACACTTTCATTAACAAAAGCGATATTTTCGGCAGTGCGTACATTCCAATAATGCACAAGCCTGACCGCATCTGTAGCGCTTCCAGTCTCTTAAAATTTCTTTATCATCTTACCAATTCGTTGGACAGTAGGTCGATTATGACGACCATAATCAGCCCGTAAAAGTTCCCACAATTGAGTAACCAGTTTTTAATAAGTTTTATCAATTTTTTCACTTTCTTCGGTTGTTAAACGATCCATATTCGTAAATGGCAAACCTTTCACTAAATAAATACCACTTCAGATGACAGACATTTAATACCAAATATAGAAATAACTTAACTGATCGCAGTTATCATCGCACCTGTTCATCACATTGGGACTTTTTCCTGCACAAAAATACTTTTGATATTCATAATTGTTCGTAATATTCAAAGACAGCACTTGTGTATTTGTTGTCGTTAGTTAAACTATTATAAGAAGTGGTTTAAGAAAACTTCTATATTTTTGTTTAATGCAGAGAAATACAGGGTGGCGCAATAGAACGTGCATATTGCATCATCTTTTTTTGCGGGGTAGAAAAGGTGCGGGCGGGGGTGCGCCTACATCGTTGGGTTGGCGGGCTCATGGACTTTTAGTCGCTATGAATCACTTCGACGAAAAACGTCGCGCATTTTACGAGAACTCTCGTTCATATATTGCTACTAGGCGACTATATTGTGCTGAATATGGACTACGGCGAATTAGTGAAGCTCCGAGTGCTAATTTAATTAAAATATGGGTAAAGCGTTTTGAAGAGACCGATTCAACATTTAAACCACAAGCAAATGGTCGCCCAAGAACATCTAGGACCGAAGACAATGTTGAGAGAGTTATGGAGTTAGTACGAGGAAATCGCGACGAAGTTTGCAACGAATTTTAACATTGGATCTTAAACTGCTTCCATATAAGCTGCAATTAACACAAGAATTGAAAGAGTCTGACTTCATAGCAAGGCTCGCATTTGCTAATGAAATGCTTAACCGATTTTCCAATTTTGACAATATCCTTTCTCTGACGAGGCTCATTTCCTTATGAATGGGTTCGTAAACCGTCAAAATTGTCGTTACTGGAACAGTGAAAATCCCAAAATCAAACACCAGAAACCATTGCATAGTCCTAAAGTGACAGTATGGGCAGCAATCTCTGGCAGAGGAATAATTGGTCCCTTTTTCTTCTAAAATGCGCGTCACGGTTAATACGGAACGCTATGTTGAGATGTTGGACGGATTTTTGGCTCCAGAAATTGAAAGTTCAAGAATAGTGAATTCCAGAACTTGGTTCCAACAAGATGGAGCTACCTGTCACACATCAAATGACTCCATGGCGATGGTGAAGCAGATGTTCCCTGGCAGACTGATTTCGAGAAGAGGCGATATCCCATGGCCCCACGTAGTCCAGACTTGACGTATCTTGACTTTTTTTGTGGGGATACCTCAAACACAAAGCCTACAGTAATAATCCAAGAAACATCGTTCAGCTCAAGGAGAATATCCGTGGTGAAATGGCAGCCATTACACCAGTATTACTAAAGAAAGTTTTCAATAATTTTCGTTTGCGATTAGAGGAGTGCCGTCGTAGAGAGGGTCACCATTTAGATGATGTTATTTTTAAAAAATAAACTCCATTTATTACTCTACAATGCCTTAGATTTATTTTAACCATACCATTTTGTATTTATTTTTAATCTATTTTTTAAATATGCACGTTCTATTGCGGCACCCTGTATATTTTCACAGGAAAGTCATTGAAGCATTAATAAACGTAGGTGTCAACAAATATAAGTCCACAGTCACCGCTTAAGCTTCATGGCTCTGTCGTCCGATTAGAAATACAAACATGTCGAAATTAAACATTTTTCAATATATTAGTGAATAACTCACAACACTTATCCGATATAAATTTTGTAAAAATAGATTCGGAATTTGTTTATCAAAATCCATCGGAAAAAAAGTTAGAACTTTAGACAAAAGCAGTTTGAAATTGAAAATATTCGTTTATATAGAACATCAGTCCGTAACGTAATGGCAGTCTGTCGCATAGTAAAGATATACTTATGCTGTCACCCACAAAGTACTTCCAAATACTTAGTGCAAAGTACTTGTAAGGAAAAAAATCACCCAGAAAAAAGGCAAACAACTTATCTCAACGTGTGACAAAACTGATGTTAAAAATTTTGATTGTTAGAGAAACAATGTAGTCTCCCTCTCTCATATGCAAAATTCACATCAATTCGTAACGTGAAAATTCTTATTGGGCCAAATTACAAAATTGTCAGGTGGAATTTATGTGCATGTCTCCCGATAATACATGAAAAGCAACCGTTTTTGATCGAAAAATTTATTTCCCGAACAAAACTGATAAAACCGACTAATACTCAAATGTGTGTTCAGGGTCTCGTTGAAGTTTGGCTCAAAGAAGTGGAAGGCACCATGATGGACAGTGTTAAAGAGCAACTGAAATATGCATGGGAAGACTATTTCCTTATCGAACGCATACAATGGGTAGTTTCATGGCCAGGACAAGTTGTCCAGGGAATATCGTGCATGGCATGGACATATGAGGTGAGTACAAAGGCCGCTACTTAACGCAGGAGTTACACTAAACGTAATAAAATCGAAAGGTTGAAGAAGCTATAGAAACATCGACACTACCCGACTACTTGGAAAAGTTGAATGGCCAAATTGGAGATTTGGTAAATCTGGTTAGAACAGACTTGGCCAGTGGTACTCGAATCACCATCGAGGCCCTAATAGTGCTAGATGTGCATGGTAAAAAGGAAAGAAAAAAAATCGATTACACATAACATTACATTCTGCTCCTCTATCTATAGACCGCGATGTGGTGAAATATTTGGTGGATTCCGAGGTTACATCCCTGTTAGACTTTGACTGGATGTCACAATTAAGATACTATTGGAAAGTAACCGAAAGTGAGAATCTCTAATAATTCTACACTATTTAACACTTCATATTCATATCATTCATATTTAACACTTTGATTTAAATACCACTTCAAATTATTATTTTGTTAACTGTTTTCTTTAACCAGAACGCGAAGAATGGCTTTGTGTAAGCATGGTGGTTACTGACGTCAAATATGGCATGGAGTACCTGGGCAATGCCACCCGTTTGGTGGTTACACCCCTCACCGATCGCTGTTACAGGTTTGTTCCGATTTTCCAATTATTTTCCAATCCATTCATCTTCCACGAAAAATATTCCCTGACACATTTATGGATACAAAAAAAAACGGACACTCATTGTGTACTGAATATGAAATTTAACACTTTCGCTTTGTTTCTGCTCAAACAAAGATATAAATCACAGCCTGACAATGTATTAATATCCTCAAGGCTAACGGGATACTGCTATCCAAGTGACACAGAAAAACTGTTCTGTGTAAATACGAAATATTGTCCGATATGCTTTCCACTTTCGTTTTGCATTGCAAACACCATTGACAGCATTCTTTACGGCTCAGAGAAAGAGATGGATTCTTTAAATATTTAATGTTGATTTCAATGACGTTTCAATTTCGTTTTGTTGCTTGTTTACTCCTTCAGAACTCTCATGGGCGCTTTGAAATTATGCTTAGGAGGTGCACCCGAAGGTCCCGCGGGCACAGGCAAAACGGAAACCTGTAAGGATTTGGCAAAATCTGTTGCCAAAAAATGTGTCGTATTCAACTGTTCAGACGGTTTGGACTATAAAGCATTGGGTAAATTTTTCAAGGTAAGTTTATTTATCTAATTAAGGCACAAAGTAGATGACTTGACGCTATATGTATCACAATAATGAATAACACTAAACACGACGCTGGCTGTACTTAAGGCGACGAACAGTTTTGTATTCGTAGCCATCGGAACCCAATAAAGCGGTATCCTGAGGCTCCTCGACAGATTGTACTTCAGCAATAGCTTCGGTTGATGTTTCTTCGGCAGGAGGCAGATATTCGCTAGCGAGTTCAGAAACATCACGACGATGACGGTATTTCAAACGACGAACAGTTTTGTATTCATAGCCATTATCACTAAGAACAGCGGAATCTTGAGG
>JAHXMU010000086.1:288950-309111 GCA_019455685.1 Philornis downsi | reverse complement strand
TGGTAACCATCATCAGCAAGGATAGCGGAATCCTGGGGCTTATCTGCAGTTTGCGTCTCAGCCACAGCTTCGGTTGCTGTTTCTTCGGCAGGAGGCAAATATTCATTAGCGATTTCGGAAACATCGCGGCGATGACGATATTTCAAGCGACGCACAGTTTTGTATTCATAACCATTTTCGCCAAGCACAGCGGAATCCTGTGCTTCGTCGGCAGATTTTGCGTCAGCAACAGCTTCCGAGGAGGTTTCTTCTGCAGGAGGCAAGTATTCGTTGGCAATTTCGGAAACATCACGGCGATGACGGTATTTCAAGCGACGGACAGTTTTGTATTCGTAACCGTTTTCACCGAGAACAGTGGAATCCTGGGGTTCTTCGGCAGCTTTGATTTCAGCAACTACTTCGGTGGAAGTTTCTTCGGCAGGAGGCAAATATTCATTAGCGATTTCGGAAACATCACGGCGATGACGGTATTTCAAGCGACGTACAGTTTTGTATTCATATCCATTATCACCAAGTACAGCCGAATCTTGGGTTTCTGCAGCAGATTTCACATCTGCAACGGCTTCAGATGGGACTCCTTCAGTAGGAGGCAAATACTCATTTGCAAGTTCGGAAACATCACGACGATGACGATATTTCAGACGACGAACAATTCTGTATTCGTAACCATTTTCTCCAAGGACAGCGGAATCTTGTGGTTCTTCGGCAGATTTGACTTCAGCAACTACTTCGGTAGAAGTTTCTTCGGCGGGTGGCAAATACTCGTTAGCGATTTCGGAAACATCACGACGATGGCGATATTTCAAGCGACGCACAGTTTTGTATTCATAACCATTTTCTCCCAGAACACCAGATTCTTGAGGTTCCTCGGCTGCATTGATATCAGCAACTTCAGCGCTTGACGATTCTTCTGAGGGGGGTAAATACTCGTTGGCAATTTCGGAAACATCGCGGCGATGACGATATTTCAAGCGACGCACAGTTTTGTATTCATAACCATTTTCGCCAAGGACAGCGGAATCCTGTGCCTCGTCGGCAGATTTTGCGTCAGCAACGGCTTCCGTGGAGGTTTCTTCTGCAGGAGGCAAGTATTCGTTGGCAATTTCAGAAACATCACGGCGATGACGGTATTTCAAGCGACGGACAGTTCTGTATTCGTAACCGTTTTCACCGAGAACAGCGGAATCCTGGGGTTCTTCGGCAGATTTGATGTCAGCAACTACTTCGGTGGAAGTTTCTTCGGCGGGTGGCAAATATTCGTTGGCAATTTCGGAAACATCACGGCGTTGACGATATTTCAAGCGACGCACCGCCTTGTATTCGTAACCATTCTCACCAAGTACAGCAGAATCTTGAGATTCCTCTGCAGAGGGTGGCAAATACTCGTTGGCAACCGGCTCTGTGAAGGTTGTTTCCTCGTTGGGTGGCAAATATTCGTTGGCAACCTCGGAAACGTCACGTCGCTGTCTATACTTGAGACGCCTGACAGTCTTGTAGCGGTAACCATTATCTGTGAGATTAGCGGAGTCATCTGTGTTAGTAATATCTAAGGTAACAGTGTCTTGGGATGGTGGTAAATAATCATTAATCGGACTATCGATGGCAGCAGAGGCTGCTACGGCCAATATGGCAAATGCTACCACGAAAATTCTCTGCAAATACAAATTACGTCTTGAAAAATCTTCAACTCAATTACCATAATGAATACATTTCGAATTACCATTTTAATGTTTACAACCAAACTTTTCTCCGGACGGTTTAATTCCGTTAAGACACTGAATGTATTATGTGTGTTCTAGTCAAAGGAATAGGCTAGAATGACTTTTGCTCACACCATGCCAAGCTTATATACAAACTGCGATGGTCCATGATGGCAACTAACGGTTTGCAATATTTGGCTGGTGCCTGGTTAACCTCTTGAAAGTTTTGCTACACTGTCAAGGGGCCTCTTGTTAACTGTATTAATTGATTATCCATTATGCTAAACAAATGTGGCATCTAACCTTGATATCGTTTATGTATCTCACTCACAGCGTTTAAACTTCATTAGTTCGTAAGTAGAAGAGTCACTTCACTGCTCGAAACACTTGAGAGTTGACTCAAGTGGACTTTGCATGAACGATAACAAGATGATGGTGGTGATGGGAAACACCACGATTACGTGCAATGAGGGGTGCAAAGGCGACGATGGCAAATAAGATGCTCGTAATGCTTTCATAATCTTTTTCCTTGGACTCGGAGATACAACGCCCACTCAATGGATTGTGTGAATTCTCAGTGAAGTTGAATTATGATTTAACAATTTAATTGGCACTTTACAGCTTAAGATACAACGAAAAGAACTCAACAAAAACAATATTGCTAAAGTCAACGGGGAATTACAATTAATTTGAAATATTTGCATTGTTAATGTTTCAGAATTTCCTTGCCTCGGCAATCAGAGAATCCAATAACATTTAGTTCACCCCCCTTTAATGTTACGCAGTCAGGACGCAGATGAAAGCTCTCGAAACTGTAACAAGTAAAGAGCCAACACTTTTCTATAGAGTCGTCAATGTTTTAAGGATGTTGTATCCGTAAAGCTCGCTCGGCGCTGGCAAAACCATCTACTAGCACTGCAGTGCCTGCGGTGAATGAACATTATAAAAAAGAGTGAGAGATGTCCCTTACGATCATATGACTATATGGACATACGATAGAATTTCTTGCTCATCTGCATTTGTGTACAAAATAAATATTTATTCGTTACGGAAAAATCAAAAAGATGCTAAGATAAACACATGAACCCACTCACATGAAATCTAACCATAAAGGACATGTTGCACCGCACAGTCCAATAGAAGTGGTTTATATAAAAGGATCGGCAAAAGGATAACAAAGCATATTTATTATATCAATACGGTTGTGGATAATAAAAACGAAACACTCGACGCAACTACACAAAAAAATCGTAAATCGAAACGCAAAAAAGACATCAGAGAATATCGTCGTAACATGTAAACGAAGGCCACTAAAAGTGGGAGATAGACCGGAGAATAGGCTGATGTAAGCAACAAATTGGATGCCATAAAGAAAAACAAATAGATTTCTGTATACAATTTTGCCCCCCAATTGCAGTTGCAATTGATAAAATTGCGTAGGATAAAATTTCCATGTTTAAAGTGCTGGAATATATAAATGTTGGTGTGAGTAGAAAAAGAAAGCATATTCTAATTGCATTAGCTCAGTCAAATGGAAATCTCTTTTCAAAATTTTAAGGGTGCTAAATATACGAGTATGATTAAAAAAATTCGGGATTAAGCAGGATAACGCAATAGCAGGTTACTGCGACAGATAAATAACTATTTGGAGATATTTTAGTTAAATTTTTATATTAAACGTTTTTCAAAATTCTCAACTATCATTAACTCAACATACTGATGTCGTCTCTAATAAAATAATGGAAAGTGCAAACTTGCAGTGACGTCATTCAACATTTCTTATCATTCCAATTGTTTCCGTTTACGTTGCAGTAGTTCAAATGGGCGTACGAGAGCCATTCCGAAACTAGCCGCGCTGGCATAGATGGTGCCAGTAGTTTGGAAAAAAAAAAATGGCAACTTTATAAAACATATGTTTTAAGCTTCAGGGCACCACCCTGTTTAGTATTTTTATTTAAGCCATCAAAAGTAAACGATCTCAGTGAATTCGTAAACATGGACAAAATTAGTCAGAGATATGTAATTCAATATTTCCATAAGAAAGTTCTAAGTCTAACCATTATTAAAGGCGAGCTAGATTTTCCTCTACGGAAGTCTGCTCTTTCGTTTACGACTGTAAAATATTGGGCAACAGAGTGTAAATGAGGTCATACGAGCTGCCAAGGCGAAACACCGTGGTGGTCGACAAAATTGAGGTGTCCATGCCAGACACGGCTGAGAAAATTTGCTATCTTTGCTGACGTCCATATTTGATGCGCTCTGAAACAATACTAGGTCCAGAAAAAAAAACGTTAAAATAGTTTTTTGAGTATGAAATCTCTACTTCAGGAATTGTCTTCTGATAAACAGGCAGACACAAATTGCTGTGCAAGGGAAGAGCTCGTTAAAACCATCATTCATGAGTCGGCACATCATTGGCGATGCAGTGGCCCCTGTAGGTGCAACGGGAAGGAACCATGTGTAAAGCAGAATACAATATGGAAGCACCACTACTAAACCCATCTCTGAATAAATGGTATATGAGGGCGGTGCCAGAATTAGCCGACCTAACAAAGAAGACACAAAAAATTTGGGAAAAATTTTCTTAATTTTTCAATATAATCTCCTTTTAGTTCGATACACTTTTTCCACTGACATTCAATAGCTTCTATACCTTACTTTTAGTAGAAACTGTCAAACTCCTTAAAATAGACATCACCGGAGACTCCACCTGTTTATTGTTGAGAAATCTTTTACCACCGAGCCATTTTTTCAAGTATGAAAGAAAGAAACTTTCGTTTCTTTCTTTTTCGCCAAATGCGGCGTTTTTCCCTTAATTTCATCACCTAACCGTTGCAATGAATTAGCATAATATTCGCCGTTGATGGATTTTCGTTTCCAAATATAATCAATAAAAATAATCCCATGCGCATCAAAAAAAACAGAGGCCATGACTTAGCCTGCAGATGGAAGTATCTTCGCCTTCTATGAACACGATTCTCTCATTCCAGTCCACTACTTTGATTATTCCTTTGTCTCAGGTGTGAAGTGGTTGATCTCTGTTTCATCCATGGTTATAAATCGATGCAGAAACTTGTTTTTATTACAGTCAGGCATCGCCAAACACTCTACTGAAACATCTTAACGACGCTGTTTATGCTGTATTGAAAGCAAGTGCGGCACCCATCTTGCGCACAGCTTTCTCATCTTCAAATCTTCAGTCAACATACGATGTAGAGCACTTTTGGAAATACCTGTCGTTTCACCTAACTCACGCATCTTCGGCCAACGATCATCCAATACCATTTTGTGGATTTTCTTCACCGTGTCTGGCGTGTACACCTCAATTGATGGACCACTACTGTGTTCGCTTTGGCAGCTTGTACGGCCTCGCTTAAACTCTGCTGCCCAATATTTTACAGTCGTAAACGAAGGAGCAGACTCCTCCAGGGTAGAATCTAGTTCGGCTTTAATATTGGTTGCATTGAAACCTTTCAATTGGAAATATTGAATTACATAACGGTGACCAATTTTTATCATGTTTACAAATTCGCTGAGGTAGTTTATTTTTGATGGCTCAAATAAAATTAATAAACACTGTGGCGCCTTGAAACTTATAACATATGTTTTTTAAGATTGCCGCTTTTCATCAAAATCATTTTATTTTTTTTTTTTTCTAAACTACTGGCACCATCTATACATCAAGTCGGGTAGTGATGTTACCGTCCACTTATTTTCGTTGTCATTATTCGATTTCCTTAAATTGTTACCACTACTTGTACACTATACTATATATAGGGTGTCCCAACAAGAACGCAAGATTTAAATTTTAAATAAAACATAGATATTTAAAAAAAATCGTGATGGTCGCCGCGGCTTTGCTGGTACACACGCGATCTTTTAATGAAATTTTCAATGACCGTTTTGCATAAATGCTGCGGTATTTCATTAGTGCAGCGTCCAGTTTCCTCTTTTAATACTTAAGTCGTCGTCGGCTTCAAAAAACCGCGAAGAAAAAAGTCTAATGGTGTTAAATCACACGATGTAGGCGGCCAATTCTGGTCTCCAGAACGCGAAATAACACGACTGGGAAATGACTGATGCGGCAATTGAATTGTTTCTCTGGCTGTATGACATGTGGCGCCGTCTTGTTGAAACCACATGTCCTCCACATTCATTTCTTCAATTCTAGGCACGAAAAAACTGGTTATCATTTCACGACACCGAACACCATTAACTGTCTTGCGTTCTTGTTGGAACACCCTTTAGAAATGCTAAAAGTTAATAGAAAGAATAAGTTCATATAATTTTTTTTTTACAAAATTTATGACATTTAACTGAAAATCGAGATAAGTCGATATACGAGTATTATATGATATGTGAGAAGAAATCATTTCACTCTCGTGACTAATTTTAAATTTGAAATTATCCTCGATATTGCGAACCGCATTCTGTGGTGGAAAATATATGTATATGAAAAAGCTACGACACAGATGAATTTTTAGACTATCCATTTGTCTTTTCGCGTCTTTCCAACCCAAAGGGAGATGGCAAAACAGAGTGTAGTAACTAACCACTTCTTGAGTCTTAAGAAACTTGAGATTTGGAAAGAAGGCGACCAATTTAATGCGGACAAGTTATAGGAGTGATATTATCCCTTTATAGCGAATTAAATTGTGCTGTTTGTTTGGAATGCACCTGATATTTCTTTCTTTTTTTATTTCTGTGAAAAGGGGATATTATACGGCAATTTCGTATAAACTGCAAAAATCTTTCTCAAAAGGCAAAAAAAAAAAGAGCTTTCTTACCCATATAAAGCGGTTCGAATTTCGACCTGAAACTCAGCGACTACTACCTCTTTGGATATCCATAAAGGATTTTCTGGGGTAAAAAAGTGTAAATTTTATTCGAAAATTACAACGAAATTCAGTTTGGAATTTATATATATTTAAGAGTTTTGATTTGGAATTCCGTAGTTTTGATATTCGCATTACATTTTTATTTTTTGTCAGATATGTGTTGAGCTCCTTTTTTATTTGTATTCCAAAATGATTATTTTATTCATTAATTGTGTTACTGTGCGAGTAAACAATTTAAAGTGCTCCTTTAAAAATGCAATCTAGAAGCCTTCTAGCTCTACCTCCCTCATCTGTTGAAGCCATTTACATACACAAATATCCTTGCGAAAGGTATGCGTAATTATGCGTAAACATAACTGCAATATGTTTGCTTTCTTCTTTATTGCCAAAGGAAATTTGATATCGTTTGACAAACGCAAAATTATGTCAGAGAGAATAAAAAGTGATGCGATTTTGCGAACGGAAATCAGCAACATCCTTTCGTCTTGGAATTTTACGTTTTTCTTTTACATTTTATGAGATTTTTTGACAATAAAAACGAAAGCCACAACAAGGACACGACAAGGGTGTTGGGACTATGGAAGCGGGATATCACTTCGCCACATATCCTTTTTTTATCCCTGTATCATGTATGAGTTTGTGTATTTTGCCATTTTGTTATATATATGTTTCTTGTTCTTTTCTTTGCTTGCACACATTTAGGGTCTGGCACAATCTGGCGCCTGGGCATGTTTCGATGAATTCAATCGTATCGAATTGGAGGTATTGTCTGTAGTTGCTCAACAGATATTAACGATTCAACGAGCCATTGGCAGAAAAGTTGTACGCTTCTTCTTTGAGGACACAATGCTGCGTTTGGATCCGACGTGTTCGATATTCATTACAATGAATCCTGGGTAAGTTTAATGTGCAAACAAGCAGCAACAAGATGTTGCCTTACAAAGGAAATAAAAAGGATAATAGAAGTAACAACGACAATAGAATTACTACCTACATATACATACATACTAGTATGTATGTGAGTATTTTCACAGTTTGTACGGTAGTGCATGAATGCATGCACGGGGATACTCATACGAGTATCATCGTTCTTTCAGTTATACATCTTGTCATTTCGTTTATTCTAGCGGAATCTGCTAACTTTTTACGTCGTGAGCTACAGCGCGGGGTAGCAGGGTTAGTTTACTCTTCTGTGTGTGACGAGAAGTAGTAGAAGTCATGTTTTACTGCATATTCAATTACAAATTAAGATTATAATTAAGTTGTTTGAGAAATTTGGCATAAAATTATCTTATAGTCATAGGCCGATTAAGTTCGTAATTGATTAATATCGGAAGTGGACCGATATGACCGATATAACCTCACAAGGACTGAATTTTACTACAAAAAATGGTAATTTTTAATAAATTTTCCAAAAATTTGACCGCTTTTATCGCATAATTACTATAGATACTGGAAACAATTATGTCAACTCATATAAGCTTTAGTCAGGTGAACTAACCTGCAAGTATTGTCGCTGATTTTCACTGATTTTGTCTAAATGACCCTATTTGCGTGGAATATATAGGAATATAACAATGCAGTTTATTTCTATCTTCAGTATTAAATTTGCTAAAAATCGGATGCGTTCAAAATTGATTTTATTGATTTACGTGTAATCATGTGAAAGAAACATACCTAGTTAAAAAAAAATTGGAAGTACTCCAAACGAGAGAACATTTTCATTAGTGACAACGTAGCTACATATACCTACTATATATTTCCAGCAGAAATGCTTCCAGATTACTCCAGAAAATGTAATGATGTATACAACAATGGAGCCAATTTTGAGCAAAATGATGGTTATACAGGGTGTCCGTCGTGAAGTAAAGAAATGGCAAATTTATTATGGAAAAATACTCGATAAATATAATCGTGTTTTAATCGTTATTATTTTTTGTTAAATATTTTTCTCCTCTTTTTCTTTCCCTTCAGAGAGATAGATATATTTAGTAGTTTACAAATATTAGAATTAGTTATCACGTAAACTGCGGTTTGATAAATGAGATTCGTAAAAGTTTTATAGATTATGTGAGAACGGTCCGAAAACTAACCGACCTGAAGTGATAAGATTTCTTTTCTATATGATTCCACTGGGTCTTCAGCCTCATTTTATAACAATTATTAAAAAATACAAGGGCGACCCCCGAAATTAGCCAAACTGACTTATAGATGGTGCAAGTAGTTTGAAAAAAATTATTTTGGTGAAAAGTAGCAATCTTATCAAACATATATTTTAAGTTTCAACGCTCCACTTTGATTAGTATTTTTATTAGAGCCATCAAAAGTAAACGATTTTAGTGAATTTGTAAACGTGAAAGAAAATTGGCCACCGTTATGTAATTCAATATTTCCATCTGAAAGGTCTCAGTCCAAACGAAGCTAAATTCTAATTTGCAGGAGTTGGCCGCTTCGTTTACGACTGTAAAATATTGGATAGCAGAGTTTAATCGAGGCCGTACGAGCTGCCAAGACGAACACCGTAGTGGTCGACCAATTGAGGTGTCTACGCCAGACACGGCTAAGACTGTTAAGAAAATCCACAAAAAGGTATTGGATAATCGTCAGCTGAAGAAGTGTGAGCTGTAGCTGAAACGATAGGCATTTCATAAAGAGCTATACATCGTATATTGAAAGAAGATTTAAAGATGAGAAAGTTGTGTGCAAGATGGCGCGCAAGATGTGTGCCGCTCTGGTTATTGGATAATCGTCAGCTGAAGAAATGTGAGCTAGCTGACACCGAAGAATTGAAAATGAGAATGTTGTGCGCAAGATGGAGCGCAAGATGGGTGCCGCCCTTGGTATTGGATGATCGTCAGCTGAAAAAGCGTGAGCTAGCTGAAACGATAGGAATTTCACAAAGTGCTATACATCCTATGTTGATCGAAGAATTGAAGAAGAAAGTTGTGTGCAAGATTGATGTCGCCCTTGGTATTGGAGGAACGCCAGCTGAGGAAGCGTGAGGATGAGAAAGCTGTGCGCAAGATGGGTGCCACGTTTGCTTTCAATAGATCAAAAACAGCGTCATGAAGATGTTTCAGTAGAGTGTTTCATCGCAATAAAGACAAATTCTTGCTTCGGTTTATAACCATGGATGAGACATGCGTCCACCACTTCACACCTGAGACAAAAGAATAACCGAAGCAGTGCACTGGAAGTGGAATGGGAAAATTGTGTCCAAAGAAGATGAAGACGATTACATCTGCAGACAAGGTCATGACGTCTATTTTGCGAATGATGCGAATGGAATTATATGGGTTGATTATCTTCAGAAAGGAAAATCCATTAACGTCGAATATTGTGCAAGTCTACTGCAATGTTTAGGTAATGAAATTATGGAAAAGACGGCATTTGGCGAAAAAGAAAGTGTTGTTTCATCAACCCCTAGTGGGAGCATCACGCGGGTTGTGGTTGATACCAAAATCGCTGGTAGAGACTTTGTGCTCGAATGTGGAGTTGCATTGCAACCGGGTGCTACAGACCCATAGAGTCGCAGAGGTGGTAAGATAGGCCTCACCTCCGATCATAGGGATTATGTTGTATACTAGCATAATCAATTTGGTATCTCCTGGCTGCGAAGAAAGGGTTGACAATATAAGGTAGTACCAAATTGTCAGCTGCTTTTCCTGGATAACCTAAGTTTTACTTGGCTATCCCAGGGAGGCGTTGGCAATCGCATTGTAATATGCCCAGTGTGCCGCACACCGTGGGTAAGGCCTTCACGGCGGGACTCATCTTAAACCCTCGTGGACTCAAGACGATGCTCCACATCACACATCCCCTATTGCGATGTCCAAAATTAATGAATTAAAGATCGAATTGCTTTGTCACGCACCTTATTCGCCAGACCTAGCTTCCCAGGACTCGGTGGTAACAGATTTGCCAATAGCGAAGAGGTGGAGTCTGTGGTTGATGGCTGTTTTAAGGATTTCGACAGTTTTTACTGTAAGCAGGGTACAGAAGCTATTAAATAGCGTTGAAACAAGTGTATCGGGCTAAAAGGAAATTGCGCTGAAAAATAAGGAAAAGTTTTTCCAACTTTTCTGTGTCTTCTTTGTTAAGCTGACTGAATAAAGCTTTGGGACTGTCTCGTAATCCATTCGAGCACAATACATTTATGCAAGTAATTTTTCCAATGCTCAAAGCACATCATATAGTCACCTATCTTCTGGTATGACTTGCAGACTACGCTGCGACTTACTTTGAATCCATTCAATTTCCTAAAAATGATGTAACCGGTGTGGGTTTTTGAGTTTAGGAAACAGCCAGGAATCACAAATCGGGCAAATTTTGTGGAGTGATATTAGTTGATTTCTTGGCGAAAAACTCATGAATGAATGGAATGAATTTGTCAACAATGGTGGAGTTTGCGGTTGATGACTGTTTTAAGGAGACTGACGTTTCTTACTATAAACAGGGTGTAGAAGCTATTGAATATCGCTAAAAAAAAGTGTTTTGGACTAAAAGGAAAAACAAAGAAACATTTTCCTAACTTTTTTATGTCTTCTTTAATAGATCGGCTAGTGTAACAGTGAAATTATCCAATAATTTCACTTTCATCAAAACAGTTTAAAGTGTAACCCCCAGATATGTATCAAGAAATTCAATTAAATTCATTATGTAATTATAGATGGCGCATATAGTAGCGAAGCGTGTTTCGATGTTCTTCTAGTTTCCACATTTCACTTTCTACTTCTGCAAATACCGATTTCACATACACACATCAATGTGCACCAGCATTTGTAAACATTCATTCCCCTTCACTTGTAGCTCGCGCACTGTTTTAAGTGTTAGATGTCTAAATGTTGATACAGCAGTTTGTTTTGTTGCATACAACATTGTTCCGGTTGTTGGCAATGATTTTCTTTGTATTCGCACTGTTAGCGGTTAACAAACAAATGTTTTCGTTACGTTTCAGTTTTCTTTATTTTCTTTCTTTTTTGCCAACAATTCCAATTCACTTTTTTTTCTACCATCATCAGCCTTTTTTGCGATTTAAAGAAAGCAAAAAAAAAAAAAAATGTTCGTCTTTCAATTGCTGCGCTCTTGCCGTCTTTTCGAGTCTTTGGATAAGATTTGATTGCATGGGTAGGTAGGATGTTTGAATATGACTTTAATCGTTGTGGATTTTCATATATTTATATATGCTGGTATCCTTGAATCTCAGATCAATGCGACCATTGTTGTTGCAATTGCAGACATTATTTGTGGGCGGTTAATCTCTCAAAGTATGCAAACAGTGGTTAACAATTCAAGAACTGTCGTTTCGTTTAGTACAAAAACGAAAGTGTAAATGAAAGTTGTTGATTTCTACCCGTCCACTGAGGTTATAAAAAGTAGTGACGAAACACTATCGATAATGGGAAAGAAACATAGATCTAAAAATAATTGGGGTATTACAGATTGCATAGCAAACATAAATCTCCAGTCTATACTAATGATATTTGACTTTTTGAAGTAAGCTGTGGACTTATGTGGCAAACATAATTTGCAAGAATTTGATTTATTAGAAAAAAATCACAGAAAACCTACAAATTTTCAGTTTATTACAATTTTTGCAACATTCTTTGTAATCAAATTGATACGTAAATCCGTATTGCTGCAGTTTACTTACAAGATAATTTCGGTTTTTCAAAATCCGATCTAAAGCCAGCATTATGTTAAAATGACGATGTTCGAAAGCATTTTGAACAGTTTCAATTTAAGAAACTTGTAATTATCACAAATAAAAACCAATTCTCTATTAACAAAATGATACACCCAATAAAACTTAATTTGAATTCCCACGAATTCAAGTTGTTCTTTTATCTCCAGTTACTCTCGGAGCGAGAAATTTTCCTATCTTCAATCTTTGTGCGCTGGAGTGGAAAAATCACTCCACAATAACGCTCATCAGAAATCGTCTAAAGCTGCCAACAAAAGCTTGTCCTCGCAACGTCTCCTTATCCGCATCGTCAATCAACGTCGCTTAAAAGCCGAGCTGAACATTGCAGACATTCACCTCGCCCCCGTAAGCCTACATACAGTCCACTCTAAATTAGAATTACAGCTCTCCAAAAGCATAGCTGCAACACTCTCAGAAGACACTTTCCCCCTACCGGCACCCAGTGTACACATTTTATTGCCAAAAATATTGATTATTCATTGAACTTGACTCGACTTCCGAAAAAACACATTTAAGCTAACGAATAATACAGGGTGGCGCAATAGAACGTGCATATTTAAAAAATAGATTAAAAAATAAATACAAAAGGTATGGTTAAAATAAATCTAAGGCATTGTAGAGTAATAAATGGAGTTTATTTTTTAAAAATAACATCATCTAAATGGTGACCCTCTCTACGACGGCACTCCTCTAACCGCAAACGAAAATTATTGAAAACTTTCTTCAGTAATACTGGTGTAATGGCTGCCATTTCACCACGGATATTCTCCTTGAGCTGAACGATGTTTCTTGGATTTTTACTGTAGACTTTGTGTCTGAGGTATCCCCGCAAAAAAAAGTCAAAAGGCGTCAAGTCTGGACTACGTGGGGGCCATGGGATATCACCTCTTTTCGAAATCAGTCTGCCAGGGAACATCTGCTTCACCACCGCCATGGAGTCATTTGATGTGTGACAGGTAGCTCCATCTTGTTGGAACCAAGTTCTGGAATTCACTATTCTTCAACTTTCAATTTCTGGAGCCAAAACTCCGTCCAACGTCTCAACATAGCGTTTCGTATTAACCGTGACGTTTTGGCCGCGCGCATTTTCGAAGAAAAAAGGACCAATTATTCCTCTGCCAGAGATTGCTGCCCATACTGTTACTTTAGGACTATGCAATGGTTTCTGGTGTTTGATTATGTGATTTTCACTATTCCAGTAACGACAATTTTGGCGGTTTACGAACCCATTCATAAGGAAATGAGCCTCGTCAGAGAAAAGGAAATTTGTCAAAATTGCAAAATCGATTAAGCATTTCATTAGCAAATGCGAGCCTTGCTATGAAGTCAGACTCTTTCAATTCTTGTGTTAATTGCAGCTTATATGGATGCAGTTTAAGATCCAATGTTAAAATTCGTTGCAAACTTCGTCGCGATAATTGTAAGACAGACGATCTCTTGCGAGTCGACATTTGTGGATTTCCTCGTACTGACTCCATAACCCTCTCAACATTGAATTCGGTCCTGGATGTTCTTGGGCGACCATTTGCTTGTGGTTTAAATATTGAACCGGTCTCTTCAAAACGCTTTACCCATATTTTAATTAAATTAGCACTCGGAGCTTCACTAATTCGCCATAGTCCATATTCAGCACAATATAGTCGCCTAGTAGCAATATATGAACGAGAGTTCTCGTAAAATGCGACGCTTCCCGTCGAAGTGATTCATAGCGACTAAAACTCCATGAGCCCGCCAACCCAACGATGTAGGCGCCCCCCGGCCCGCGCCTTTTCTACCCCGCAAAAAAAAAAAATGCAATATGCACGTTCTATAGCGCCGCCCTGTATTATCATCAAAACGCACTTTCCCTGAAAAGATTTCAGTTCTCCCGCGAATTCATTTTTACGACGTTTATCGACTGAAAACTGATGCGTTAATTTGAGCTTTAAGAAGGGGAAAAGTCAGGCGGAGCCATATCAGGTGAATACGGTGTTTGATTAAGTTTTTGGCCAGAAATTCGTTCACGATGAAAGCCTTGTGAGAAGACGCTTTATAGTGGTTCTTTTTCCAGAAATCTTTCCTTTCTTGGTCGCATTTCCTCTCTCAAATGCTTCATATTGACTAGGTAAGATTCCGGAAAGAATTTTGAGTGCACAACACGACGATAATCAAAGAAATCAGTCAACATACCTTGACTTTTGACCGATTTTGTATGGGAAAAAAGAAATGTGATTGAGTTTTTAGCCAGAAATATCGTTCACTATGATAGACTTGTGAGGTGGTGGTGCGTTATCGTCCTCTAAAATTCATGAATTATTTTACCACAAATCTATCCTTCTTTCGACGAATTTGCTCTCTCAAATATCGCATAATGACTAGGTGAGATTCTTTATTTACCGCCGGACCGTCTGGCAAGAATTCTGAGTGCACAAGACTGCGATAATTTGAGAAATCAGTTAACACATCTTGATTTTTGACCGATTTTACATGGAATGAAAAAAAGTTGCTTGAGCTTTTGACCAGATATTCGTTCACGATGAAAGCCTTGTGATACGGTGCATTATCGAAGTGCGAAATTCATGATTTTTTTCAACAAATATATTTATTTTTCGACACATTTACTCTTTCAAATGCCACATAATGACCAGGTAAGAATTTTTGTTTACCATCTAACCTTCCGGCAAGTATTCTGAGTGCACAATGCTGCGATAATTAAAGAAATCAAACAATATACCTTGACTTTTGAACGATTTTTTACATGGTTTTCTTTATTTTGGTTCAGTGGAAAACAGTATACCGAAGATTGCTGACAGGTTTGCCTATCAAACTTGTAAACCCATATCTTATCAGCAATTATTATGGATTTTATGACTGTAGGATTGGAATTAAATCGTTCTAAAATATCCTTAGCGACCTTTAAGCTACAGAATTTTTAAAGAAAATTCAGGTCTTTTGGAACCAATGGAGCGTCATCTCCTTTAACATCCAAACGAACTTATAAAATTGTACGAATTCATTAATGAGACAAAAACTTTTTAGCGGATGCCTTTACAAACTTAAATGACAATTTTCAGTTATGATTTTCTTCACTTTATCAACCAAGGTGAGGCAAATCTTCAACCATATCTCAACCGCTTTCAAATGCACTGTACCACTCACATGCTCTAGTTTTTGATACAATCGATTCATTGCATGCCTGTTGCAATATTTTCAGCAATTCACAACGATATTCCATTTTAAATACAAAATTTGAAACAAAAATTCATTACAAAAATCTCAAAACGCACTTGGAATGAACTGACAAAATCGAGAATTGTAAACTTGGTAAAGGGAAGATGGTTTTACAATGACCAATTTCTGGTACATTTTTTAATACAGGTTGTCCGTCGGGAAGGTATATTATTTTGTTTTGCCGCCATTTTGGTAAATATCAGTTTTCACAGTTCATATTTGGCAGTCGTGAAATAGAGACGAGGCAAATTTATTATGGAAGAATATTCGATAAACCAACGTGTTTTAATCGTTAAAACATTTTGTCAAAATCAAAAATCGATCACTGTGACGATGAGAAAGTTACATGAAATTTTTGGGAGAAACAACGTGCCCACAAGACGCACTATTTATCGTATAGTAAATGATTTCGAAGAAAGAGGGTCTGTAGCTGATAGGGCCAAGCATAAACCACAACGTACGGCAACATCGGCCGGAAACATTACTGCTGCTCAAGCAAGGATGTGTTCAAAACAATCCATCAACCTCAATTCGACACCGTGCTCAGGAGCTTGGTCTTCAAAGAACAACTTTGGCCACAATTCTGCACAACGAATTATCGCGAGACCTCTTTCCGCAACAAGTTATTTCAAGAAATGGTGATGTTGATTGGCCTCCACGGTCGACTGCCTGAAACGCAAGGTTCATGCAAATAAACCAGAAACGCTTGAGCAACTCAAACCAAATATTCGTGATGAGATTAATGAAATACCGCATGAAATGTGTAAGAATCTAATGAAAAATGTGCTCAAAAGGGCTCGCATTTGTGAGGCTAACAGAGGCGGACATTTATCTGGCTTGGTTTTTGCTCATTTCTAAGGAATCTGAATATTTGAAACGTAATGTACGAGGACGGTCCCAAGACTAGCCGACCCAATAAAGAAGACACAACAAAGTTGGGAAAATTTTTCTTTATTTTTCAAAATAATAGCTTCTATACCCTGTTTATAGTAAGAACTGTCAAACTCTTCATTGTTGGCAAATCTTTTACCACCGATTTCTGTGGATAACTATTAACAGCCATCCCAACTCATATTTTGCTAAAAAGACGAGCTTCTACTGAAATATCGGCAAAGTATGTGAGAAGCGGACGTGTTTAGCAAGTTAGATTATTTGGCGAAAAGGCGGTATATATTCCTTGACCCTGTGGATCACAGGCGAGACAAACTGGTTCGGAACAAAGAAAACTTGCTCACACAAGTACTAATCCACCTTTTGGAAAATTTAACCTTTTCGGAATTTTTCTAATATATTTACCAATTATTACCTATTGGTTAAAATCAATACGTGGTTGTTAGTGATGGATGCGGAATGGAACCGATTTGAATTATATGCATTTGTAAAGGACGTTAGTTCATCTGAAAAATTAGATACGTTGTTATGTTACGTACAATAAGGAGTTTGTTTTGAGGCATCCACATGTTCTTTCTATGTTGGTACATCATTCACGACGAGGGTCACAAGTGAAAAAAATTGATCAAAATCTAAGAAAACTCAACCATTTACGGACAAAATCACCTCTGAAAAAAATTACATTTTACTTTTTTAATTTCCCAAATTTTTCCGTTAATTAGAAGCGATATGCTTTGAAAATTGGTGGATATAGGGAAGAATTGTAAAAGGTCATACAATATTCGATGGCAATCCTCTTTAAATGTGGGCGCGGTCAAATATTCCTGCCAATTAATCATTGGAAAAACAAGCGTAAATTGCCTCGATAAATTATGAATAAGAAGTGCATCTCCCCGTCATCCGCACTTCCTTTAACGTTTGATTTTTTGATTGACATGTTGGATGTATCATTTTTTCGCTACGTAAATCACCTTTTATGATGTCTCCCTATAGAAGTCTAATGAAATTTGGTTGCCACACAAATATGCTATTAGCTGCGCAAGTAAGTTCTCGCTGATTTTTTTTTTTTTTTTTTTATAAAAATTCAACTTCATTATGAAAACACGTTTACAAATGATTCATTGAAAGTACTGCCCATAGCTAGCTACTACTGTTTAACATCTTTCTGGCAAAGTTCGAATTCCGTCAAGGTAAAACTGTTCATCTTTTGAGGCCATCTACGAATCTAGCCAATCCTTGATGGCGTTATTTGAGCTGAACTGCTAGTCAGCCAGACCGTGTGCCATCGAACGGAACAAATGATAATTGAATGGCACAATATCTGGAGAATATGGCGGATGGGGTATACTTCACATTTCAGCGCTTTCAGTTAGGTTCTAACGGGCTTGGCCACGTGATGCTGAGCGTTACCATGCAGAAGAATTACTTTTTCGTGCCTCTCCACGTATTGTGGTTGCTTCTCGCGCAAAGCTGAGCTCGATCACATTAATTGAAGTCGATACCGATCCCCACAGATGGTTTCGCTTGGTTTCAACAGCTCGTAATAAATAACACAGACCTGGTTCCACCAAATACACAGCATAACCTTCGCAGCGTGAATATTCGGCCGGGTCGACGACGTAGAAGCATGACCGGGCAGCCACCATGACTTTTTTTTATTTGGATTGCTGTAATGAATTCATTTTTTTATCATCCATTACAAAACCATGAAGAAAACCTTCCGTTTTTGTCGCTGAAGCTGTTGCTCACAAGCAAAAAAACGACGCTCAACGTCTATTGGCTTCAGCTCGTAAGGAACCCAAGTTCCTTGATTTTGAATCATTTCTAACGCATGCAATCGCTTGGAAATGGCTTGGCAGCCAACTCCTAATACTGAAGCAAGCTCTACCTGTATTTGGCACGCATCCCCACCCAGCAATGCCCTCAATTCTGTGTCTTCGAAGGTTTTTTTGTCTTCTTTCACGCGAACGGTCATCAACATCAAAATCACGACGGAACCCATTTCGACTGGTTGTTTCACTTAAAGTAGCATCTCCGCAAATGTTTTGAAGCTCTTGATGAGCTTCTATCGCCGTTTTCTTCTTCAATTGAAAGAAGAAAATCAATACTTCCCCCATATGACGATTAATTAGCGTAAAATCATTCATATTCACGCAAACAAAAGAATACGACATTAAAAGAAAATCACTATTGTTTCAAGGCGGTATTTTTGCCATATGTCTAATCGTGGCTCCCGATGTTTAGGTTGTGGCAAAATCAACTTGCACTTACAGTTGGCGCCATCTATTAGCAAACAGTGGGAACTTAGTTGCGCATCAAATACATAAAAAAAGAAATATTTCACATTTATAAAATGCAACATATTCCACTATTGTTGTTATAAAAATTGCAACACACACCGGCTAAATTTGTGCAAATGAAATTACGTCGGGACTATGTGAGGCAAATGAGTTCTCCCACTTTGAATTTTAGTACTGGTTTCTGTCCCTTTCGTCATTATGCCGAACCACTGTAATCCTTTACTTTACTTTCTCCACAATGTATGCGCTATTAAGTATGATTCCCCCTACATTTTATTTTGCTTAACGTTGCATACATTTTCATTGTTGTTAGCAATTTTTTCTTCGCCAGCGTTTTATGATTTTGCTTTTGTTACAAATGCATTTCTAGTCGTGCCTTTAAAACTAACGAGTTCAAATTTACTAAAACCCGGGTATTTTGGGTCGTTGTAGACTTTGCACAACGACGTCTTTGCATTTACCAATGAGTACTCATACGGATGCATGCATTGCTCCACTCATGTATTCATTCGTTTGTTATTTACAATAATTCCTTTTGCCTTTATGTGCCATCGTACACACACACTCGCAGGCATACATACATACTTACATGCCTGTGTGTGCGTGACATGTAACTGTATGTTATTTCTTCCAAATGAATGAGTTTCGTAATGAGTTCCACTAAAGTTTTGTCAATGTTGTTTAAAGTTTATATGCTGTTTTTTTCGGTACTGTTGCTTTAGAAATTGCTGTTTGTTATAGTTTTTTCATAGATGTTGATATTAAAAAGTTTGTTGTTTTTCTTCTTATTATCCCTATTTCTGTTCTATGTACGTACAGTCGTTCGTAACCATGTAAATGCAATCGGTGCTGTGTTAGGAAAATATCTTTATATGGTCCAGAGATAACAACCAACCACCTGTTACAACATACTCGTATACACGATTTAATTTCAATTTGAAATTATCCTCTTTCGCTGCAATTTGTGTTCTATTATGTGTAATAGTTTCCCAATTTTGTAAACTTGAGCGTCCGAAGAGATATCTATGCAGAGAAGCGAATTAAAGTTTCTAATACTCAAGTACAATTGACAATTAAAATCAACTATCGATATAAAAACTGTTCATTTAATGAGTCTGCATCGTATCGATTTTGCGTTTACGAATACACCGATTTCGCCGAAACATATGATAAAATATTTCATAGTATATACAGAGTGGGCCATAAGGGTGTTGGCGGTTTAAATACTCAATTTAAAAAAAAACTACGAAACATAAAAAAAATATATTTGTGTTTTTAAAAAGCAGAAGCATGGGAATTTTTAAGACTTAAAAATAATGTTGTCCAAATGGCTTCCCTCGGCTGCTTGACACTCTTGGAACCGAAGTCGCAAATTTCGGAAAACTCGTTGAAAAGTTGTTCTCGGTATTTTGCTACTTTCCTGAATAATGTTCCTCTTCAACTGCTCTAAATTGGTCGGATTATTCTTGTAGACTACCGATTTGAGGTAGCCCCATAGAAAATAATCGCATGGAGAGA
>JAHXMU010000086.1:254682-288550 GCA_019455685.1 Philornis downsi | reverse complement strand
CGAACAACATATCCCCCCGCCTCCCCGCGCCACGCGTTACCGAGAAATTGAAGAATTAAATCGCCAACACTCATATGGCCCACCCTGTATAACTTGTGCTACGTTGCACTATATGGGACATCAGTGCTTGATATTAAAGTGGCGAATCTCTTCCATATTTCCAAACATCTGGCGTGCCGCAAAGTAGTATTTGGGACCTCTTTTGTTTGATTTATTTATAAATGATATTTCTAACTGTTTTAAGAAAGTAAATTTCTGACATTTCTGAGGCTTTATATCATCAGAATGATTTAGATAATCTTCTTGATTGGTGTTCCCTAAACAAACTTTCATTAAATCTATCAAAATGTGCCATATTTAATTTTCAAGGTCTCGTAATCCAATTCAACTGATTTTCAAAATTGCGTGATTACAGGCTCCTCGCCACTGAAAGTAAAACGGATTTAGGTGTTGTTTTTGATGCGACACTGGCTTTTACCTCGCATATAAATTATACTATCCCTAAAGCTTATTCTATACTAGTGTATATTAGAGGAATTTGTTCCGATTTCACTGATTCAAATACCTTAAAAATCTTCCTTGTAAGACCAAAGTTGGAATATGATTCCATTGTTTGGAGTCCACTTTGCCAAATCAATATATCACGCATAGAAAGAATTAAGCGGGTCTTTCTGAAATTTGCTCTCCCTTTAATTAACTTCGGTGATTTTGTGCCTCCTTATAAAGGCTGTCACAAAAAGAACGCAAGATTTAAATTTTACATAAAACACAGATATTTAAAAAATAAATCGTGAAACTTTATTATATCGTAAAGTAGACAGAATGAGGTTATGTATGGAACAACACATCGGGCAGATGGCCACCGCGTCTTTGCTGGCACACACGCGATCTTTTAATGAAATTTTCAATGACCGTTTTGCATAAATGCTGCGTTCAATTTCCTCTTTTAAGACTTGAGTCGTCGTCGGCTTATTCGCGTCAACCATCGACTTCAAAAAACCCCAAAGAAAAAAAAGTCTAATGGTGTCGAATCGATCTAGGCGGCCAATTCTGGTCTCCAAAACGCTAAATAACACGACCGGGAAATGACTGATGCAGCAATTGAATTGTTTCTCCGGCTGTATGACATGTGGCGCCGTCTTGTTGAAACCACATGCCCTCCACATTCAGTTCTTCAATTCTAAGCACGACAAAACTGGTTATCATTTCACGATACCGAACACCATTGACTGTTTGCGCTTGACATGCCTTATTTTCATAAAAAAAAAGTCCAATGATTCCTCCAGCCCAAAACCCACACCACACAGTGACACGTTGGGGATTTTCCTCACCCCAAATGCGACAATTCTGCCTATTAACGAAGCCATCAAGATGGAAATGGGCCTCGTCACTGTAAATGATTTTATCGGCAAAATCAGCATTTTCATGTTGTCTCTCCAATACCCAATTAACGAACTCCCTTCGCTGTCCATGCTCAGCTGGCTTCAGTTCCTGAGTCAATTAAACTTTGTATGCATGAAGATGCAAATCTTTCGTCAAAATTCGCTGCATAGTGGATTTGGAGACACCAATTTGTTGAGCTCGGTGTCGAATTGAGGTGGATGGAGTTTGAGCGACATCATCACGTACAGCTGCGACATTTTCGGTCGACCGACCTGGTCGAAGGCGCATTGTTGTCTTTACATCACTAACAGACCTAGCTTTGGCAAATTTATCCATTAATCTCTTTACAGTTGATTCTTTTGGAGCATTATTGTGACCACAAATTGATCGCAATTTGCGAACTGTAACCGCAAAACTTTCACCATTTTGGTAAAACAATTTCACAATGAGAATGAGTTGTTCATTCGCGTAGCGCTCCATTTTTACTAAGCTCGTACCTTCTACTAGCAAACAACAACAATTGTTCAAATGTCAAACAATGACACTTCGAATGGCGCCAAATTTAAATCTTGCGTTCTTGTTGGGACAACCTTTATTTCCAGATGCTGGTTACTGGGCTGGTATAATTGATTGTTCTGAATTATTGTCGATTATACCGTTTTATGTTCCCACAAATTATGCCCAGCATAGTGCTTTAAATCGCGGATTTATTGAATTCAATATCCTAAATGGGATTGCAAGAAGTGAAAACCCCAATTCAATACCTAGAGTTTTGTATGTCTAGAAATCACTTTAAACTGTTCCTTTTTAGATATTTAAAATAAGATAATTTTCATATTTACAAAACTTTCTTGAAATATGTTATGCCAATTCTTTGTCTATGAGGATTTATATATCCATTGACCTAAATAAATGAAATGAAATGAATTAAAATGAAGCTGTAAGTATGCTTGAGACTGGCTGTATTAACTCATATTACTTTTTTAGCCAGGCTCTGATAAGTACATAAAATGAAAGGTGGTCTAAACGGATCTCAAATTTTCATTAGTACATTATTTCGTCCATTCTGAAAATAGATGCGAATAAGATCATTGAATATGTAAAACGTTCTCATGCTAGTGGTGTATGATGATGGAAATAATTTGATTACTATTGGCCGCTATGCACTATTTCATTTTTCGCCTGACGCAATATTAGCAATGTGCCAAATTTTATTTTGTAGGTAAATTTCTAAAATGCCAATGAACAATATTTGCTTGGTCACAGAAAATATTTTGTTCCATTAAAAAACATAAACAAAAACCAAATATGGTCAATCAAATTGAAATAAATTGGGCACTAACTTTCCAACCAAATATAAACTGTATCAATATGGACAATTTGTTTATATTTAAATGTGTTTATATGGACTTATATGTGTGCAAGTACACTGTAGTTTTCTAGAATAGTGTGACATACTTCAATAGTGTGCACAATGCGCAGAGGGCTCATGTGAGCGATGAAAATTGATGATAAATGGAAAATGTCACCTGCCATCAGCTTTATATAAAGGCCGGGCAATACACAAGAGAAAAGATAGAAATGAAGTGATTAGCGAATGTGATCGGCAAATTTACGGTTGGAATTACCATCCTGCAGGAAGTATAATGAATAGGGTAAGGATGGTGACACACACTTCTGCCTCCACGTCCAAAAGAGGCTGCAGTATTACACTCCATACGTAGAAAATATTGCTAAGCATTTACGTCTTCTGTACTCCTTCTCTACGTCGTTACAGACAAGAGACTGAAAGGTTTCTTTTCAAAAGACCTAGAGATCCTTTACAGCGCCATTACCCCATAACAGATTGACTTTCCGAAATCCGAATCAGATAGAACTATTTTTTCTTGATGCAGCAGAGATTTCTGCACATGCTTCGCCTAAAGGTAAATGCGATGAAGGTCAAGGATACATTATATGATTTTCTGGAAGATTACCTGTCTGGTCTCGACATTACAATTATTCTGAGAGAAAGATGGCTGGTTTAGGCTGCGATTAACCCTAAATGAAACAAGACATGAAAACAAGTCTTGTTTCATTTATTAAATAGGTGCAAGTAGAATGAAAACGTAGGTCCAATGTCGTGGGCGGATATAATACACGTGATGTTAATATAGAATCGAAGTCGCTGTGCATAGAAAGAGCCTATATCGACAAGGTCTGTCATTGCTACGGAATGATGCCTCCAATTTTCCAAGGCAGTTTTCTTACCGATACCGTGGTGACTGCTGTCATACCTAACTACAAAAACCCTATCCTTACAATATCAGGTATGGTCAAGCAAATATATCGTATTATACGCAAGGAAACATATGGAAATATAACTCTCTTCAAACTCAGTTTTACTGACCCCTTGTCAATGTTTGAGAAGGTTGTAGTAACATTTCGCTGTTACCAACCGTTAATGGTTATTTTATGAGTGTATGCCAGTAACATATGGCTTTTGTGGAAGATGCTACCAGTCGTATTTACTACACGTTGAAGTGGACTCTCAATCGAATGTAGCCTATTTAAAGCCTACTTTGGTGTAAAATATCTCAGTAAGATCTCGCTCAAATATACTGCAGACTTCGTCATATCAACTTCACGTGTAAAGAAACAAATTCTGAAATTTGTTAATTCAGAAAGTAACAGAACTCGCGGTGACTCGCGTGATTTTTCTAAAAACAAGCGCTCAAATCGGTTTTCCAGCTCCTCGTCGATATGGACTACGAAATAGATGATTGTCAGATAGGGCGAAGTTTGGGGAGTACAGTGGGTGAGACAAAACCTCCCACCCAAGCTCAGACAGTTTCTAATGGGACCTCAAGTTAGTGTGAGGCCTCGGAGATACACTAAGGTACCCACACATCGAGGTTGCTCACACATCCGATTTCTTTTATCACCCCGTGAACGGTTGAGACTGATTTTTTTGATTATTTCAGCTATTTTCCGAACTGTTGCATTGGTTTCACCTGTTGCACGGGTTTGTGGCGTATAGTTAGTGAAATAAGATAGCAGACTAATCGCGATGAACCATCCTATCCATGTTTGAAAACGCCACACGTATGTATAATATTAATTCTGAAAGTTTTTAAGAAACGTTCCTTTACAAAACGCATGTTAAGATAAGTTGTATATCCATAACGACGTGGTCCATTTCTGTTTTATTTTCTACGTTTGAAATTCGTGCAGTCTTCGGCATTGGGAGAATTTTTTTGATTCCAGATCAGATCTTTGAGATTCTTTTTAAGCAAACAAAACCGATTTTAAACAATTTTGGATGTTGAAATAAGCGCGTATAATAGTCGATCTCGGTGTTCTTTCCAAGAAGGCTATGTGCGACATACAGTAGTATGAATCTATCAAAAATATGGTGACGCGGCAGGATTAATAGAGAGATTCGGGGGAGTTTGTGGAATATGAATAAGTTTTATAAAATCGGTGTATATATGTAATCGGTGTGTGTATATATATTGAACAGAAATATGCTTTGGTGTATGAACTGTTAAACCACTCTCATGTGATCATATTTTCACCATAATTTTGTTGGATTTAGAATACGATTCGGTAAACCATATTCTAAATCTAACTTACGTAATTATTTGCATAGTACAGGGTGGCGCGCCAATTTTGTTACAACTTAAAATTCAAATAACTTTTTTTCAATCAATGTATTTCACTTATTTTTTTATATATTTTTTTTTTTATTTCATAGAAAACTCAATTTCTTTTTATACAACTAGTTAGTTTTGAGGATGATGGACCATGAATGACCTCCATGCTCCATACACCTGATCAAAAAATTATTCATTGCGGCCTAAAGGATTGAAATCGGAATAGCCTCAATTATTTTATTGGAATGCTTCAATTCAGTCAAAATAACGTTGTTTCATTTTTTACACCACTTGCTTGACATCACTCCGTAAAAAAGTCTGGTACAGTCAGGTCGGGTAGCCTTGGGGGACTAGCGGAAAGTAGAGTTCCTAGATATTAATTCATTTGAGAATTTCCGTTGAGGCTCCGCCATAACCGGTCTGGCTATGTGTACAGTTGATCCATCTGGCCGAAACTAAATGCTTTTAAAACGGATACGTCTTCGGCGCAGTTCTGGATAAAAATACTTTTTCAGTATCCATAAACAACGGTCACCATTGGTCTCCGCTTTGTGTTTGTAGGACGATTCGTTTGCCACTCTGCGTATTTAATAAATGCGAGTGTCTGTATATCTGTGCGTTGGAAGTAGACTGGTAAATCATTTATTAGATTGCTATGAAGCAATGCTATATCACAGGTATAGTTTCTGGAGTGAATGTTGTAAAGTGGGAATTATTTCAATATAAGCTAAATTAGCCAATTTACGTAGGATGTTCTGGCAGTGTCTTTGCAATCAAATCTATTTTCATGTTCAAATAAAGGATCAGCATGATTACCTTACAAAATTTGTTACTTTAGATGATTTTTCGTAAAAAAAAACTGCATTATGGTAATGCAGATTACCTTTAATAGAATATAAACCTAAGTCTAAATACAGGATAACTCTATCTCCTTTAACTTGGCTGTAATGATGCATCTCCACATAGTTTCGCACATGGGAGCATAAATGTGTACGTACATTTAGGAAATTCTATTTTTTTTTTTTGTCTTTGTTTTTCATTCATATTTCTCCAGTTTTCCCATTTTGTTTTTTGTTGTTTCTCTTTTTTTCTGGAAATTGAAGCAATTTTTCTATTTGTTTGCTATCAAATTGTCAATGCGTACTACATTCTGAATATGAACTCATTTGTATTCCCTCGATCCGACACAACGGAAGATGAGAACATGCAAAGACTTTTATTGGTTCATATGGTATCCGAAGAAAATTGATGTTTGTGATTTTGTTTTGTTGGGACCATTTTCACTATTGGTGCATTGTTTTTAGTCGTTGTTTTGCTTCCACCATAAATGTGGGGGAGGGAGATGGAAATCATTTTATTACATGGAAGTGCCGTCACAACAGATGGGTACACTAAATATTCATATTTTTCATAGGACGTTTTTCTCTGTTTTTTTTTCTACCAATATATGTGATTGTTTTATGACGTAGACAAGAGATTTAAACTAAATAACGTTGGTGAATTTTTAAATGCTATCTAATTTACAGTTATGCAGGCCGCACAGAACTACCGGACAATCTAAAAGTTCTATTTCGCACAGTAGCTATGATGGTGCCCGATTATGCGATGATTGGAGAGATTACTTTGTATTCAAATGGTTTCGATGAGGCTCGCCAGCTGGCTCAAAAAATTGTCCAGGCATATAAATTGTGTTCAGAACAGCTGTCATCACAGTCGCATTATGATTACGGTAAGTGTTTAAGATGATCGAATAAAAGCATAAATTTTCCAAACGAAAAATAACTTGTTCAAACCATCCCACCACAAGTGATGGTAGCGTTTTTTTTTCCAAGAAATCCTTGTAAAGAAATCCAAAAGTTTTGATTTGTATATCCTCTTAAGCATTAAATTCAATTTTTGTAGCAGCAAATCTGACAACTGGAAAGGAGTATTGTTGCATCGTTGGTATCATTCTAAACGTTAAACTTCTGTTTTTTTTTTTTTTTTTTTTTTTGTTATGATAAAAAGAATTTAATTGAAGAACAAGGATGTCCTCAATTTAAATATTTCTTTAACGGGGTAATATCTCAATAACACACCCAAACTTCATAACAGAGTTTCAATAAAAGCGTACGATTCGCTTTCCAACTTCATACAGTGCAACAAAATTTATCAAACATACGAATTTTTCCTGTATGAATCCAAAGGTCTTCATTCTTATTTTTTAGAACCTATTAAAAACTACAAGGGCGATCTCAAAACTAATCGAACTGATGTATAGATGCTACGAGTAGTTTGCAAAACAAATATTTTGGTGAAAAATGGTAACCTTACAAAACATATGTTTTAAGCCTCAAGGCGCCACCTTGTTTAGTATTTTTATTTGAGACATCAAAAGTAAACGATTTCAGTGAATTGGTAAACATGGAAAATCTTCAATATTTCCACTTGAAAGATCTCAGTACAATCTATGTTGAAGCCGATATAGATTGTATTCTGGGGGAATCTGCCCATTCGATTACGATTGCAAAATGTAGGGTAGACGAGCTTTAACAAGGCCGTACAAGCTGCCAAGACAAACGATGTGGTGGCCGATCAGTTGAGCTGCCCACACCAGACACGGTTAAGAAAATCCACAAAATGTTATTGGAAGACCGTCAGCTGAAGGTGCATGAGCTAGCTGAAATTATAGGCATTTCAAGAAGTGCTATACATCGTATGTTGGCTGAAAAATTGAAGATGAGAAAGCTGTGCGCAGGATGGGTGCCGCGCTTGCTTTCAATTTGCATAAAGTTGGCCAGTGTGTGTTGCAATTTTTATAACAAAGACAGTGGGATATGTTTCACTTTATAGATGTGAAGTATTTGGCTTTGTATCGTATATATTTGTTGCACAGCTAAGTTCCCACTGTTTGCCAATAGATGTCGCCAGCTGTAAGTGCTAGTCGATTCTGCCTTAACCTAAAAGTCACGAGCCAAGCTTAGGCATATGGTAAACATACCGGCTCGTTTCAATATATCATAAGAACATGTGGATGCCTCAAAAGCAGACTTCTTATTGTACGTAACATAACAACGTAACTGATTTTTCTAGTAAACTAATGTCCTTTACAAATACGTTTAATGCAAATCGGTTCCATTCCGTATCCATCACTAACAACCACATATTGTTTTTAACTAATAAATAATACATGGTAAATATGTTAGGAAAATTCCGAAAAAGTTCAATTTTCCAAAAAACGGATATAGTACTTGTGTGAGCAAGTTGTATTTGTTTTGAACCAGTTTGTATCACCGTGATCCATGGGGTCAGGGAAAATATATCGCCTTTTCGCTAAATAATCTAACTTGCCAAACACGCCCGCTTCTCACATACTTTGTCGATATTTCAGTAGTAATAATTTAGTAATATTTTAGTACTTTTCAATAGCAAAATATAAGTTGGGATAAATATTATCAGTTATCTACAGAAATCGGTGTTAAAAGATTTGCCAACAGTGAAGAGGTGGAGCCTGCGGTTGATGGCCATTTTAAGGAGTTTGACAGTTCTTATTATAAACAGCGTAGAGAATCTATTATGTTCAAAAATAAAGACATTTTTTCCAACTATTTTGTGTCTTCTTTATTAGGTTGGCTAGTTTTGGCACCGTCCTCGTACATTACGTTTCTAATATTCAAATTCCTTAGAAATCAGCAAAAACCAAGCCATGGCAAGTAAAACCCCAGAGGTGGAACACATCCAAATTACAGACATATCTATTTAAATAGTAGTAAAACGAAGAGTAGAACGGAAAAGCTTAAAATGTTTAAGAAATTACGAATAGGAAACCTTTACGTTGTTTTAAAACATCACTCAAATATTTATTTGCATTTTCGGGGAATATCATGCCAGCATAATAAGTACTTGTTTTCCTTTATTTGAGTTACTATCCTTGTTACAACATGCCGGTAGTCTCTTTGAGGTTGTGAATCATATAATTCCCTTTGAAATATTAAAGAACATCTTTTTCAACTTACCCCTGAATCAATGAGAAGAAGCAGCTCTTGAAAACACCGAACATCAAATTAAAACTTTAATCTGAAATAAGAAACAAGACAAGCAATCATTAATGCCTGTGAGACAAGTCTTTTGATTATATAAACATATTTTTGGACGTTTTTTCGTCATATAATTAAGTTAATAAAACTTTTATAATGATATTTTATGCTCAAAATTTCAATGTTGCGCAGTTTGAAAAAAAAATACATAAAAACACCTCCTGCACAATAACAACGACCACCACTAACTATATGGAAAAACTTTTGCAGGTATGCGTGCCGTGAAGTCGGTTCTGTTGGCATCCGCATCCTTGCGTCGCATGTATCAGGATTTGCCGGAGGCTCAAATTGTTTTACGCGCTATTGTCGATGTGAATTTACCGAAATTCCTCGAGCAGGATGTTTCATTATTCGTTGGCATTTACACGGATCTCTTCCCGGGCATTGAGTTGCCAATGGTAAGTATTACGTAGATTTTTACTTAAATATACTTTAGTTAGGTTTATTGGTGCTGTCTGTGTGGCCTTCTTTGTCCTCTGTACACCTTTATGGGATTGTAGTTCATGCAACGCATACCAAAGTGCGTTTTTGTGAATATAACAGAGAATGAATATTTAAAATTTATGAAAACACATGAGATTTAAGTTATGCTGTAATAGGCATATGAAATTAGCTTGAAAGCAAAGGAAATTAGTTTAAACTTTACAGTAGTTTGAGCTGTTGTTCCCAAAACCATAACACATTGCGCCACTAGAGCAAACATGAGGTCTTAGCTATGCTAAAGTGGACGTTAGTCGAATAGCTGATGATTAATAATAAATAGAACATGAAACTACAAAATCACAGCATGGACTAACTGTAGAACTTTGTACTCGTATACTAGACTTCTGTAGGAATAACGGTATTACTTTTTGTCGAATTTCAAAAGTGCATTGATATTTAAAGAAAACGAAATACCTTTTTTCTATTTCATTCAAAGAATTAAGACCATAATTCAGTCTCCAGCAGTGATTACAAAAAACTGACTCACCTGCGGGCAAAAAGTTGGAAGCAACCACTACAGATATTGATAACTCGGACGTTAAATCCCGCACAGATGCCGCCTCTAATGACAAATCGATTATATTTTTAGAAAGTGACAACCTTCAACCTTCTCTCATGTTATTTCAATCATTTGTATTTGGGTCATTGTGCTTTAAGTGGTTATACTTTTGCTTTTAATACAGGGTGATTTTTTAATCGTAGTTCTTTTAAAAATCGAATAAAACACTCAAATTTGCATCATATATTAAAATTTTTTATTGGAATCGATAAATTGGTCTTTGCTATTTAAATTTTAAAGATAATTTCACGTAAACGTTGTCCGCGGCTCCGTCTCAAAATGTCCATTCGGAAGGTCCAATTTTTCGTCATTTTTTCGAGCATTTCGGCCTGTATTCCAAGAATAACGCGTGTTATGTTATCCTATAAGGCTTCAGTAGTATTCGGCTTGTCTACATAGACTAACGACTTGACATAACCCCACAAGAAATAATCAAGAGGCGTTAAATCGCAAGATCTTGGAGGCCAAATCATAGGGCCAAATCGAGAAAAAAGCTGCTCACCAAATTCATCCCTCAACATATCCATTGTTTCACGAGCAGTGTGGCATGTTGCACCGTCCTGATAAAACCACATGTCAACCAAGTTCAACTCAGCCAATTGGGACAAAAAAACAAATTGCGTATCACGGCTCGATATGGTTCGCCGTTGGTTCGTCATGGTAATCGAAGGAAACAGTGAGAAAAACCTTGACATTTGATCGAACTTGGCGTGCTTTCCTCCCTTCTCCTGGACTCTTCCATTGGGACGATTGGTCTTTAGTGTCGATGTCATAGCCATATACCCATGATTCGCCACCAGTTATGACCCTTTTAAGCAAATCTGGATCATCGTTGACGTCATTCAACAATTCCTGAGCAATGCTTATGCGATGTTGTTTTTTGTCAAAATTCAGCAATTTTGGAACGAACTTCGCTGCCACACGCTTCATGCCCAAAATTTCCGAAAAGATTGCATGGCATGAGCCAACCGATATGCCGACATCCCCAGCAACCTCTCAAAGTGTGATTCGATGATTCTCCATAACAATTTTCTTTACTTTCTCAACATTTTCATTGGTTGTTGATGTGCTGGGGCGTCCAGAGCGAGCGTCGTCATTCGCATCTTCTCGACCTTGTGTGAAAAACTTGTGGTACTTGTAAAAATTTTTTTGACTCAGAGTACTCTCATCGTATGCCACTGTCAACATTTCAAGTATTTTTGAGCACTTAATTCCATTTTTCCACAAAACTTGATGCAACTTCTTCGATCCACTTTTTTCGATAGCAGAAAATCGCTGAACACGCAAACCACTTGTCTTATTTATGCCTCTCACAAACAAGCTAAACATGCTATATGCATAAAACTGTCATATCTAACATATCTTCGAAACGAGTGTACCAACATAAAAAAAATAATAATGTAAAGTCGAAAGTGCGTAGCCCGCGAAATTTGAAAATTCACTTTATTTTTTGAACACACCTCGTATAACTTCACAAAGCAGTTGAGAAGTTTTGCCCACCCGTACGAAAATGTCCTCAACGAAGGGCACAAGTGAAACATAATTTAATTATCACGAGTTCTTGTCCAGGCATGTGTCCTTCGAACTCTGTTTCATAGAAGTTGTTAATAGAAAAAACGAGCTTAAACCGAATTAAGGACCAAAATCATATTTCTACACCAATTTAAGCTGACATTTGAACATTTTAATTATAACTTTTCCAGCCATCACGCGAAGATCTAATGAAATGGTTAAATCATACCTTAACCGAAAGAAATTTACAAGCCACTCCCTGGTTTGTGGAGAAAATTTTACAGATCTATGAGATGTTATTGGTAAGGCATGGCCTAATGGTGGTAGGCGGACCAATGGGTGGTAAAACTACTGCGTGGCAGGTAAATAGTGTCTGATAATACAGACCTTGGAACCAATAAATGCCCACACCCTCATTTCTGCCACCAGGTCTTGGCTCACTGTTTGCGTTGCGTCTCCAGCGATGAATCCGCCACGTTGCGCGAATATCCCACGAACTATCGCATCATTAACCCAAAGGCTATTACAATGGGCCAGTTGTATGGACGTTTTGATCCCGTCTCTCATGAGTGGTCAGATGGTGTGCTAGCTAAAACTTTTCGGGAATTTGCCACGGGTTCACCTCGGGAACGCTACTGGATACTATTCGATGGACCCGTCGATGCCGTTTGGATTGAAAATCTCAACACAGTTTTAGACGATAATAAGAAATTGTGTTTGATGTCCGGAGAGATTATCATCATGACCAAATTAATGAATATGATGTTTGAACCAGCTGATCTGGAGCAAGCATCACCGGCCACCGTGTCACGATGTGGCATGATTTATATGGAACCATCCCAGCTGGGTTGGGGTGCTTTGCACAAGAGCTTTTTACATGTGTTAGTGGATACAGTGGGACTGAATGACATCTATATGACCCTATTTGAAGAGATGGTTAATTGGTTGATACCAGCAGCTTTGGATATTTTACCAAATTGTTCGAAAATGTTAGAGACATCGCCCATATATCAATACCAGGTGAGTTAAGTGTTTTTGAGGATGTTCTGGCCCATGTTATTGTTTGTTTATTTTTAGATGTTTTCACGTTTCTTTTTGCATTTTCTGGATAAACATAAATCCTTTACACAAGTATGGTTTCAACAAACGTTTCTTTTCTGCTTTGCCTGGGCTTACGGATCTCATTTAAGGGGTAATTATCAACGTTGGCTTTTTCGTATCGTAATTAGAATTATGAAGTAATTCCTTTATGTAGAAATTTCATAAATACTTAGCCATATCAAAAAAAAAAAAAAAAAAAGAAAGAAAATTATAACTAACTAACAATCTGATATTATGGTGCTCAAAAATTGCATATATAAATTAGTACATGAAATGGGTTGAGCAATTAGAATTTTATACTGAAAACATTGACAAATGGCACTTATAATAAATCTCATATTAATGATTGTAATGGTAGATGAGGTTAATTCGTTAAAAATTCAGTGGAGTGTCGGCAGTGGCAAACCTTTTTTATATATGTTGTAACCTACTAATAGTTACACTTTGCTAAAATTTTATGATTGCATTTCTGAATTTCTACATCAACCGCATATGTGGATAAGCGGGTGTTTCCTAGGATGCTTTGTACCGCTTACCCCTAAAACCCAAAGCCTCTCTACCCGATCCAGTAATTAAGCAGTCAAAGGATGATGCTTTGCGTAAAACACAAAGTAGTGTGGCCTTGTGCCAGGCACAGGTGGACTATCCCTCGGGATCCACCTACAATATGATCTTGGATCTCGTTTTTCGAAAACCAAGTAAAGGGGAGAGTCGTAGTTTAACAAGACAATTACACACCCTGGCCACAGGAGCGGACATAGAGAAGCCGTCGAGAAATATCGGGAGATAAATCTTCTCCGTTTTAATAGTCGTACGACCAAGGAGTTCCTTCGTGGAGAGATATGGTTAATAGACTAGACTAGGGGAGCATGGCATCAATTTGCTGTGTTGATATTTTCTCCTAGGACATTGAAAATCTATGCCGTAGATAATGGATTACCAGTTCCATGCGAGGTATGATAAAGCAAAACTGGAGTAGCTTGACTGCGAAACCCAGACCAGAGGGTTCTTCTCTTCTGGTAGCACGGGTGACCAGGGGCCCAAGGAACATTGTTCCTTCCTGGTCGATGGCGTTGGACACCTTGTGGGAACAACGTGCTGGCTGTGGTTGCCCGAACATGTGTTTTCAGTGTTTTTGCGTTGCTTTAGGTTGTTTTGCTAAAGGAAGGCAGAAGCTAGGAAAACACTGTTCATGTCTATCCGAGGTCTTCCTAGAGTACCTCAACTCCTAACCTGGAGGTAGCTTACTTAATACCAAGTGACTACAACGGTACTTTGGCCGAGAGAGGAAGCGGGCCCTGAGGAAGTTTTTCCAAGGGGACCTATTTCTAATCTCAAAGGTAGTTCGACTAATCCTTTCGGGATTAGTTTAGGTGCCCCAAAGGGGCGGCAACCAAGAAAAGAATTATAGAAAACAGCACCATGTGTGATGGCACACCATGAGTAAGGCTTCACGGCGAGACTCATGTAAATATACACAGTTAATTGATCAATCGCATATGTGCCAAAATTCTTCTTCACGCCCCTTAAATTTCATGGGTTATCAACCTCCAAATGAGTGTATTGAGCGGGCGTTATCACGCCCCTTTGTCAAATCAAAACCAGGTACCAGGTATGAAAATTCACAATATATATTTAAAGTACATTAGAAATTTGGTTCTGTTTCATATTCAAAACAATAGTTCGTGTCATACAATGATCCGTTTCTTATCTGCAGCGAAATTACAAAACTACTTTGATTCCGTTTCCCTACTTCAAGAAACTGAAATGAAAGCATGGTTTTATGCAATTTCCTTCCTTAATCTAAATCAGAGAAAAAAGGTCTGACGCCTAACTGCGCAAGCTCAAATTGATTCAACTAACTTAATTACTTAATTACTTTATGAATTTACAATATCAGACTCTCAGAAGGTGTCACGGATACTCACAAATTTGTGTTGTTTTTTTTTTTAATTAAAAAATGTCAAATGAAATATAAACAAATCCTTTCACAAGCTGAATCAAAATCAAAATTATTTCTAATTCAGTTACGGGTATATGATTGGAAATCAAAGTTGTTTGTAATTTCGTTTTAGATGTATGAAACAGAAACAAAGTTCAATAAAATTTTGATTTGGTTGCCTCAACTTACAAAAATCGCATATATAGGTGCGCAACTAAGTTCTCGCTGGTTTTTTTCTTTTGTAAAAATTCAACTTTATTATAAAAACATGTTTACAAATGATTCATTGAAAGTGTTGCCCATCGCTAGCTGATACTTTTCCCCATCTTTCTGGCAAAGCTCGAATTTCGTCATCGCAAAACTGTTCATCTTTTGAGCCTATCCACGAATCTAGCCATTCCTTGATGTCGTCATATGAGTGAATATTCGGCAGGCTCGACGACATAAAAGCATGACCGAGCAGCCACCATGACTTTCTTTTCTTCGGATTGCTGTAATGAATCCATTTTTCACCACACGTTACAATACAATGAAGAAAACTCTTCCTTTTTTTGTCGCTGAACCAGTTGTTCACAGGCGAAAAAACGACACTTTGCTCCAACTCATAAGGAACCCAAGTTCCTTGCTTTTGAATCCTTCGCAACGCAAGCAATCCCTTGGAAATGGCTTGGCGAGTAACTCCTAAGACTGAAGGTAGTTCTACCTGCGTTTGACATGGATCCCCATCAAGCAATGCTCAATAAACGTTTTGAGGCTCTCGATGAGCTTCAGCCGCCGCTTTCGTCGATAGAAAGAAGAAAATCAATACTTCCCGCGTATGACGATTATTTGGTACAAAATCTTACATATTCGCACAACCAAAAGAATGTGACGTCAAAAGAAAATCATCATTGCGTCGAGGCGGTATGTTTACCATATGCCTAAGCTTGGCTCATGACGTTTAGGCAGAATCGATTAGCACTTACAGCTGGCGCCATCTATATGCAAACAGCGGCAACTTAGCTATGCACCTAAATGTTTGATTTAGATTCCAAAAACTGAAACCAACGAAAATTATTTTCGTATTTGACTTCTGATCAAACCTTAATAGCGCCTAAAATTTGTTTTTGGATGATGTAAACATACTGTGAAAAATCCACCGCAATCGCTTCAGTAGTTTAGACACTGTTTTGGAAGAAAAAATACCTATATTCAATATCAAATAGGGTGGCTGATGAATATTGATACAATAAGAATCTCAAATAGCATTTTTTTTAATGAACATAAATTACGTTTTTTTTTATTCATCTGAAATGTTGCACATCTTTATTAATCCTTTTAAATGGATTTTAAAAATAATTCAATTTAAGGGGTCTCCAAGCTCCGTGATGCATTAATGCCTGGATGGTTGAAACGAGGGCTACCTAAATTTCTGTTAAATGCATACTTTAAATCACTCAAATTTTTGCTTATGTTTTGGTTCTATTGACAGGGGAATCTTCTTCTGGAAAGAACAACTCATTCAACGTCTTCAGGTAATATCTTAATAGCAACTTTCATCAGCTCCCCTCTATATACAGTTTCGCTTTTAGATTGATATCTATAACAGCTACATGTATTGAAATTATATTCCTATCGAAAAATCATCATTTCCATTATATTTATTTGAAAAATTCGATTTCCAGAAAGGGTTTTCCGCAATAGCCCATCATAAGAAGAATTGCCTAAAAAATATCCATTTACTATTTATATTTTATTTATATAGGTATATACATATATGGTCGAACAAATGAGTACACCTGCTTATTTTTTAATTTATATTTAATTTTAGTCACTTTAACGGAAAGTAGACCATGGCAATTCCGTTTTATTCAAATAACTTTAATGTGGTAATACCTTTGAAAGTGAAAAACAAAACTGGGGCTTCCCCGTTGTTTTCATTGTGAGTTGTTTTTGCTTTTATTACTTGGTCAAAATAATAAATACATTGCTCAACTCTTTAATATTTTCGCAGTCTACTGTAGTAATTTCGGAAAGGCTAATTATTTTACTGTTGTTTATCTTTATTCACAACAAAATATATGGTAAAAATAATCAGCCATTGGTCATTGAAAAATTGTTTCAAGACTAAGAGAAAGTGGACAAAGTCTTCGTTCTATAGCAGAAACTATGAATTGGAAGGTACTTTTTGTAAAAAATGCTTTAAAGCTTAAAAAGCCCGTCGAAACTTGCGGAAAACACAAAAAAAAACTTAAAAAACAACAGATATCCATATTGTAACATTTGCGAAGAAGGACCCGTTTGTGTCTTCAACAGCGATTTCAGCAGAAATTGGAAATATAATTTCATCGCGAACGGTTCGTCATACACTACAAGAAGCACATTTACGAGGACGGATAGCCAGAAGAGTTCCTTTACTTACAACAAAATTTAAAGACTAGATTGGCGTTTGCAAGAAGTCATTCCAATTGGTCCGGAGGAGACGGTGACAAAAAATGACGAAACATTTTGTGGAGCGATGAAGCAAAATTAATGTATTTAGAAACGACTATGCCCGGAATGTTCGACGCCTTAAGGGTAAGGAGTTCCATGTTCGCTTGACAAAGAAAACGATCAAGCACGGGGACGGCAATATTATGGTCTGAGGTTGTTTCTCGTGGTATGGTGTAGGTCCGATACATCGAATTACCGGCACTATGACCAGATTCCACTACAAAGATATCTGGAAAAATACGATGTTGAACTATGATGTGGAAATTATGCATCTTAGATGGACATTCCAGCAGGATAACGATCCGAAGCACACTTCTACGTTGGTAAAGGATTGGTTCCAAGATAATAATGTTGCCTTCTTCACTGGCCAAGTCAATCTCCGGACTTAAATCCAATCGAGAGTTGAAACAAACAATTGGAAAGGAGGTTCTTAAAAAGAAGGATCAGTTATAGAATTTTGTTCAAAATACTTGGTATGAAATACCAGTAGAAACCTGCAGGAACCTTTTTGCCAGCATGCCAAAAAGAGTCAACAAAATAATTGAAAATAAAGGTGGACATACCGGCTTTTAACAAAACTCACCCAATTTAGCAGAAAAAACTTGATTTTTTTCATTTTTGCTCATTTTAACTAAATGTACTTATCATTTTGTCCAAAGTTTTTCGATTAATTTCTTACTTTTTGAAAAATATTGAATTTAATTTCGGTTTTTGTTATTGTTTTAGTATTAATTTTATTTTTAATGGTATAACAAAAGAAATTAGTATTTGTTGTTTCCTTTAATTTAAATAAATTTTCGTCTACGAATCTTTAAAAAAATATAGGGTGTATTTATTATTTTGACCATATGTGTACATGTTTTTTGTCATGTCATTTCATATATTTTCTGATGGAAAATAAATATGAATAATCTTAGGGCCATAATATTCTGGAACTCAATTTCCTTTAGACTGGGGAAATTTAGGAGAATAAAGGCTACATTGAGCATTTGGCGTTCATGAGATATAGATTTCTTTCAACGCTATACGTATACCTGTAAGAAATAAATAAATAAGAAAAAATAATATTTCGACTATGGTTGGAAACGAAGTGCCAAATAGGGCGGGTGAAGTAAAGGCATCCTATGTGTTGATTCCAATAAAGAAGAGTTTTTTCATTTGCATGATGAATCGCCTTTCTCACCATTGAAATACAATTCGTTTCACAATTCATGATAAATACTCTTAATCAAAGCAATTTAACGTAAATGTGGCTTACGATGGCGGTCCCAAAACTAGCCGATATGACGTATAGATGGTGCCAGTAGTTTGAAAAAAAAAAAAATATTTTGGTAAAGACTGACCACCTTATAAAACATATGTTTTAAATGTTGTTTAGAATTTTTATACGAGTCATCAAAAATAAAGGATCTCAGTAAATTTTAAACATGCACAAAATTGGTCACGGTTATGCAATTCAATATTTCCATTTGAAAGGTGTTCTCATACTCGTATATGCGGGGGGTGGTAATCAGCAATAGTTTCGCAATATTGGGCGCATAAGTAACGTTAAGATTTGATCAGTGAATACATTTTTTGTTTAAGTCTTTTTTTCGTCTCCTTACAGAATTAACTAAATAATATTTGGGAAATTTACGATGGAAAGGCTCAGCACAGAACAAAAACCCAGAGTTGTTCAATTTTACTTTGAAAGTCAGCATTCGATTATTTAGATCATGTCGAAATTTCTTTCATGTTCGAAATGCTCTTAGCGCTCCAACAATTTACCGATTGCTTCAGCGTTTTGGGCAACAAGGGATTGTCTGTGATCTTCCGCGTGCTGGAAGACCTCGTGCAGTTCGAAATGAAATGACCATTGCTCGAGTGCAAGCAAGTATTGAGGAAAACCCCGAGACTTCTACCAGGCGACGTTCTCAGCAGTTACATCTCTAACTAGACGGTCTTTGCAAAGAATTTTACATATGTTACATTTTTTCCCATATAAGATGCAATTGGTTCACGAGTTAAAACCAAATGATGCACAAGAACGCATTCAATATAGTTGCCGTTAACGTTACTTACGCGCCACCCGTAGAATGCTAAGGTGAAAGCTTTTTTTCTACAGAATTGGACATAGAAATAAGAGTACTTAAAATATAAAGTTTATTAGTTTATACATTAACAAAAGGTTTCAATCCAACCAATAGTAAAGCCAAACTAGATTCGACTTTGAAGGAGTCTGCTCCTTGTTTACGACTGGTAAATATTGCGTAGCAGAGTTTAACCGAGGCCGTACAAGCTGCCGATACAGCCGATTTTTTGCGTTGATTTGTAACCATGGATGAGACATGGGTCCACCACTTCATACCTGAGATAAAGGAACAGTCAAAGCAGTGGACTGGAATGAGAGAATCGTGTCCAAAGAAGGCAAAGACGGTTCCATCTGTAGGCAAGGTTATGGGGCTTGTTTATTTCGGATGCCGTCTGTTTTTTATTGATTATCTTCAGAACGGAAAAAGCCATCAACAGCGAATATTATACTAATTAATTGCAGCGTTTAGATGATGAATTTATTAATAAAAGGCTGCATTTGACGAAAAAGGAAGTGTTGTTTCATCAAGACAATGCTCCTGTTCACATATCCACTGTTGCGATGGCCAAAATTAATGGATTATAGTACGAGGTGCTTCATCACCCGCCTTATTCGCCAGATTTAGGTCCTTCGAACTATTTTCTATTTCTAAATTTTAAAACGTGGTTCGGTGGCAAAAGATTTATCAACAATAAAGAGGTAGAGTCTGCTGTTGATGGCTTTTTTAAGCAGTTTGACAGTTCCTACTGTAAACGGTGTATATAAGCTATTGAATATCGCTGAAAAAAGTGTATTGAACTAAAAGGGAAGGAAAGGAAAAAATGTTGACAAATAAAGAAAATTTCTCGCAAATTTTTTTTAGGTTTGCTATTCGTTCAGATATTCGTAAATACTCGTAATTTACAATTTAGATATTTCTAACTAAATTTAATATGGAAAAGTAGTTAGAACTAATCATTCAATACAACTCGATGAAGAATCAAACTCATTATTATATTAAAATTCAATGCACTTCAGTTAAAGAACCATGATTAAATACAGAAAATTTTAGACTGTGCAAACATGCGTTCCTTTTGACGCTGTTTTAAAAAATCAACAATACTATTTAAAAAATATGTTTTCATGTGATTTGTTTCTTCTTTAGTTAAAACAATGTGCCACATTTATACCAACAACTACCTCAACATTTTCTATTACAGTTAAAGGTATCAAACAGTTCGATACTTTAATACGAAAAATTCTCTATGGTGGCAATGAAGCTCATCCACGTCCCAAGTACTTTACTCTCAACCGTGGCCAAATGTTTCCCGAAAAACTCACATTCATGGACTACCGTTTCGATGAACAGGAAAATTGGTGGACCTGGCAAAAATCTGGTGATGATCCAACCGCTGCCATGGCAACATTCCCTGAAGGTGCCCAAATAAGTGAACTGATAGTGCCAACAAATGAATCTGGCTACATAACCTACTGGCAGGAGTTTTGCATAAGCCGTTCTTATCCCATGTTGGTTATTGGCCCAACTGGCACTGGAAAAAGTGCTATTCTGACGAACAATTTGGTGTCGCTGCCCAAACAATCGTATATGACAAATATTGTTACCTTTTCGGCTCGCACATCAGCCCATTTGTTTCAAGATACCATCATGACAAAGCTGGATAGGAGGCGAAAAGGCGTCTATGGTCCACCAGTGGGTAAGAAGGTAAATTATCTGTAGTAATCTGTATTAATTACTGTTGATATTTTAATGTTGCGTCTGGCTTTACGTCTCTCTTTTTTGCTGCTGCTGCTTCTACAATCAAGTGCATTGTTTTCTGTGATGATGTGGCCATGCCCAACAAGGATACATATGGCTCTCAGCCGCCGCTTGAACTTGTACGTCAATGGCTGGATCATGGCTATTGGTCGGATTTAGTGGATACAACAAAGATTGAATTAATTGATATGGTATGTACATACAAAATACTCGAAAAAGAAAGATACGGAACTTAAAAAGGATTGATGAACAGAATTTGACTTTAATTGGCTTAATTCGGCCAGCAACGAATTTGGAGACATGCTATGAATGTTTTTAGACAAATAACCGACACAAATGTAAAGGGCATTGTTTACTCTAGTTTCTTTAGATATTTATTGATTTTAGTAGTGTTTTGTTTTTTTTTCCGATCCATCATATGATAGTACTGGCCGTACTTGGTTCAGCAATAAAACGATCGACTGAGGATACGGTAAACTATTTAGCACCAAGAAGGAAGCTTAAAAACAACCAAATGTTTTTGGACTGGGTGCGTTTATGACTTTCCAATGAGCAGTGATCGTCTGTCGGACCTGCTGGTTGGAAGACCTAATCTTCCACATAAAGCTTTTAGAACATCCTCAAAATGTGGCATAACTGAACATTTTATTAAATCGCATCGCGGGGTGTTCACAGCAGGCCCTTTTTCACTCGATCGCAAATGCTGTATGGTTATTAATATTGATACAATTACTAAGGCGGGTTATTAACTAACTATTAACTATTAATATTACTATTAACTATTAACAACTACTAAGGCGGGTTATACTTTTTTGAGGTGGGGAATTTGAAAATTCTATTTTTGACTCTCTAGCGCTTGCTCACGTGGTAAGCCGTTGTATTAGGTGCCCAACTAATTTCTCGCTGTTTTTCTATAAAAATGAAACCTTATTATGAAAACACGTTTACAAATAATTCATTGAAAGTATTGCCCATCGCTAGCCATCACTTTTCCCCATCTTTCTCACAAAGTTCGAATTCCGTCACGGTAAAACTGTTCATCTTTTGAGGCAATCCACGAATCTAGCCATTCCTTAATGTCGTCATATAAGTGGAACTGCTGGTCAGTCAAACCGTGTGCCATAGAACGGAACAAGTGATAATCGGACGGCGCAATACCTGGATAATATGCCAGATGGAGTAGGACTTCCTATTTCAGTGTTTCTAGGTAGGTTTTAACGGGCTTGACCACGTGAGGCCGAGCGTTGCATGCTGAAGAATCGATATTGATCCCCAGTGATGGTTTCGCTTGATTTCAACAACTCGTAATAAATAACACCGACCTGGTCCCACCAAATACAGAGCATAGCCTTCGCAGCGTGAATATTCGGCCAAGGCGACGACATAAAGGCATGACCGGGCAGCCTTTTTGGTTTGAATCTTGGATTTGGATTTAGAACTTTGGATTGCTGTAATGAACCTATTTTTCATCACCCGTCACAATACGGTGAAGAAACTTCTGCCTTTTTTGTCGCTGAAGCAGTTGTTCACAGGCGAAAAAACGATGGTCAACGTCCCCTGGATTTAAGTCATAAGGAACCCTAGTTCCTTGCTTTTGAATCATTCCCAACGCATACAATGGCTTCGAAGGTTTACCGTCTTCCTTCACGCGAACGGTCGTCATCATCAAAATCACCGTGTTTAAAGCGACGGAACCAATCTCGACACGTTGTTTCACTTAAAACAGCATCTCCGTAAACGTTTTGAGGCTCTCGATGAGCTACAGCCGCCGTTTTCTTCGATTGAAAGAAGAAAATCAATACTTCCCGCTTATTATTTGGCACAAAATCATATAAAATTCACTCAACCAAAAGAATATTCACACAATCAAAAGAAAATCGCTATTGCGTCGAGGAGTTATGTTTACCATATGCCTAATAGTGGCTCATGACGTTTATGTTATGGCAGAATCGACTAGCATTTACAGCTGGCGCCATCTATTGGCAAACAGCGTCAACTTAGTTGCGCACATAATACGTTTTCACTTCTATAATAACGTTTCGATCGTTTTGAATTACTTAGAGTGGTATAAAGCGGCGAAAAAATCCTCTCTCTTATGATTGGACAAAAAAAATTTTTTTTTTTTTGAAACGGTCAGACGACGATTGTGTTTCTTGTCGCCTGTAAGTAGAAACGATGGCTAATCTGCAAATAATTTTCCATATATCTAAAGTTATACATTTAGTAGTTTCAAAGAACCGGTCTGCCAGGATCGTCAGCTGTTAAATATCTGTCATCTGATGTCTTATTTATTTAGTGAAATTAATTGTTTTAATGGACTGCTTTAATTCAATCAAATTCCTTGGTTTCGTTCGGTGTACCCCATAATAAAAAGTCTGGTGCAGTCAGGTCAGGTGACCTTGGAGGCCAGCGAAAAGTGGAGTTTCTGGATATTCATTTATTTGGAAATTTTCGTTGGAGCTGCGGCACAACCAGTCTGGCTATGGTTGCAGTTGCTCCATCTTGCTGGAACTAAGCTTAGTTGAAACGCACACGTCTTCGGCGCTGGTGTGAGAAGAAAAATTCCTTCAACATCTTTAAATAAGGGTTGCCATTGACATTGACATTGTATTTGCAGCACGTATCGTGCGCCAACCTGTATATAGATTGGTCGGCAACAAGGTTTTCAAAAAATCTATAGCACGATGCGTCCCCGCTGAAAAAATGGAGAAAAATTTATGGAGCCTACATTTGATAAACGACATTTTACACAGTAGCAGTATGAAATAAGTGGCCAGACTTCAACAGTTCAGCGATTGTGGGCCAATCAAGTGACCCTGGAGGCCAGCGGAGAGTGGAGTTTCTGAATATTTTCGTTGGAGCTCCGGCATAACCGGTCTGGCTATGTGTGCAGTTATTCCAACCTGCTGGAACCAAATGCTGTTGGAACGGCTACGTCTTTGACGCAGTTCTGGGTAAAAAAAAACTCCTTCAACATCTTTAACTAACGATCCCCATTGACAGTTGACAGTAGCATGATTCGTGCGCCACCCTGTTACATATCGGTCGTACCCTGATGGTTAATGCCATGTGTTCCAGTCCTTCTGATACCTTGACCGGCGTTCACCTCGATTTGCAAACGTACACTTTAAGTAATCGAACAATCAGCAAGATTAGTAAGACGTTTTTAAATAACGGTCGTCGTTAACAGTTACTGTTACACCGTATCACGATTCGTGCGTCACCCTGTAATTGTTACAAATGCTGTGACGAAACGTGGTGCGCTCCCCATCCTACAGTAAAGAATACAAAAATTTTGATTGCATATTTTTCACATATCGCAATCATTTGCACAAACTAAAATGAACGATCAATAAAATGTACTTCTGAATATTTAAAATATTCTCCGTCCAGAAGAGTTATTTTAAGAGGCTCTACGAGTGGAATACGCTCTACTTCAGCAAAGTAGCGGCAGACAGAAAGCTTAACTGTAGCATTTAATTAGGTTTTAAAGCACAGTTTACACACATCTCCATATGTGTACATATCTATATGTATACATACATAGATATGAACATACATATATCTGTGTACTTACATATGTATGCACAATATTAAGTGCTTGTCGGAAAAAATATGTTGAGTATGGTGAAAAATTGTTAAATCGCTTAATTACAGCGAGGAACCCGAAAAAAATTGTTGTTGATTTTTTGCTCGACTGTGTTTGCATTGCTCTCCTCTGTGTTTAAGCGCAAAATATTATAATGTATGGATTTTTAATTAAAACGAATAAAATTATGCATAAATACATATGAGTGCGCGGTATTTTAAGTCGCAAATGTACAGAGTATGAACTTATTAACCTGATAGGTATGTTGTTTGTAGGTGAGGGCATAACGCGAAGGATTTTTGTTGCATTTCACCGGTCATTGAATTCAGTACTGTAGTATGATCAACTACGAACACCATTCAGATTATACGAAAACTCATAGCTTGTAAATCTCTTAATTTCTGGAGTCTACTTGTTAATAATTTAAACATGCTTGGAAAGAAAATATTGTTTGAATAAAACTGTCTTTTAGATAAATTTTACGAAAAACTTTACACTCAGGTCTACCTAATAATCGAAAGCTGTGACATTAATTAATTTTGTCACGTCAACGATGTGACAATAAAGATGACAGATAAAAAAAAAAAATGATTGATGATGTGATGCCACATCAAAAAAAAACAGTATAACATTGGAATTATTTATTCTTAAAGTATTCAAGTCACTCTAATCTAAGAGAGCAGTAACAAAATTAACCAACCTAACAAAAAAGGCACGAAAAAGGTGCAGAAAATTTTCTATATTTTCCAATATAGTCTCCTTTTAGCTCGATACTCTATTCCCAGCGACATTCAATAGCTTCTATACACTGTTTATAGTAAGAACTGCCAAACTTCTTAAACTAATTATCAACCGCAGATTTCACCTCTTGACTGTTGGTAAATCTTTTATCACCGAGCTATTTTTCCAAAATAGTCCAAGGGAGCTAAATCTGACGAATAAGGTAAGTGATGGAGCAATTTTAATTTTAATTCATTAACTTGGGTCATCGTAATAATGAATGTGTGAACCGGAGCATTGTCTTGATGAAACTATACTTTATTTTTCGCCAAATACGGCCTTTTTTCATAATTTCATCACCTAAACGTTGCGATAAATGAGCATAATATTCACCGTTGACAGTTTTTTCTTTCTGAAGATGGTCCATAGAAATAATACCATGCGAATCTCAAAAAACAGACGCCATAATTCTGCCCGCAGATGGAACCGCATTCTCCTCCTTTGGACACAATTCTACCATTCCAGACGACTGCTCTGATCACCCCTTTGTCTCAGATGTGAAGTGGTAGACACATGTCTCATCCATGGTTATAAATCGATACAAAAATTCAGCTTTATTGCGGTGAAATATCGCCAAACACTCTACTGAAGCATCTTCACGACGTTGTTTTTATTCTATTGAAAGCAAGCGCGGCACCCATCTTGTGCACAGTTTTCTCATCTTGAAATCATTCTCCTCCTTTGGACACCTACCATTCCAGTCCACTGCTCTGATCGCCCCTTTGTCTCAGGTGTGAAGTGGTAGACACATGTCTCATCCATGGTTATAATCGATACAAAAATTCAGCCTTATTGCGGTTAAACATCGCTAAAAACTGTACTGAAACATCTTCATCTTCTTGTTTTTATTCTATTGAAAGCAAGCGCGGCACCCATCTTGCGCACAGTTTTCTCATCTTCAACTCTTCGGTCAATATACGATGTACTCGTATAGCACTTTTTGGAATGCCTATCATTTCAGCTAACTCACTCACCTTCAGCCGATGTTCTTTCAATACCATTTTGTAGACTTCGTTAGCCGTGTCTGCCGTGGACACCTCAATTAACAGCTCGTACGGCCTTGTTTAAACTCTGCTACCGAATGTTTTACAGTCGTAAACGAAGCAACGAACTCCTTCAAAGTAGAATCTGGTTCGGGTTTAATAATGGTTGGACTCAGGCCTTTTAAATGGAGATATTGAATTACACAACGGTGACCAATTTTTCCCATGTTTAAAAATTCACTGAAATCATTTATTGGTGATGGCTCAAATAAAAATACTAAACAACGTGGGGCCTTGAAGTTTAAAACATATATTTTATAAGGCTACCACTTTTCAGCAAAATATGAGGAGTAAACGGGCCAGCGTGAACTAAAACCACACATTAAGAATGCTCGTTTTCGTTCATTTCACCAAAAATTTTACCATTGTTCAGCAATTGGAAACAACAGTGTCCAAAATAAGAATAGTTTGAATTTAAATTAGGCCGATATATCAAATGTCGGGTATAAACTTATTCAAAGTTTATAGCACTTGTGGCCGATATTTCATTACACTTTGTGTTACGTTTGGTTTTGTGGAACGCACAAAGATATTTCGGCGATTTTTGCAAAACGTGGCAATAAATTGCATTACAGTTTTCTATGTACATGGAACATAAACGGAATTTACTGCTGTGGAAACATTCAAAACAGTGCAAAAGTACTTTGATGAACAAATTTTGTTGCAAAGACACGTTTACAAAAGGCATAAATAGTTCGAAGAATGAGTTAAAAGCGAAGAGCGCATCGGATGGCCACAGCTCTCACTAAAGGAAAGTCAAGTACTGTAATATCAAGATTTGGTATTGAAAGTCCATCGACGAAAAAGGACGACTATCATCCTCACCAATGACAGTTAAGCTCAGTAATTTCAAGTCTTGGCATTCAGAAACCATTGATTAACAATTAAGGATCTTTTTGATGACATTGCCATTTAAAGCCTATTCGTCAATTCCATTTTAAAAGACAATTTGAATCCCAGAGGCGTAGAAATCTCGATGCATAAACATTCAGTATCTTTAGAAAAGGACTGTCGTGCTAAAATCTGTGTAGAGATGATTTCGGGCTACCAGCAAATCGTACAACACATTACTATTGGATATAAGAGTTGAATTAATACCTGCGATCAAGAAACAAGCCAGTCAGTATCGTGCCAAAGGTGAAGCAAGATCGACAATACATATAAAGGATGTATATAATACGAGTATATGCCAATATGCCAAAATCGATTAAAAATCGATCAGTAGTCTTCGATTATTGTGGTATTACGCATTACGAGTTCCTTCCGCTGCATCAAACTGGAAACAAAGAATTCCGTTTGAGCGTCAAGCGTCATATGCATGAAGCTATTCGTAAAAAACTGGATTTATCGACAGACGTTTCTTGGTTTTAGTACCACTTGGTTTTAGTACTCCATGGGACTTTCGACAGTTCTTCACCAAAATTTCAATTAATATCACTCCACAACTACAGAAATCGCCGAATTTGACAATATAAGACTTTTAGGTATTTACTAAGGTCGATAGGTCGCTCCGGAGACATCATGTTGAGTCGTTGGAAGAGATTCAATGTGAAATGCAGAGCGCCCTGAAAGCGATTTTGACATACTTGGGGTATTGGGAAATATACTGGCATATATGTATTGTATCCGGCGAGGAATATTTAGATGGCGACAAATAGTTTTGCATGACTATCACCTTTTCTGACGACTACGTTGTCATTCGCTAAAACTTTACATTATAGGTATTATCACTCTTGACATCAAAAACACATCAAACTGATTTTGTCACCGTTGTTTCCTTGTTTACAAATAATTTCTGTACTTTTAACATTGATTGAATGATATGCATTCCCATAAATGATTAATCTGTATCTTTGAAGACATTCCGATTATTCGGTTTCACTCATGATGGCCTGCACAATAATGTACAGGGTGTCCGTCGTAAACATTAGTCTTGACAGTTCATATTTGGAAGTCGTGTAGTAGAGACGTAGCAAATTTATTATGGAAAAATATTCGATAAACCAACGCTTTTTAATCGTTAACACATTTTATCAAAATCAATCATCGATTACTGTGACGATGAGAAAATTACGTGAAATTTTTGGGAGAAACAACGTGCCAACAAGACGCACTATTTATCGTGTAGTGAATGATTTCGAAGGAAGAGGGTCTGTAGCTGATAGGGCCAAGGATGGACCACAACGTACTGCAAGTTCGGCTAAAAACATTACTGCTGCTCAAGAAAGTTTTCGAAACAATCCATTAACCTCAATTCGACGCTGTGCTCAGGAGCTTGGTCTTCAAACAACAACTTTGGCCACAATTTTGCACAATAATTTGCATTTGATTTTGATTTTGATTTACATTTAAGATTCAGTTGACACAAGAGCTTCTTCCACAAGACCATTTACGCCGCCGTAGACAAGCCAATAGGATGTTACAGCTCGCCCAGGACAACCCCAATTTTCATGAAAAAATCATAATGAGTGACGAGGCACATTTTCATTTGAATGGATATGTGAATAAGCAGAATAGTCGATTATGGGCAATGGAAACCCCTAAAATTATTCATCAGTCACCTTTGAATTCATTAAAAGTGACAGTCTGGTGTGCAGTTTGGTCAGGAGGAATCATTGGACCTTACTTGTTTGAAACTGAAAAGACGTTAACGTTAACTGTCAATGGGAAGCGATATCGTGATATGATTGAAAACTTTTCAACCCCACAACTGCATGCTTTGGGCTTGATTAACATGTGGTATCAACAAGACGGTGCCACATCGCATACAGCCAGGACTACAAGGGAATTACTGCGAGACCTCTTTACACATCACGTTATTTCAAGAAATGCTGATGTTGATTGGCCTCCCCGGTCGCCTGATATGACTGCTCCGGACTTCTTTTTGTGGGGATGTCTGCAAAGCAAGGTTTTTGCAAACAAATCAGAAACGCTTGAGCAACTCAAAACAATTAATGAAATACCGCGTGAAATGTGTGAGAATGTAATGAAAAATGTGCACAAAAGGGCTCGCATTTGTGAGGTTAACGGAGACGGATATTTATCTGATATTGTATTCCATACATAATTGCCGACATTAAATAATACATTTATCAATAAAAGATCCATTCTCTTTCATTTAATCAAAAATTATAAACAAACAAAGTAGTATACCTTCCCAACGCACATCCTGTATTAGAAATGCATTTTGTATGAGTGATGAAATCAACACAATAAATGTTAAATCCTGCATGACTTCAAGAAGTCCCTGAAAATGTCTTCATCACATTTCTTATTGGTTTGTTTATGTGGTACTGATTTCCATAAGAGGTTTTATCCTGGCAAAATAATAACAATAATTTTAATAGCATTTTTAATAACTTTGTATTTCTTTTGTTTAATAGCTGCAAAAACATGAACACCTTTTCAATGTTTTCACAAGTTTAATTTAAAATAACAAAATTATGCACTAATCCTTCAATATTGTAAATAACAACATTCCATAAAGCGCATTATGGATGGATGAATTCACCAACGTAAATCCTATAAAAGTTGCATCATTTCACAGTGAAATATTTTCGAGCAGAAAATAACTCATATGCTCGCCTTCATTTTTGCATCCATGTTTACTTTGTTCGGTCACAACATGAAGTAACTCCCAGAACATGGAAAGTCAAAACATATTTATTTCAAAAACTTTACACCATCGATGATGGTCACTCTCACATCCCCACCAACTCTGCCCCAGCATTCTATATCAGCGGTTTATTCCTCCTATATCACTACATGGAACGGTGGCTCCTCATGTCCTGACTGCTGCTCGGTTTTGAAGCGAAAGAAGAAAAAAAAACTCACCTGTTTTTTGTATCAATACGAAAACATTAGATTTAATATTATTGCATAACAAAAGACAGCAACAGTGGAAAAAAGTTATCATGTTGCTCTTGTTGTTGTTGTTGGCGTTTTCTATATTAAAAAAGTTTACCTGTTATCGTGCGAAAGTGATTTCGATGGCAACCAGTTTTTTTTTGATACCGCCCAGCGGTAGAAAAGGGGAAACGAGAACAGGAATACGATGGTGGATAAAGAGCGACTGACTCACTCACTCGACATCAATGAGGACATAGCTGTGAGTGCCACGGTTTGGTTAAAAATAACAAATATTGAGGAAAAATAAACTTTTAACGACTTTGAAATGCAAACATTATTGGAAACAATATGATCACAGTGGGAAATGGCAAATGTACGAAAACAAAATTACTTCCACTTGCCTGATGCCAGAGCATGGAGGAAACTCATTTAAGCATTTGCATTTTTGTTTAGATGCTTAAAATCGATCAATATTGAGGTTTGTAGAGGAAAAGTTTTAAATGTATGCAACACGATTGGCAACAGGATTTAATTAGAGATGCAGAGTTAAAAAAAAAATTAAAAAATGTAATCTAAAAGCAAAACCAAAAATTGCAGAAAGATACCCTCTGGTATATGTAGACAATTTCCAAGATACCGTTTTAAGGGGCTTACGGAAAAATAATTTGAAATTTTCAATGCCCAAAAGATAACCACGCCAAATGAATTACCATGTATTACCATTTGCGAAGTTGCGTTAAATTTTGTACTAAAAATTAAATTAAGTGCTCAAAATCACTTGAAATGTTGACAGTGGCATACGGTGGGAGTACCCTGAGTCAAAAAACTGTTTACAAGTGATACAAGCTTTTCACAGAAGGTCGAGAAGACGTGAATGACGACGCTCGCTCTGGACGCCCCAGCACATCAACAGCCGATGAAAATGTTAAGAAAGTGAAGAAAATTGTTATGGAGAATCGTCGAATCATAATTAGAGAAGTTGCTGAGGATGTCGACATATCGGTTAGTTCATGCCATGCAATATTTTCGGAAATTTTGGGCATGAAGCGTGTGGCAGCGAAGTTCGTTCCAAAATTGCTGAATTTTAACCAAAAACAACGTCGCATGAGTATCGCTCAGGAATTGTTGATTCAGAGTTGATTAAAAGGATCATAACTGGTAGCGAATTGTGGGTTTATAGTTATGGTATCGAAACCAAAGCCCAATTTTCCCGATGGAAGAATCCAGGATATCCAAGACCAAAAAAAGCACGCCAAGTTCGATCAAATGTCAAGGTTTTGCTCACTGTTTTCTTCGATTACCATGACGTAGTGCACCAGGAGTTCTTACCACAAGGTCGTACAGTAAATATAGAGTATTATCTTAAAGTTACCCGCCGTTTACGTGAAGCAATACGAAAAAAACGCCCGGAATTGTGGAAAAAATGCATGGCTTTTGCATCATGATAATGCACCTACTCACTCATCTTTGCTTGTGAGAAATTATTTGGCAAAAATAAAACACCGTTATCATGCCTCTGCCACCGTATTCACCAGATTTGGCCCCCTGTGACTTTTTCCTGTTCCCAAGATTGAAGAGCCCCATGAAAGGACGGCGTTTTGCGGCGATTGAGGAGATAAAAACCGAATTACCGAACACGCAAAGCACTTGTCTTATTTATGACTCTCACAATCGAACTAAACATGCTATATAGATAAAACCGTCAACATATCTTCGAGACGAATGTACCAACGTAAAAAAAAAATAATAATCGTAATGTACATATACATAGCCCGCGAAATATGAAAATTTACCTTATTTTTTAACACGCCTCGTATGTCCAGGTCTAAGTACGAACGGGCCGACCCGCTTAAGTTAAGAGGCTGGAATTCATCATAAGAATGTTTTAAAGTCATCGACAACTTACGTCGAAAATTTGGCAAAATCAGCCAAGTCCCTTGGGGCGGACTGGCCGACTAGCCAAAAATTCGATTTCTCTCTATATTTTTAAACGGAGGAGTTTAGAAAGTAATCATTTTATTTCTATTATTCTAATTTAATGAATTTAAACGACCACGCCTCTTCCGGCACATCACCCACTTTTGCACCAACACAAAAGAAGTTTTGGGTGAAGGCTTATACAAGTCAGTTTCTGACTGAAATTCCTGTATTGTTCCAACCACAGAAAATGCTAGAAAATTTTCGCCAAGTTCATTATAAATTTGCATCAGAAACATGAGGTCGAAGCCATCTCCGACTCAGTGCATCATATTTTTGAAAGTAACAAATGATACATACTTCCATTTTCATAGGCGAGTTTACGAAAATATTTATTTATATCTAATTTTATTTATTTTATATATATTTAACATGTTTTGAGTGACAGAAAGAATCGTCTTTGCCACCCAGTGCCAAACCCAAAATTCCCTTTCGGACTTAAGATTGCTTGATGTAAAATTATTGTAGTTACTGACCTCCAAAAGGTATCATTCAGCCGCCAATCGAGATTTAGCAAAATACTAAACTGGAAATTGCTGTAACTAAGCCACTGATGAATGGGGAACTAATTACTTTAAGCGTAATTAACTAAGCTAAACCAAGGCTCATCTTAATGACATTTGGCTCTCAAATGTCTTGCATTATGAGCTTAGGCAAAATTGCTGCAATTTTAACGTATCCACAGAATTTCTTACCAACTTCAATTGCCAACAGTTTGCAACGTCTATCTATACAAAATATAGTACTTGCAATAAATTGACTACCACCCACCATCCTAAACGCACTCACTTATGACTGTGCAACATGTGCTGCAGATAGTACAAATAAGTCTTATATTTTCTTACCCAACAATTGTTCTTCTCATCTTACTTTGTTTTTTTCTCCCCTCTTTCTATGTGAATATTTGCAGTGTTTTATCGGAGCGATGGGCATGCCAGGCGGCAGCAATTTCATATTTCCTCGTTTCTATCGTCATACGTTCGTTGTAGGTGTAGACTCATTTGAGGATGCAACCATAATCAAAATATTTACAGCAATCGGTGATTGGCATTTTGCCAAAGGCTATCCCGATAAGGTGGCATTGCTCTCACGGGTAAGTTGTATGAAAATATCTATCTATATTATGGTCGGTTTTACACATAACACCCAACAGACATCGGGAGCATGGAAATGGCACTAAAACAATAACAATTATACTAAACATGGAGTGAATACACAATTATGCTAGACGGTACAGATAACCCTTGCGAAACACGTTACAAAAAGGTGTGATTGCATAGTTGAGGAAAAATGTTGAAAAGTATTCAATACTTCAATAGGTATCGATTAAAGTAGTAAAAGTATTAAAGTACTAAAGTACTTGAAGTAATAAAGTACTGAAGTAGTAAAATACTAAAGTATTAAAGTAATGAAATATTAAATATTAAAGTATTAAAGCAATAAAGAAGTAAAGTAATAAAGTAACAAAGCAATAAAGTAGCAAAGTAATAAAGTATTAAACTATTAAAATATTGAAGTACTAAAGTATTAAAGTAATATACTATTAAAGTACTAAAGTATTAAAGTTTTAAAGTATTAGAGTATTAAAGTATAAAAGTATTAAAGTATTAAATTATTAAAGTATTGAAGTATTAAAGCAT
>JAHXMU010000086.1:232193-244682 GCA_019455685.1 Philornis downsi | reverse complement strand
TTGGAGGTCGTTGAATGAATTAAACCTAAATGGCAAATCGTTGCTTAAACTTTAATGCAAACAGAGATTCTTTAACATTTTAGCATATCATGTTAATTTCATCAAATAAATTGTCACTCCTAAATACTTCAGTCTAATTTATTTATTCCAATTACTGCCCTTTAGCTTAATCGATCAACGTGATCGTGATCAACTGCTGGATATGGCCATCTATGCCTGTAAGACCAATTTGCGGTTTTCGCTGGAGTCAGCTTTCATGGATCGTATGGAAAACCGTGGTGGCAAATTGACCGACAACGATTTGCGTAATTTATTTTTTGGCAATTACCTGGAACCGGATGCTGAACCCAAGATATATGATGAATGTGAAAACTACCATAAATTGGAGAAACTAATGCATTATTATTTACGTGACTATAATGGATTTTCCAGCAGTCCCATGGACTTGGTACTATTCCGTTTTGCCATCGAACATATATCAAGGTAAAAGATTTATATTTCTTTGCTGTGGCAGTTGGTCCACATCTTTTTGTTGTTGTTTTTTGGAAGTGCAACTTGTAACCCAGATGCAGGAATCTTTATTGATACTGTCATCCGCGCGCATTTATATATGTAGCTATCGATGTAAAAACATATGTACACATGTATTGACATTTGTAGACAGACATTGATTGTGCATAACAATTCATTTTCATTTTTTTTTTCAACTTTTCCAAACTTTTTTCTCCTTTCCTGGGTACAAATTATGTTCATTTGCCCCCATTTTTTTTTTTTTTTTTTTGATTTTTCATTGATGCCTACGTAGAGTTTCACGCGTTTTACAAATGCCACGCGGCAATATCTTAATGGTTGGCATGGGTGGCTCAGGGCGTCGCAGCTCCTGTCGTTTAGCGGCCCACATAGCTGATTGTAGATTGATGACGGTGCAAGTGACAAAAACGTACACCCAACAGGATTGGCGCGATGATCTAAAAAAGATACTGATGTCGTCCGGCTTTAATATGAATCACACTGTCTTTCTTTTCTCTGATTCCCAGGTAAGTGAATGTATAGTAAGAATATGAAACGAATGCATAACAAAGTGAGCGCACACTATTTATTCCGTTTCAATTTGAAACAAATGGAAAATCCATCCTGATTCACGTACATATTTATTTGCACGCTTAATTTCTTTTTATTTTTTTTTATTTGCCAAGGAATGATGACTGTGTGTGTACGTCAGGATGCTTTTAGGTTCTGTTTTATGCCTGAAATAGCTGGGTATTTTATAAACGTCAGGCAATGTGACGATTATCATGAGAAAGGAAAATTTGGGTTTGTTATGACTTTTACGAATTTGGAACCAAAAGCTTCTTATTCAGCAGAGCTAAGTGAAAGAATTGTCTCGATAATGTAACCAGTAGTAGCAGTTCCGTAGTAATGATAATAATATTACATTAGAGTGCTTTGAAAACAAAATACAATTCTACTTCTTACGATGACGAGTGGGATACGATATTTTAAAGGAATCCTTATAATATGTTAGGCACAGTTGACTGTTTTCGCGAGCAGGACGATTTAAGCGGCACCTACAAAAAAAAAAATTAAATGATTTTACTTTCCTTCCTTCGATATTCTATTTGTGATACAGAGTCCTCGGGGGTTTAACGTGAGTCTTGCCGTGAAGGTCTTATCCACGGTGTGCGACACACTGGCCATATTACAATGCGATTGCAAACGCCCCCTGGGATAGCTGAGTAAAACTTGGGCTATCTAGGAAAAGTGGCTGACAATTTTGGTGCTACCACAATTGTCAGCCCTTTCTTCCAGCCAGAAGATACCACATTGATTATGCTAGTATGGAACATAATACCCATAGGCGGAGGTGAGGCCTATCTTACCACCTCTGCTACTCTATGGGTCTGTAGCACCCGGTTGCAATGCCACTCCACATTCGAGCACAAAGTTTCTACTAGCGGTTTTGTTTTCAACCACAACCCTTAGAGGTCCTACACTAAATGATTAGGTGGAAACTTAGTCCCGGGGCTTTCTGATCCCCACGCTACCGGCCAAACTCATCAGTTGGAGCTGCGCAGCAAAAAACTGCCACGAAACTGTGATTTATGCAACATAATTTAGGGGATTTATCATCCTGGGGAAAAATACAGTACAGAATGGACATTTTTATACACCTGAAGGTGCGAAGATGCCAGGTAGACGGAACGGCCGATATTACTGATTAGGTGGAAACTTAGTCCCGGGGCCTTCCGATCCCCGCGCTACCGACCAAACTCATTAATTAGAGCTGCGCAGCAAAAAGCTGCTACTAAAGTGTAATTTATACACCAAACTTTACGGGATTTATCATCCTGCGGCAAAAGAGTGCAGAATAGAGATTTTTATATACCTGAAGGTGCGAAGACACCAGGTAGATAGAACGGTCGATACTACATTGCAAGGATGCAGTATGCTCACCGGTGGGAGACGGGGAAAACTCCAAACCCCATGAAACCATGAAATATAAACATGGGAAAATCCATGCCTGTCCGTCCGACAGATGACCTGCCCGTGTGTATCCCTATCACACCCGGTACCAGACAAAGCCCCTGGTAAAAGTCTGTAGCTAACCTACTCCAGTTTCAACCCCTTCCAGCCCAGCGACTGGTATCTCTGCACACGAGCAGCAGCTGCTGCCTATCAAGCTGAACGAGATTGTGGGATCAGCATGATCTGAACAGTCTCGCAGCCGCTCAACCCCCACACTGCCTTGATAATGTCAGTAGACCCTCGTCCTACAACTACGTCATGGTAGCCCTACGCCGAGGAAACGTTCTGGAAGCAAACATCGTTGGTCTGACCAAAACGCCTTAAGTAGAGAGCATGTTACTGACTGTTCAGTCATCCTCTGACCTAGTTGTCGCTAGTCCCTGGAGGTTCCTTTCATCTACTTATAAGGGACATTCGCACAACACATGCCGTCAGTCTTCGACTGGTGCACCGCAATTGCATGACTCGCGATCGGACAGAGCTCTCTTACGCTCTCTCTTATCTCTTCTTCCTTATGAAATATGCTATTGCTCGGGTTACGCAGTGACGTTCATTCTGCCAAAATAGTACCAAAATAGTATCAAAATCGCTTTTCTTGCCAAGTTGTCACAATTGTCTCCTACATTAACCGAGATTTCGAGCGCGATCTGTTAGTTTTATTTAGTTACTTTACAGTGTTCAATTTTGCAATAGATAAATCTATCGTACAAAAAGTTTGTCTCAATTTTTTTTTTTTTGTTTTTTTTTTTTGTTGCGAATCCAGTTTCGTAGACTGCATAGCTGAAAATGTTGCACAGGGCTTATGATGTACCGACTTTATCAAAAGCATATGAGTGGTACAGTGCAATTAAAAGTGGTCGAGATGTGGCGATTTGCACGTTCTGGTCAACCATCAATGTCTTCACCTAAAGATAACAGGGGTAAAGTGAAAGAAAGGATGACCGAAAATTGTTATTTAAGTTTAAGACACAGATAACCGCAAAACGTTCTGTGTCTCACAAATCAACTAGTTCAATTATACATGGTTGTTTCATAACCAAGCATACTTTGCCGCTCAGAAGGCCGAAAGATATGAGTTTTTGAAAAAAAAAAAACTAAATTGCCTACAAGTCGCTGAAGACATGCTTGAACGAGTCAATTTCGATCCCACATTTATAAAACGCAAACCCGTCAACAAACTATATCGAAATCGGCAATAGTTAAGATAATGTTGACTGTTTTCTTTGATTATCGCAGTGTTGTGCACTTGGAATTCCTGCAGGAGGTCAGATGATAACTAAAGAGTATTATCTGCGTGTCATAAGTTATTTGAGAGAGTAAGTTCGTCGAAAAAGTTCAGATTTGTAGAAAGATAACTTATAGATTTTGCCCTAACGCTCCATCTGAAAAACCTATTATTGTAAAAGAATTTCTGGTCAAAAACTCAACGATATTGTCAATATTGTTCAGTCAATAGAACAAAAGACGTTAAAGAGTATTCGAGAGGAGAACTAAAGTATATTTTTTTTTATAAATTTCTCTAATTCCCACGCCTCTATAAAACTAACCCCTTAGAAGCAGAAGTCTTTGTTCAGCATCGTTAGTGTTTGGCTAGTTAAGAAAAACATTGTTCCAGATAAATATTTATAGATAAATAGATTTGAGGTTCCTGGACCCACAAATTAATTAAGAAAATGTTGTCAAAACGTAACTAAATTTTAGCAAATATTTTCGTAAATTTAACTCAGAAATACAGGGTGTCCGTCGGGAAGGTACTTTGTTTTGGCGCCATTTTGGTAAACATAGTCTTAACAATTCATATTTGGCAGCCGTGTAGCAGAGACGTGACAAATTTGTTATAGAAATATATTCGATAAAGCAACGTGTTTTAATCGTCAAAACATTTTATCAAAACCAATCATCGATTACTGTGACGATGAGAAAATTACGTGAAATTTTTGAGAAAAACAACGTGCCAACAAGACGCACTATTTATCTTGTAGTGTATGATTTCGAAGAAAGAGGGTCTGTAGCTGATAGGTCCAAGCATGGACCACAACGTACTGCAAGATCGGCTGAAACCATTACTGCTGCTCAAGAAAGTGTTCAGAACAATTCGACGCCGTGCTCAGGAGCTTGGGTTTCAAAGAACAACTTTGGCCACATTTTTGCACAAGGATTTGCATTTCTTTCCATTTTAGATTCACTTGACACAAGAGCTTCTCCCACAAAATCATTTAAGCCGCCGTACATATGCCAATAGGAATTTCGTCAGGAGGGATCATTGGACTTTACTTCTTTGAAACTGAAAACGGCGTAACGGTAACTGTCAATGGGGAGCGATATCGTGATATGATTAAAAACTTTTTAACGCCACAACTGCATGCCTTGGGGTTGATTAACATGTAGTATCAACAAGACGGTACCACATCGCATTCAGCCAGGATTACAATGGAATCCTCCTGCGAGAATTCTTTCCACAACAAGTTATTTCAAGAAATGTTGAGTTTAATTAGCCTCCACGGTCGCCTGATTTGACTGCTCCGGACTTCTTTTTGTGGGGATATCTGAAAAGCAAGGCTTATGCAAACAAACCAGAAACGCTTGAGCAACTCAAACCAAATATTCGTGATGAAATTAATGAAATACCGCGTGAAATGTGTGAGAATGTAATAAAAAATGTGCTCAAAGGGGCTCGCATTTGTGAGGATTATAAAGGCGGATATTTGTCTGATATTGTATTTTATACATAAGTGACGGCATTAAATAAAACATTTATCAATATATGATCCATTCTCTTTCATTTAATCAAAAATTAAAAAAAAAACAAAGTATAGGTAGTATACCTTCCCGACGAACACCCTGTGTTTCTCGGGACTGACGGCTATCACACTACTACTGTGTACTAGAATGAAGGAATGAGTAAATTCTAATTTTGCTCTGTGACTGCTATTTATTGGGAAACAACCAGGAATTCCCAAACAGCTTACGATTTTCGGGCAGGGAATATGGTAATGTGATCAGATATCCGTTAGGTGCCACCTAGTATGAGAAGATAACTCATCTATATGACATGTTGACACATGTTGAGTCATAGGTAACACCTGCTCCTGAAAGTCAACTCTGGCACCAGCTTAGTGGTCTTTGGTAGCCCTAACAATAGAATCGTATGTGGTATTCTAATCAGCCGCACATTTTCAATATAAATTACTAAGAAATAAGAGAGAAGCAAGGGATCAACCCGTCAAGCAATACATTTAAATGTCGTGTTTTGTCGGTTAAAGTTGACCAAGCAACGTGTTACATTTGCTGGACCATTTGAGTATAATCAACTGCTAGTATACTTGAAAGAAACTTCACTTTTATCAGCTTTAAAAGTCCAATTAAAAAATATATATCATAGATAATTTGGAAATCCTTGTAATATAGTTATTTTTATCTCTCCTATTATTAAATATTTTAATGTTAATATTTTTTTATGGTAGTGTTACATGAATGGTTTTAGTTGCCTATTAGCCTCTATAAAGCCAACCTGGCGCACAGTGGGATTGCTTCATACATTTTTGTGTAATAAATATAAGGAGTTGTCGTATAGTCTTGAAATTCGGAATAGAGCGTTTTATGACGTAGAGTAGCAAAAATATAAAGTTTCATCCAAATCGACCACGCCCATCGGCCACCGGTCATACAACTAAAAATAAAATTTTCGTATAAATTTTATTCTGTTAGGTAGAAATTTTTGTAACTTGGCATGGATCATCTGTACTACGGAAACAAAAATTTTGGAAAGTTCCATCTAAATGGGCCACGCCCACCGCCCACCGCCCATACAACTCAAAATAAAATTTTCGTATAAATTTTATTCTGTTAGGTAGAAATTCTTGTAACTTGGCATGGATCATCAGTACTACGGAAACAAAAATTTAGGATTGCCTAAAATAAAATAATTAGTTACATGTGTAAGGAAACTTATTTACTTATTCATCTATCATTTCTTTTACAATATCATCCAATTCCAAATGTTGTTTACGAGGTTGACGCCTTATTTTACTAAGAAAAGGATCTGATGACACCAAGAGACGGTTGAAAACATCAGAGTTAGTTGCCATTCTATTGCATTTTCTTGAAAACATCAGTCTATATTTTTTATAATCCTTGTTGCGCACTTCTTCTGCCTCTTCGGATAGCATACCAATAGGAAGAGTAGCTGCATCGATAATTTCTTTTCCATGCATTAATATTTCGTGCACAGTTACTGGCATATAATACCAGCTGTATTTTTCGACATAAAGTTTCGCCGTATACCGCGTGTAAGTTTTAAACTTCGAAGAATTAATATTTCGGCCACATGTGATTATTTGTAATATTATGCGAAACATATCAATTAATTCCTCTTCAATTTCAGTTATGTCAGCTACAAGTGACAGATAGGAAAAAAAACGTCTTGATGTGTTGCCGTCGTTGGAGGTCCCAGTGCCTTGCTGAACCTCATCAACACGTAAATGCATATGGTCTTTAAATGCGTTGTGAATTCGAACTTTGTTTTCTTGTTTCATAGCCTTAAGTTCGTCTTCGAGCGCCAACCACTTTTGAAATGGTTTATTGTAGGCAATATGAAGAATGCACTCCATAAACTTGCTTAATTTGTAGCGTAATTTCTTGTGACTTTTTTCATAAAATTTATAACTTTGTTCAGCAGTATAAAATATTATAAGGATTTTTTTCTATAAATCGCAATAATATACTCCCTTCCTTCATTTTATTGCAGTCAGAGCATGGAGGTCGCCGGAGCTAACCTTTTTTTCATCCAAGGAAAACTTATAACACTGAAATTTCTAGGGTTTTTTTTTTAATTTAAATAGTTTCGAAACTGTTTATGCTATCCAGTTGTCTTTTTTTCTTAAAGAATCACAAAATACTATATTTTTAGAACATCATGACATAAAATAGTTAAACGAACAACAAATATGCATATACAGGCCCTCAAGTCGCATTAAAATCTTAGTCGTTTTGCGCTTTACTCCTCCCAAGCATTTTTAAGTAATTATTTTGCGATAAAAAATTATTTTTTTCAAAAAAGCAATGATGAATTTCTCTTAACTAAACAATTCCGTACAAAATTGCATCATTACATTTTTAATATTTTACAGTCGAAAAATAGACTTCTTGCACTTAGAATCTCACTGTGGGGCGTACACGCTGCAAAGCCTGCTCTTTTATAATGCATTACAATCTAAACAAGACTACATCCCAGATGTCCAAGATTAGACAAATGCTTAATGTTTTATTCCATTGTATAGGTATAAATGAAAGGCACATAAACTCTACGAAAGTTTGTATACCTGTTTTTAGCTCTAAAATTACATTCAATTATCGGAAGAAGAAATAACTTGATTTATGACCTGGCACAGAATTTCTGTTATTCAAAGTTTCAAAACTTCAACAGATTGTGAAAATGAAACAATAGAATATCATTTTAAATTTACTTAACATTATAGTGAATATTGGTTGGTCATTCTTCCTTTGAGTTGGCTATAATTCATGTAGACAGTGAAAAGCTGTTGCCCAGCAATTGTCAAAGTGTCCAAGAATTAATGACTGAGTTTTAATAAAATTAGTTTTGTTAGAACTTGATGTCGTTGTTGCCATTTCTCTTTGGTCAAAACAAGGATCTGTGATTTGCCATAGTAAGTATTAACATAATTAAATCAATGCATTCATTTATTATTTAGTTTTCATAAAGGTTCTGTGAATAACATTAGTCTTGTTCATGTTGTACACCAAATATTGACATGAAATTTATTTCCTTTAATACATTAATTTACAAATAGTACATCTATTTTCGAACATCATTAACTTTGGTCAACTAGAAAGGATGTGGCAGATCTTCGATTACTTGTATGTACATATGTGCGTCTGTGTGTATGGGCATGTAGGACGTAGCAGACGTTTAAGTGGGGGAAAGATAATGTACAGGGTAGGCCATAAGGGTGTTGGCGGTTTAAATATTCAATTAAAAAAAAACTACGAAACATTTAAAAGAAAAAAAAAAACAAAGAAAACTCTTCAGACTTCATATACTTCAGTTTACTAACATAATCAAATGCAACAAAATATCAAAAATTGCTGATTTCTTCATTTCCAGGATATGGGATACTGTGCACGATTAAAGCACAGGGAACTAAAGCAGGGGAACTAAAATTGTTACAGGGCATTATCAATACCATATATTTTCCAAATTAGGTATTCAAGTATTTCAGAACATTGTCAGAACACAAAGTTCTTTAGGTTTTATTGGTATGCTCACCTGTTGACATTTTCTCCTACTATGCCTTAACGAAGAATACTCCCTCAACCAAACCTATGCCAGGACACTGGCATTTTAAAGGACTTTCAAAAATATGCATCCGTATTTTTCAAATGAATTTCAGAATACCAAATTCTTCAGTCATATACTAAGTTCATAGTCACAACTTGTGCTCAGTGCGCCTAAACGAAGAATACTCCCTCAACCAAACCTATACCAGGACACTGGCATCTTAAAAGACTTTCAAAAATTCGCATCATTATTTTTCAGACGAGCTTCAGAACGCCAAATTCTTCAGTCATGTATTAAGTTCATAGCTATTATTTGTGCCAACTGTGCCTAAACCAAGAAATCTCCCTCAACCAAACTTATACCAGGGCACTGGCATCCTAAAAGACTTTTAAAAATTTGCATCCCTATTTTTCCAGACGAACATCAAAACCCCAAATTCTTCCGTCATGTATTAAGTTTATACTTAACATTTGTGGCCAGTGCGCCTAAAGCAAGAATTTTCCCTCAACAAAACTTATACCATGACATTGGCATCCTAAAAGGCTTGCAAAAATTGGCATCCTTCTTTTTCAGACGAACTTCAGAACGTCAAATTCTTCAGTCATATAAGAAGTTGATATATAACATTTTTGTCCAGTGTGCCTAAACGAGTTTCAGAACGTCAAATTTTTCAGTCAAATATGAAGTTGAAATATGTACAACATTTTTGTCCACTGTGCCTAAACGAAGAATACTCCTTCAACGAAACTTATAACAGGGTTTTGGGGCATCTTGCAGCACTTTCAAATATTTTTATCTACATTTTTCAGAAGACACAACTCTAAATTCTTCACTTTTTTGTTAGTCACATACATAACATATTCGCCCACTGTGTCTAAACGAAAAATACTCGCTTAAACCAACCTATACTACATATATATCATTACCATTAGGCACTATTTTCATTTTTTAACATTTTTTAGAAACTTTTCAGAAGTCTGAAATGACTTTTGTGTGACAATTATAGAATTTGATTGGTTCTCCCTCAAAAAATTTCGAATTTTTATATTTTGGATAGTTAACGTTTGAGTAAAAAAAAATAAGTTTTGTGTAGAATAAAAATTACTCCGTTCGTTGAGAGCCGATGTGTTGACGAATAAACGTTTGAAGGATAACAATGTAATGACATGCATCTGAAATTTCCGGACTATTTAAGGAGAGCAATTAAAGGATATACTCGACATAAAAACTTTGACGATGCGATCACAGAAATATTTTTTGAGTGGCTGAAAAATTGTATGAGAAATGTAATTGCAACAAAAAAAAAATTGAATTGAATTGACGCCGTCTTGTGCCAACAGTCAACAAATTTTATGTACCTCCGATAACAAAATTAAACTGGCTAATTTCACCGTGATGATTAACAGAGTTGTATATGGAACCAGATTTTATCATAAAGATGTTCATAAGCAAGTTGACTGAATACTTTTTTGACGAAGGGGTCCAAGATCCACCAATTACGGGATGTTTCCCAATATTCTTATAAGGATAAGGTAATGAAGAAAGCTAAACTTAACACGACTGATACCATTTTCAATACAAACCATAACTTACTTGCCAAGAAATCGTTAGGCGAAATTTGCCAGATATTACTGCAGCCTCATCAAGTATTGACAAAGAGTCAACAAATGTATATTTGGCTATAAACCGAAGCAAGAACAGGTTATTTACTTCAACGGACAAGGATTGGTTTTGTCTACTCGTTCAGAATGCACCGTAAATGTTGTTGTTGTTGTTGATTGATGATTGTTGGTGTAAATGACTATACCGACCTTGCCATCAATAAAACTGACAATGCCAGTATTAGAATTTGAAGAAAAATATTATTTTATAGCAAAACCTACTATAAATTAAACTTAAACTTAAATGTATGTTTGTGGCTATAAACCAAGGCAAAAACAGGTTATTTACTTCAGCGGACAAGGATTGATTTTGTCTACTCGTTCAGAACGCATCGTAAATGTTGTTGTTGATTGATGATTGTTGGTGTAGATGACTATACCGACCTTGCCATCAATAAAACTGACAACGCCAGTATAAGAATTTGAAGAAAAATATTATTTTATAGCAAGACCTACTATAAATTATGCTTAAACTGCTTTAGTTACAGTGCCCTTCTCAAGAGTTTACCTGAAACTGGTGCCAGTTGATGAATTCTGCTACTTTAGCTCGAATACTGATTGTGTTGGTTTAACAATGAATTACTTTTGAGCAGTTTTTACCACCAGATAATGGAGATTTCTGAAGCAACCAAAAGAATCTAGAGGTGAACATCATTAACAGAGATGATCTGATTCCATCATCATTAATGGACAGTATCACAGAAGTATGTACAATAAGTTGTCTGAGCTATATAGCTATTCCGACGTTGCCAAGCGCTGCAAAACATAGCGACTGCATTGTTTGGGTCACAATGAAAATGCTTTAGTTCGACAACGATAAACTCGATGGATGGCATAGTAGATAGCGACCAAGGCTCCTTTGGAATGGCTAGACTTTTGATACAAAGATACCGTACCTTGCTGCAACGAATTGAAGAAGGAGTCAGAAAGTGGAACCACTTTCTTGTGTGCAAATATTATATCTTATAATTTCTGAATTCGTATCGGGTATACAAATCTTTATTTAATTAAAGTTTTCCATAAGAAATTCAGATCTACAACAACAGAAACATTTTGTGCAGACTTCAAGTAAAATTTTATAGGATCTCTTTTCTTAAAATTAACTGGATATTAGAAAATTTGAGCACAATTTATTCACGCATTTCGAAGTGATTGTCAATTTGATAAACATGCTTGTATCCAGTTTAATTTTATGAATATAGTAAAATGAATGATACTTTCCTTTAACTTAGCTTAAAAGCGTCAAGTGATAAGTCTGAATCGGGTATTTTGCTGACCTCACTCAAATAATTACATATTTTAGACTACGCCTCTGTATTGATTACACATTCTTACACATACAAATGGTACACAAATGTACTGCCAGAGTATATTCTATATATATATATATATATATATATGTGTACTCATACATATGATTCATTAATTATAAGCACTAATATAGTCCTTGCATAATCCTCTAAAATCTGAATCATTTTCAAAACAATAAAGGTTCATTTTAACAATGAACTAATATAACTCCTCATTGTCAGAAAATCCTCAAAATATTCAATATTATCAACAACCAGTAATAATATTGAATGCACCGAATATATATGTATGTACATACAAATGTATTCCAATGTAAACAAGGCATGTGATGCATAACTAAATAGGTGAAAATCAAATTAATGAAAATGAAATTAATAGAAATACTTTACAGTAATGATATTCGACGGCCAGCTTTGAGGACATTTATGTAGCTCACAGCAATAAAGTGGGTGTGAAGTGAGTTCGAAGTGGCAGAGACTCCAGCAAATGTTATACGATATATTGTAATATGGAGCAGCAAAGGACTTGGGGACGAAAATTAGGGCACCGTAAGAAGTGATGGTTTTATTGAGGTATAACAAGCGGTACTGTGAAGGCCTTTTAAAACTGTAAGGAAAAATCGATTCTGTCCCAGAAAAGATCTATGGAAAAAGAGTAAAGAAACATCTACAAATCAAGCGTCAAGAATTGTAT
>JAHXMU010000086.1:219462-232183 GCA_019455685.1 Philornis downsi | reverse complement strand
TTTTTTTTTAAACGCTATAACCACTCACGACTAGAACGAAAACCCAAGTAAAGAATAGTAAACAGTTTAGAGAAGGGGTTGGAGGAAGTTACGATATGATAGAAGAAGCTCTACGTCATGAGAAGTGACGTAGGGCAAACTAACGTATTAATCGAACGAACTTTTCGAACAACAAAATATTTTGGTTCCGTCAATTCCGCTCTGGTAATTTTGACGTCAATGATGGATACATCAATATGCACGATGGCAGCTGTGTAAGCTTCGATCCAGACCATCCTTGGACATCCTCAGAACTGTGCACTTTTCCACATGAAAGCGTGAATGTCGTGACCAAATGGTTATATTTTCCTTTTTTTTTACGAAATTGCATTCTTTGTGAATGCGAAGGTTTGGATAAAAAGATTGGAATGCAATGAGTCAGGTCCCTTCCCTCCTGGTATAGTAATTCTTTTCACCAGTCTGTATCAAATGCATATCGGCTTTCAGATGAAAAACAGATGTTGAAAGGCCTTTTGAAAGCCTTTTATTCAGCCAGCCAGGCCTTCAAAAGGCCTTTTATTCAGCCAGCTATATGTATATAAATATAGTCAAATATTCATACACACACACATATACCACCTCACAACGTAGTTGTAATTACATGTAAATGTATTCTTAATAGAATTAAAAGGACGATTCACAACAAATCCACATCAGGGAAACAACTGTGTGTGTGTGTGTGTGTGTATATGTAAGTTTAATAGTATGTCTGCATCTTTATGAGTTGTTACGTATGTACACCAATGATTGCTGGCCCATAATCAAAGTGATTACTTTGCTGCTAAGTATTAGAACCCTGTAGACTTGTGCAAGTTCATTCTCTATACTGCTGGTTTGTTTCCTCTGCAGTATGATTATAATGTTGTGATGTGGGAATTGTAAAGTTTGGAAATTCTGTTAAACAATTATAAGTATCTTTTGTACAACTTTATTTACCCAAATGAACTTTTATGCCAGCAAAAGCAATTACAATTTTTGTAAGAACATGATTTGTGGCATTGGGAATCGTGCTGGATACATATGAATTAAGATGTGCAGCAGGGCTAAAAAGCCTTTATTGGACGGGTGTAGCAAATGAAGTTAAGTATTGCCGATAATATTAGAAATTATTAATAGGAAATATTGAATATAAAATTTATGCAGATGCTACCAACTCTCGGAAAGCATTGGCAATAAAGGGGGTGGCCTTATTTTTAAAAATTCGAATAGCTTAGCTTCCATCATCTATTCCAATGCCATATCACGACGTTTAGTTCAACAGGATAATACCAAATAGATCGTAAATCGGTTAAAAATTTCAGATCTCATATGTAAATTTAATCTAAGCTCACTACAGCTCGTTTTTATATCGACATAACAAATTTTCTAAATGCAGTTGGATATTATTATACATACAAAATTTATATCACGTCTTCTTTTCTTCTAAGGTGGCGACGGGAATAGACATCCTTATCTATTGCACGCCACCCGTAGAAAATAATTCCAAGCGCTTCGATCTTCTGCACTTCTCCAATTCGTCGCACCAAGTTTCGATAGTATTTCAAAAGCCTGGTCCTTCCAAAGGAGTTTTTGTCGCCTTCTTCAGCGCCGTCCATCGAATTCGCTGTCGAAAACTTTTCATGCCGCAGCATTTGGGTCCATCCGCATAACATGACCCAGCCAACGCAATCGCTGTATAATTCTGCGCCATATAACAAGACGGGTAGAAACAACGTCTAGTACAGTCAGATTTTTGTTTGTCGAGAGAGGACTTGCTTGGTCCATAATAACATCTGTTAGCAAGCAATACTCTCCTCTTTATCTCCATGTTGACATTATTCGTTTTGTTTACAACGGAACCGAGGTAGATGAATTCTTCCACCACTTCAACATTATAGTTGTCAACATTCACACAACGTCCCAAACGAGTAGGCTCTTTGTTCGTTGAAACCAATAACTTTGTTTTGTCCTCGTTTACCACCAGACCCATTTTTGCTGCTTCCTTCTCGGTCCTTGAGAAGGCTGCAGTAACATTTCGCAGTTTTGTGCCAATGTCATCTACATATGCGAGTAACATATGGCTTTTGTTAAACATGGTACCGAACGTGTTAACTGCAGCTTTCCTCATTATCATACTGGCAGAGGAAAATACTCCGGAAAATATATGCACCCATCATCGTTAACGGAAAGTATCGGCGTCGCATGCAAAATAAGCTATATGCCGACATTGACGTGGTCAAGCGCATTAACGTACAGCGATAGCGTTGGCTGGGTCATGTTGTACGGTCGAATCCAAATGCACCGACACGGAAAGTTTTCGACAACGAACTCGATGGACGGCGCGAAAGAGGGCGACCAAGACTCCGTTGGAAGGACCAGACTTTTGAAATAAAGGGTGATTTTTTTATCGTACATTTTTTAAAAATCAAATAAAACACTCAAATTTGCATCACATATTAAAATTTTTTATTGAAATCGATAAATTGGTTTTTGCCATTTAATTTCTAAAGACAATTTCATGTAAATGTTGTCCGCGGCTCCGTCTCAAAATGTCCATTCCGAAGGTCCAATTTTTCGTCACTTTTTCGTGCATTTCGGCTTGTATTCCTCAAGTAACACCTGTTATGTTACTTTGTGTGGCTTCAACAGTATTCGGCTTGTCCACATAGACCAACGACTTGACATAACCCCACAAGAAATAATCAAGAGGCGTTAAATCGCAAGGTCTTTGGGGCCAACTCACAGGGCCAATTCGAGAGATAAGCTGCTCACCAAATTCATCCCTCAACATATCCATTGTTTCACCAGCAGTGAGGCATGTTGCGCCGTCCTGATGAAACCACATGTCAACCAAGTTCAACTCAGCCAATTGGGGCAAAAAAAAAATCGTTGACGGTAATGTTTCTTCCACGGTCGCCTTTGAAGAAAAATGAGCCGATGATGCCACCAGCCCATAAACCACACCAGACTGTCGTTTTTTCGGGACGCATCGGTAATTCATGTATGGGATGTGGCTGTTCATCACTCCACTGCGTGTTTACGTATCCGTTCAGCAAGAAATGAGCCTCATCGCAGAACACAATTTTTCGATAAAACAGCGGATTTTCATTAAGCTTTTGTAGGGCCCATTCACCAAAAATTAGACGTTGTGGTAGGTTCGTTGTGGTTGGGCCTCAATTCTTCTGTGAGTTGAATTTTGTAGGCTTTTAAACTCAAATCAACTCGAATTTTCCTTGTGGTTGAGTAACACATGCCGAATCGCTAAGAACAGCGACGAATTGACATTTCACGATCGTCATTAACACAGGTCGCTACGGGTGCAGCATTTTCTAAAAATATTGAACTAAAATATTACAAATATTTAATATAAATATTAAACTTAAATCTTAAAAAATCATCCTGTACTTAATTTGAATTGCAAATCAAAGTAATCGTGAATTGCTTTTGTTTAACTATGCTATAAAATTTATTTGTTAGCTATTATGAATTAATTAATACAATGAATTGCAAAAGGATAAATTGTAAAGTGACTAGATTAGTAACTTAATCCAAAAACGGCACTTCTTTGCATCACATCATAGCGAGTAGTCATTTTCTACCCTCATCTCGAAATCAATATTGAATTTACTTATTATAACTTGAACAGATCTCTCGTTGTTCATCAATTCTTTCATAAGCATTAAGTAAGGTTAAAGTATAACCTGCTATCTTCAAAGATCTCTCCACTAATTGTAATCCTTCTGGGGTTTAATCTTTGGTTTGCTCTTCCTGCCTAAATCCTAATACAATTTCTCATTGTACGAGAGATTGTAAGAATCTAAGACTATCTTCAATTTCTACAGCTACCCCGCTACCGCAAACAGGTGAAATTTGCTTTTACCAAAGATACAGTCCATATCATAATGACTAAAACTCCGCTGAAGTTGGATTGGAATCGACGTCAACCGCTATCATCAAACTCTCTCCAAACGCTGATACCAATGAACCCTTCCTTCCTTAACACAAATGCTAACATTTGTTCAGAATGATACTAAATTCAGTGTAATTTGGCGAACATTAAACACTTAGGAAAGTTAGTTTTGCGAATGGAAACTAAATGCATAGCCACGCCCCTTAAGGTTTAATCCATACAAATTGATCAACTTAAAAAGGACAGTTGTCTCTCTCATAAAGTCATAATTTTGCTGCCTTTTTTGTGTTGTAATTCAGAGTGTTTTTGATGAGAACTATGGCGTTATAGTGCCCCCGTTTTGTCACCGCTCACACTTTTAAATCAAATCCACAATGCTGAAGGTATACGAGCATGTAAGTAAGTTCACCTGACTGAAATTTCTATATTGGTGTCATTATTTGTAGTATTCTCTCGGTTATTTAACTATGTTCATGTGATCTCTGTCCTATTGAACTTCATATGTACTGGGAACATATTTCTTCACTACTCTCTATATTGATTAGTCATTCGTCGCATTGTCAAATACCAACTGGCAACCTGTGTCCAATTTTCAATAGACTGTCTACACGCAATAACTAAACTGTGCTCGGTAATTAAAAATCAATGACTTTAGTAAACGTGACTATGTGCATTTTTGATATAAACATAACGAAATTGTTAATGTAATTTCACTCGACAAGTCTTCCTGTATCCTTTTAACACTTTCTCCCACTCTCGCCCACAGGCAACCGATGAAGGCTACATTGAAGACATAAATGGTATATTAAATTGTGGCGATTTGCCCAATCTGTATCAATTGGAAGACAAGGCATCCATAATGGAGAACATGACGAACATAGCCAAACAATTGGTGAGTAGTTGCCACATTTCACTGCACACAGTGTGTACGTAATGGCCACGCACTGGTAATGGGGGTAGGGAGAAGAGTTCATTTAAAATTATGAGATTTCTGTGAGATGATGCAACTTAACTAAAATGCAATTTATTTTATTTCCGGTAACCGAAACTTACAAACCCTCCAACACATTTGGCTCCCCCATAAATCTCCAATGGCTGGGCATTGGCATGGGACGAATGTTGACATCGAATCGAACTGGACATTGAATGGCTGGCTGACTGGGTGTTGCATTACATTGCATATTATTTCCTAATTTGAGCACCTCATGTTAATGTTGCACAATGATAAACCTTTCGTGCTACTGCTGCATTTCCTATCATGATATTGATGATACGGTTGCTACGCTTTGTGCTTGTAATGCTGGCTGGTGTCCTCCTTATAATACTGGCTGTATCCTTCTTGTGCCGATAATATCAACTATGATTATGCACAAACCAATTTGATATGGAATTTCAAATGTTTATGATGTTAACTGAAAACTATGTTGCAACTATCTCCTCATCGTGCATAACTGCAATAACATTTACTCATGATGTACTGTTGGTTGGTTACCTGCTGCCCTACTCTTACATTCTTACGCTATGAAGGCAAAAAATATCGAACCTCTACCGAGTGAAATGTACGCGTTTTATATTGAACGTGTACGTGAGCAATTGCATGTGGCACTGGCCTTCTCGCCCATTGGCGAATCATTTAAGGAGCGAATACGAATGTATCCATCATTGATAAACTGTTGCACGATTGATTGGTAAGTGCCATTGGCGAAATACAAAAAAAAAAAAAACAAAACGATTGAAAAAAGTGTACTCTATTCGTAGAGAGAACACTTCAATATTTGATTTCATTTCAGTTTGATATCGCATCACTATCATTCAGTAATCCAAAATATCGACAGTGGGAGTTTTAACACTTTATAATGACTTGACAAAATCCCTATATAAAGTTTTGCCAGGTTAACATTTGTATGTAGTTTCTCATTGGCATGGAGAAAGGAAATCAAGTATTTTCACACTACACTCCCAAATACTATAGCATTTACTGCTATATCCAAAAAAAAAAAGAAAATTTTCCAATTTTAATTAAGCGGATATCGGATCTCATTAATACTCTTTTTAAGTTGGTAACACTTAGCTTAGGATTATCCATTACCTGGTTTCAAAACCGCTGGTCTGGCAAGGCTGTCAGCTGTTAAATATATGTCATCTAAAGTGTTATTTATTTAGTGAAAGGTTGGCCATTTACGAATATGGATCGTTTAACAGCCGAAGAACGCTTCAAAATAGTTAAAACTTACTACAAAAGTGATAATTCAAACCTCGGCTTTCAATTGCACAAAATTTTTATCACCGATGAAGCTCATTTGTCATTCGGTGGTTACGTTAATGAGCAAAATTGTCGCATATGAGGCTCGAAGAACCCAAAAGTAATTGTGGAAAAGCCATTGCATTCAGAAAAAATGTATGTTTCGTGCGCATTATGATCTGGAAGTGTCGTTAGGTCGTATTTTGTCGAAAAATAGTTCAAAAGAATCCACCGCTGCAACCAATCCAGAGACGGTCATTTAAATGACATTCCATATATAATGGCAAGGTCCAAACATTATAATGAAATAAAAGTTTGATCGAGATCATAGCTTTATGTGTGTTTTATTTAACTTTACTTTTGAAACCGAAAAATAGATAACGAAATGACGCCATATATGAGTTACGCTTGGTTTTGCACAACCTAAATGCATTTCGGGGATTTTTTGTTGTTGTTTTTTTTTTCTTCACCAAAGATGTTACATTAAATTTTGTTTACTTAAGAAGATTTCTGCTGCGAAAACGTTAACAATGTTGCAGAAGGCCTTACGGTGAATAGACTTTGTCAGCTTTGTCAAGGAATATTTAGAAAAGGCATAAAAAAACTCAATGAAATTTGAATTGAATTTGAATTGAGTTGAAGACAAAGAGCGCTACCTCTATCAATGCAATTCATGTCTAATAAATCTGAGATTTGATACTAAACAACTTAGCTTAATCAATGTCACTTAAAAAGGCATTTTGGGGACAGAAACGCATTACATCTAGATAGATGCAAATACGCTCAACTTTTTCGGAGAAGAACTTCCCGATAAAATTCGTGAAGAATTGATTCCTAATTACCAGTGCGTTTTAAAACGTATTATTGCAGTTGAGTCGACTTTGGTGTAGGCTTATGATCCGGAAATAATCGACCAACCCATTTGATAAATTCTCGCTACAGCTGAAGCAAGACAGATATGATTGCGCTTAAAATACTGGTTATTCTGACAGTTTTCTTCGATTAATGTGATTTTCAGCATTATGACTTTCTTCTGCCGGTTCAAACTGTCAACAAGAAATATTATTTGAATATTGTTTTCCGTAATGCGTCCTTACGCGCAGTTATTCATAAAAACAGGTCGAAATTATGTGTAACCACCCTAAGATTTTGCAGCACTATAATGTCCCACCTCATACGGCTTTGACTCTACATACATTTTTCGCCACGAAATCAATTAATATCGCTACACAAACACCGTATTCGCCTAATATAGCACTGTGTGACTTTTGACTTTTAAAAATTTTGGTATTTAAAGGCCTCGACATTTGGTCATGCATTTCTGACATTCGTTATATATTGCAGCCTTAGGTTTCCAGCGAGAATTCTTTGAACAATCGTCCGAATGCATTACTTTAAATCATTTCGGAAAGAAAAACATTTTCAACATCTTTAAGGAACATCTTGTTATCGTCATCCTTTAGAATCCTGCATAATGTATGAGAAAAAGAGTGTTTTTGGCACACCAACTTAACCATAATATTATGGGCGAATAATAATTGCTCAAGCAGTCACGAAATCCAACATTCGAAAAATATTTCTTCTACAGAATCTACCTGATGTTTCGACTCGTCCGCTGGTAGTTGATAGATATGGTAAGGAATTATTCCAATTTATGCATACATATTTGTTGGAGAGCTTGCTATAAATAATATGAGATGTATCACTATGTTAAATATGGAAAAATGACGTCCTTGAGACCTCCACTTATTTGACGCAGAATTGTTACAGCGTTCACAGCCGTATGAATAACAGATTAATCTTACATATTTTTTGAAATGTTTGTACCAAACTGCTAAAAGCTCATAAAAGGCATCAGACTAAGATCGCAACTCTCAATGGTAGATTTGTCAAAAATTAATTTTTCTCATCTAATTTATAATTCATAGACCTACCTAATTAACCTAAATTAGGTGGGCCTTAATTTAGAATTCGTAGACCAAATTAACCTAAATGTAGACGGCCTTACTTTAGAATTTGTAGACCTAATTAATCTCAATTAAGTCAGTATTAATTTAGAATTCGTAGACCAAATTAACCTAAATTAGGGCGGCCTTAATTTAGAATTCGTAGATCAAATTAACCTAAATTTAGACGGCCTTACTTTAGAATTTGTAGACCTAATTAATCTCAACCTAAATTAAGTCAACCTTACTTTATAATTTGTAGACCTAATTGACCAAAATTAAGTCTGCCTTAATTTAGGATTCGTAGACCAAATTGACCTAAATTTAGACGGCCTTACTTTAGAATTTGTAGACGTAAACAACTTAAATGTAGATGGCCTTACTTTAGAATTTGTAGATTTAATTAACCTCAAGTAAATCAGCCTTAATTTAGAATTCGTATACCAAATTAACCTAAATTAGGACAGTCTTACTTTAGAATTTGTAGACCTAATTAACCTATGTAAAATAAGTCGGCATTAATTTAAAATTCGTTGATTAAATTAACCTAAATTTAGACGGCCTTACTTTAGAATTTGTAGACCTAATTAACCTAAATCAAGTCGGCCTTAACTTAGAATTCGTAGACCAAATTAACCTAAATTTAGACGGCCTTAATTCAGAATTCGTAGATCGAACTAACCTAAATTTAGACGGTCTTAATTTAGAATTTATAGACCTAATTAACCTAAATTAAGTTAACCTTAATTTAGGATTCGTAGACCAAATTGACCTAAATTTAGACGGCCTTACTTTAGAATTTGTAGACCTAATCAACCTAAATTTTGCCCGCCTTAATTTAGAATTCCTGGGCCCAATTAATTTGAATTAAGTTAATTTTCCCAACCTCTTGTAGGAAATCTATGCTTTAAAAAGCTAAATTATAGTTTTGTGATAGTTTAAAAAACATATAAGTGAAGATGCAATTAAACATTCAACACGGTAATATTATTTTAACCACCTCTTCCATGGCAAACATAGAATAAAAATTAAATATTTCAAATAAATCACATACAAATCACGACATAAACCTGTTAAATTTCGACAAAAGGACGTGGAATGATAATACTTATTTATAAACAGCTTATTTGGCTAAAATGTTGGCTGTTTCTATCGGTTTATCGTTTTGATTAAAATTATTAAATTTCTAAAGCGAATACACTTGTCGCCAATAACAAAGATTTCAAGCCACAGTGCACTATCTGCAGCGCCCAATGGCACTGGTGACGGCGATGATGATGTGTCTGATAGTGTGTACCCTGGAAGTGATAGTCCTGACGGTAGTAGTTGTGGCAATGGCATCAGCTAAAAGAAACAGGAATTACAACTTCATTTTTCCAGCGACTCCACACTTTTCTCTGCGCTCGCTTTTCTCACGACACAATGATTTTAACCATATTTTTAAAATTTCCTTTTAAAACCAATGTGATTTATAGAATGGAAAGGAAGAATAACAACATTACATTGAGAATCTCTAACATAGATGTGTGCATTATAGGAAAATACTCCTTTTTTTAGCCTTCCTAACAGAAATCGAAAGACTTCTTGGTGTAAATGTCTGTAATGCAAACGCCTCTTAACAATAGGTAGGAACATAAGGGGGTTTATGTTTTGTTAGCGGCAGGAGTTCGTTACAATTTTGAAGTGTATTCCGTTTACACTGTAAGTCAAGATACAAAACGAAAGGAATTTACGAAGCAGTTTAATAATGGAGTTCTTCGAGGTCGACCGAATGACGCCCTTTACATGTAAATATAATAAATGCTATGTGGTCTTCAAGCCGAAAAATGGAATTAATAGTTATGGATGTCCAAAACTTTTGAAAATAAAACTTTGATCATAAAAAATATGGCGTATTTAAATAGAGACTAGGCTGTCACATGAATTACATAATGTAATTGAATGTTATGACCAATACTCGAGAGACAATGGACAATTTTTTTTCTGAGAATGATCACCTAACAAGTGAAATAAGTCCTATCCCTATAAATAATATAGACAGCAATTTCGCATGTTTACCCTATGAAAATTCGTATTTGTTACATTGCAGTCATACCAAAAAACCTATTAGTTTGAATACCACCGTACATTGCCTAGATCATCCCAAAATCATCCCAATTTTTCATACATAGTACGTCGTTTCCAAGAGAAACTGAATATATTCTATTGATCCTTTTATTGACTATGGCACGTTTAAGACAGTTTCTTAAAAAGCGTATGTTTTGGGATAGTCCTTTTTAGCGTCTATACAGTTATTGCTCCTAATTTGGGAAAAAGTGGTACATTTTTCGAAATAATTGCGCAGAATGCGCACTTTTCCACAGTTGGGTATAGAACTTATGTGGACAGGTTTTTCCATTTTTACCCGTGTCTGGTGTGGACACCGCAATTGGTTGACCAGTACAGTGTTCATCTTGGCAGCTTGTACGGCCTCGTCTAAACTCTGCTACCCTATATTTTACAGTCGAAGGACCAATGTTCCCAAGTGTGGAATCTAGCTCGGTTTTAATATTAGTTGGACTGAGACTTTTCAAATGGAAATATTGAATTACATAACGGTGACCAATGTTTTCCATGTTTACAAATTCACTGAGATCGTTTAAAATAACATTTCGTTTAAATATCCTTTAAATAAAAATTTGATAGTGTCTGATCATATAATTATAAAAAAATTTTGAAAATCTAACAGTTATCGGCATCCATACTTGAATGTTAACAAAAATATGAAACCTTGAAAATAGTAATAAACGTGCTCCTTACATTCCAATGTTTCGACTGTCACGTTTCGCATTCGGTTGTTAAAATCGAATGTGTCAACCAGTTCCAAAAAATATAACGAAATACATAAAATACATAAAGGAAACAGATTTTTAAACATCTGCTATAAGAGTTTAAAATTCAAATTGATAGCTGGCACGAAAAAAGGCAAAATTCATAATATAAATTTCGTATAGTCACTTATTTTACATAAACGAAGTGAATTTTAAGCTTACAGCAGCAAGATGTAATGCTGTTTAGATGTTAATTATCGATTTTGGAAACAGGACTTTAATGGTAACCTGGGCTGATCAGTATTTGGAATCTGTTTAAAGGATAACTTGTTTATTCCTTTCAAATTTTACCAGCCGTCCCCAATAAAATGACGTACATAGTGTATCGTTACATATATAATTGCAAGCGTTTGGACTTTTACTTAAAGGCATTTGAGTGATTTCGCTGTTTTCCAGGGACGTATCTCTAAAAAAAAAACGAAAAACGAATTTCAAATTTTTTTCAAAAAAGTTATCTTTAATCCCGTCCTGGGATTTCGTCGGTGAACCTTTCGTCGGTGAACATTTTGCAGACCTTCACATGGCCGGCCATGGCATGATGGTTAAAACATGCGACTATTATGCATATGATCATCGAATCCCGAATACAACCGCCTATCATTATTAGGGCAGCAGTTACCTCGACGTACATGCGACTATCGTTCGAATGTTCGTGGGTTCAAAGCCGGATACAGCTACCTCCCTCTAATTGAGCGGCGGTCACCTCGATCTGGCGAACACTTCGGGTAGTCGAGTAATATATGAGTGCAATAAGTGCTTCTTAAACTAACGTTCAGAATCGTGGTTAAATTGTAGCTCCTGTTGAGTGAGTGTAAAAATAGAATTCGTGTAAGCTAACTGAATTTAAGGAAATCCCTCATATCTCATTCACGCGATGTAAGGGAATTTGTTTAGATTTTTATGTAGAAAATCCTAAGGAACTACCCGATTTTGCTTTCTATTTCATTTATCACATTTAGAACTTTCTCCTCGTAGGTGACGAATGGAATAGACATCCTTATATGTTATACTCCACTAGTGAAAAATAATTCCAAGCGCTTCGATCTTCGGCCCATCTCCTGCAATTCGTCACACTAAATTTCGATAGTATCTCAAAAGTCTGGTCCTTCCAACGAAGTTTTGGTCGCCCTCTTCTGCGCAATTCCATCGAGATCGTTGTCGAAAACTTTCCGTGCCGGAGCATTTGGGTCCATCCGCACAACATGACCCAGCCAACGCAATCGCTGTGTATATTGATGCGTTTGACCACATAGACGTCGGCATGTAGCTCTTGCAGCTCATGGCTCAAGCGATGCCAATACTCTCTGTTAGCGATGACGAGTCCATATATTTTCCGGAGTAAATTCCTCTCGAAAACTGCCAGTACTGATTTATCCGCTTGCGTCATAACCCAGAATTCTGCGCCATATAACAAAACAGGTAGAATCAACGTCTGGTGCAGTCGGATTTTTGTTTGTCGAGAGAGGGCTTTATCATTAAATCGCTTGCTTGGCCCATAGTAACATCTGTTAGCAAGCAATATTCTCCTCTTTATCTCCATGCTGACATCATTCGTTTTGATTACAGCGGAACCAAGGAATTCGTACACCATTTCAAAATTATAGTTGTTAACGTTCACACAGCGTTCCAAACGAGTAGACTCTTTGTTCGTTGAAACCAACAACTTTTTTTTGTCCTCGTTTATCACTAGACACATTTCGATGGTTGAGAAGGCTGCAGTAACATCTCGCAGTTT
>JAHXMU010000086.1:179239-217522 GCA_019455685.1 Philornis downsi | reverse complement strand
TGTTGAAAAGACTTGCTAAAGACAGGAACAAACAGCAGGACCAACAAAATCAGCAGGAGCTGTGAGTTGGCTGGCTGTTCGTCTGTCTGTCTGTCGATACATCAAAGCGCAAAAATACAATAATAAACAACAACAACAACAACAACAAAATCTCTCACTTCAGGATTCTTTCATGCTGCTGTTGCCTGTACGTGTAAAAACTTTTCTTCATTTTTTTCCCCCCCTTCAAAATAAATACGAAAATAACTGAGAGAAAAAATGAAATCAGCAACGCTTTTTTCATCTGTGCGGCAAAGTTATAATAAAGGTTCGTTTCCTGCTAAGGAAAGAATCATACATACACCAATGTTACTTCCAGGATAACTTTTATGAAAAATTGATTTCCTGATTATTTTACAATTTATGACTTACTTACACAAAGGACAACAAATAAGACCTGTGTACTCGCATACAGCGACCAACAGAGCAAAAAAAAAAAACCTGTATAAAAAAACATCTACTATTGTACGTAAGTAAAGGAGAATTTGTTGGAAGGGCGGCCCTGTCAGTGATAGTAAGTGGTTTCATTCGAATTCTGTATACGTTCGGTTATTTATGGATTGTATTATTGCATTAATTCGAGATTAATTTGATGCAGCAAAATTACCTTCGTTACCTTGTGAAATTTCATTCGGAACCTACACAATATTCCTCAGTATTTTTATGTTCGCTCAGGTCGCCCAGGTGAAAATTCTCGCCATATTAACGATTTTATAAGTTATTCCTCGAACTTATAATAAGAACAGACAATTAAAGGTATCATCACCATGGTGGCAATTTAAATACAGCGAATATAATCAATTATAGTGCTAATAGGACTTAACCTTTATGTGGCGTAGGATATCTATACATATCAAAAATAAACAAGTTATATACAGGGTGGCGCACCAAATGCACAAAAATAAGAAATTCAAATAACTTTTCTTTAATCAATGTATTTCATTTTTTATTGTACAGAAAATTTAATTTTATTAGGTGCGTTCTCGCTGTTTTTTTCATAAAAATTCTGTTTATTATGAAAACATGTTTAGAAATGATTCACTGAAAGTATTGGCCATCGCTAGCTATTACTTTTCCCCATATTTCTGGAAAAGCTCGAATTCCGTCATGGCAAAACTGTTCATCTTTTGAGGCTATCCACGAATCTAGCTATTCCTTGATGTCGTCATATGAGCGGAACTGCGTGCCATCAAACGGGACAAGTGATAACTAGACAGCGCAGTATATGGACAATATGACGGATGGGGTAAGACTTTCCAATTCAGCGTTTCAGGTAGATTTTAATGGGCTTGGCCACGTGAGACCGAGCTATGTCATGCTGAAGAATCACTTTTTCGTGCCCCTCCACGTATTGGCTCAGTCGCATTAATTGAAGTCGATACCAATCCCCAGTGATGGATTCGCCTGGTTTTAACAGCTCGTAATAAATAACACCGACCTGTAAAAATAACTCCGTACGCATCCCAAAAAACCAGACGCGATGACCTTGCCTGCAGCTTCGCCTTCTTTGGACACAATTCTCCCATTACAGTCCACTGCTTTGACTGTTCCTTTGTCTCAGGTGTCAGGTGAGAAATGGTAGACCTATGTATGTCTCATCCACGAGTGTAAATCGTAAAAATTCGCCTTTATTGCGATGAAACATCGCCAAACACTCTACTAAAACATCTTCTCGACCCAGTATTTGCTCAGTTGAAAGCAAGCGCGGCACTCGCCTTGCGCACAGCTTTCTCATCTTTAAATCTTCGGTTCAATACACGATGTATAACGCTTTTGGAAACGCCTATCATTGCAGCTAGCTCACGCATCTTCAGCCGAAACTCATCCAATACCATTTTGTGGGTTTTCTTAAGTGTCTGGCGCGGACACCTCAATTAGTTGATCACTGCGATGTTCGTCTTGGCAGCTCGTACGGCCTCGTCTAAACTCAGCTGCGCAATATTTATCGGTCGTATACAAAGGAGCAGACTCCCTTATAGTAGAATCCATGTCGACTTTAATATTGTTTGGAGACCTGAGACTTTTCAAATGGAAATATTGAGTTGAATAACGGTGACCAAATTTTTGCAATGAGACGATGAACCTTCGGGCTTAAAGCATGTGTTTTATAAGGTTGTCATTTTTCACAAAATTATTTCTTTTTTTCCAAACTATTGGCACCATCTATAGGGCGGCCAGTTTTGGCGCCGCCCTCGCACAAAACACAACGCTTAACAAGAATAACGCTTGAAAAAGCCATTGAACAGGGAAAATCTGTATCAATAATCGCAAATAATACCCGAAACATTTAAGTTTTGTCAATACGTATATAAGTAGATGTAGCTGCAACGTTGAACTTTACAAATAGTTCAATTTCCTCTCTAATTTCATCGACTACATTCGTGTGTTTGAATGTGCCATCACTGTGCAATTGCACTAAATCTATTATTCATAAACATTCAATGATGTGTGGATTCCGCGCACATACTTGGATATTTCCACCAACCGTCGTTCGAATGCGATACACATTATCTACGTTGACAGCAAGGACATGACTGAAATTCTCAAGAACTTTTCAGACTTATTGATGCTCCATAACTCAGACTGTTACACAGTCAGACTTTATCCAAATGCACTTTCACCCGCACTTGGATGCCACAACGCTAATGTGGAAATATCAAACTGGTCACTGTAGGGAATACAGTGAATACAGAGAGAGGGTTACCATGCTATCACAAATGTATTGCAGAAATGTGTGAAATCAATATGGTAATCTAATATTTAGAAATACGAGCTTTAAATATTCTAAAGAAAACCTTTTTATTATTGTACTGATTACAACCAAGCATAAAAAATTATTAAATAGAATATTTACAAACATAATTGTTTGGGTTTAGCTCATACAGGGTCATCCATTTAGTGGTTTTGAAACCGCCGGTTTGTCAAAGCTGTCAGCTGTTAAATACCTGTCATCCGAATTGTTATTTATTTAGTGAAAAGTTTGCCATTTATGAATACACACCGTTTAACAATCGAAGGAAACGTAAAAAAACGCGTAGGTAAGACTTACTACAAAATTAGTGATTCAAGCGTGGGTCGTCATAATCGATGAGACTGAAAGCGTTACACAGATGTTGTCAGGACTGTGCATCATTGAAATGTACGCACAGCTAAATATATCGCTTCTGTCAGTGAAAGTGAGGCGGATAATCCGAATTTCAATTCAGAGCGCCATCGCCATATGATAACCGACTTCTTTTTGACTTGCAATTGAAGATTATGAACTGGATGACATGTGGTGTCAACAAGACGGTGCCAGGAGCCACACAATACTTCCGATTTTGACTTTATTGCATGAGAAATTACTAGAAAACGTAATTTTACAAATTCCCTTGCATCCCATGAGTGAGAATGAGAACTTCTCATTGAGCAGTTCACATGCACTCAATCTTTAAACTCACTCAATAAGACTTATAGTTGAACGAAGATTTCGAACGTCGCAGTTTGAGAAGCATTTACAAAACTTGTCGATCACTCGACTACTCGAAGTGCTCATCAGTCACATCTAGAAGAGTGTCGCTCAAATAATGGGAGATTGATGTATGGGGGATTGAACCCGGAACCATGCGAACTATAGTCGTGTGTAATAACTGTTGCGCCACGATCGGTCAACAAAATTTGGAAGGAAAAATATCGTCATCTGGGGAAGAGGAAAATACGTTCCATAAACACGATTCACGGGTTATGCGTCTGGTGCTGATTGTTTAATTCAACGTAAAGGCTTTCAAAACAGGTTGTTCGATGGTTTCTCGCAATGTTGCTCTATTTTAAATACTGAAGAAATTGACGTAGTGAAGGGATGGGCAAATTAAAAATTATTTGGATGGCTCAAAAACAATAAAAGTTCGTTCGATCCAACGTGTAGAGGCGATAACTATTGTAAATCTTCAGAAATTACTTACAATTTTGTGATATTGTCCGAAGAGAGATATTGTCCGAAATGTGGGAAAAAATGGTCGAAAGCTACCTTAAAAGGATCCACTGCTGTATGCAGTCCAGAGTCCATCAAAGAAATAGTCTGAAGAACTACCTAATATAATGTAGAGAATGCCGTTGATCATGATTCTGTACCAAGAATCTTTTAAATTGGTATTTCAAGTTTTCCTCTTAAAAAAAACACAGTCTGGCGCTGATGCCAGCCCATAAAATGTGTCACAAAGTGAATTCTTGAAACGATCATGAGGATTTCTTGTTACTGACAAATCCATCTAGTAAGAAATAAGTTTATCAATTGAATTTAATTTAGACAATACATTTCAGCAATTGGTAAATGTGCTCGGAGTGATTATGATTGGCCTACTTTTTACTAAATTAAATCAACCATTAGATGTTCCTCCTCCTTTATGGCATTTCTGGTTTTAATCTCCATTACATAGGGTTACCCTTTCGTGCAACAAACATGAACACCATCATTGTAATCAGCACATACCTAGTATTTTCAGCAAACTTGGCGAAAACAAATTGTATATGCTATTCTTATTCCGTCACTGCTCTTTAACTTTATCTCCGGTTTGGTTTTTTTGTTTTTGTCTTTTGGGTTTTATGTTCCATCAATTCAACTCGAATACCCCTAACAACGCCAACGCCAAAACTCTGCTCGTTGTAGGTACATGCCATGGCCGGTAGACGCTTTGGAACGTGTTGCGGAATATTTTATTAGCTCCATGAAATTGGGTCAATCGCACGATACAGATGATGCGGAAGCCAATAAGTCAGTCGAATCAATCGATTCCAAGGAAAGCAAAAAAAGTTTAGAGGATATTCAAGAAATTGTTTTGAGTGATTTGGAAAAGGAATTGGTAAAATGTGTAATGCATTTCAATCAATCTGTTATAGACGCAAGCGAAAAGTAAGTAGATCTAACATATCCTCCTCTCACCTCACCGCCACCTACGTGTTAACAACGATGCAACGATTGCAGTTGAAACAACTTACAATGCCACACTTCTGTTTCCGCTTTTTTGCAGATGTTACACGGAATTGGGTAGACGGAATTATGTCACACCCTCGTCCTACTTGGAAATGTTGAAGGCATTTAAGATGTTCTACATTAGGAAACTGGAGGAGATAACGAGATTAAGAGACAGGTGATGAAAGAAGCGAACCAATTGCTTTCTTTGAAATGATATATAGCCGAGACACTTAACACAATTTTGCATATCCTCAGGTACACCACCGGTTTGGAGAAATTGGATTTCGCTGCCGGCCAGGTGGAAGAAATGCAGGCCAATTTGTATGAATTGCAACCGAAGCTAAAAGTTCTGTCGGAAGAGACAGAAAAAATTATGGTGAACATTGAACGTGAGACAGCGGAAGCTGAGAAAAAGAAGGAAGTGGTGGGTGCCGATGAGGCGGCTGCTAATGAGGCAGCCGCTGCGGCCCAGGCCATAAAAGATGATTGCGAAAGTGATTTGGCAGAGGCAATACCAGCTTTAGAGGCAGCTTTAGATGCTTTAAACACCCTAAAGCCGGCAGATATCTTTGTGGTGAAATCTATGAAAAATCCACCCTATGGTGTTAAACTGGTATTGGAGGCCGTATGCGTAATAAAAGGTCTGAAGCCGGATAGAAAACCAGATGCTACCGGTAGAATGGTAGAAGATTACTGGGCAGCTTCGTTGCGTATGGTCAGTGACATGAAGTTTTTGGAATCTCTAAAAACATTCGACAAGGACAATATACCGCCGCCAATTATCAAGAAAATAAGAGAAAAGTAAGTGGGAATTTCGTAAACTATATTAAGTGACTATATTTGGTGACCGACTGTGGCGCAATGATTAGTCCACACGACTATCGTTCGCATGATCGCAGGTTCAACCCCGCATACAGGTACTAATCATTGCATAAGCTGAGGTTACCTTGATGTATCTAACGAACGATAGTCGAATTATTGAAAAGTCTTGTAAATGTTTCTTAAACTATGACGTTCAGAATCGTCGTTAAATTGTAGATCCTGTTGAGTGAGTCCCAAAATAGAATGCGTGTAAGCTTATTGAATATAAGAAACTCCCCCATGTCACATTCATGAGAAGCAAGGGAATTTATATTACTATCTTAAATCAGAACATGTCTTTCAAAATGCTATTATATGGCCCAATAATGTAACGGTAACCTATCCCTCAACGGAATCGAATTTTCAATAAAATTGTGTCTTTAAATTTTCATTGCAAGGCAAGAATTGAGTTTGGGCTCAAATTCTATTTCAAATTCTAAAATATCTAAAATAAATATCTACTTGCACTCATACGCTTTAATGCTCCATCTCGCTCTCTCCGTCATATGTGTACTTTTAATATTCTTATGCATTCGTCTAATTATATTTGCAATGAGCCCATTAACAGGTCAATGATTTTGTTTAATAGATTCTGCAACAACATTGACCTTTGCCTGCCTCATAATGTCTTTAGGCAATTAGTATGTAATTTATTAAATTAGTTAAGTTATTTACTTTATTTTTGTTAATTAGTTATATAAGATATTTGCTGGTCTGTAAGGATATAATCCATAGACTGAAATAAACAAATGAAATGAAAAATTTCATTCTTAAATGTTGCCTAAATGGTCATATTATGGTAAACTTTGTTTGGACAAAAGCAAGTAAGCCTTTTTAAGATTTTTTAATATAACAGTCCTTATGAAATCATTTGTTTTAAAATGTTGTTCGATAGCAACGTGAAAAATTGTACCAAAATTTGCTCAGCAGGGCTAAAAAGGGTACGCCATAAACAGACTTCATTCCAAGTGCGTTGCCATACGCATAGTAAGTTATACGAAAAATTGATACAAAGTCATTGGGACCACAAAAATTGTCCACTATAAACATACGAGTGTGGTCCCAAAACTAGCCGACCTGACGTATAGATGGCGTCAGTAGTTTGAAAAAATTATTTTGGTGTAAAGCGGCAATCTTATAAAACATTTGTTTTAAGTTTCAAGGCGCCACGTTGTTTAATTATTTTGATTGAGCCACCAAAAGTAAACGATCTTAGTGAACTTGTAAATATGGAAACATATTTCCATTCGAAAGGTCTCAATCCAACCAATATTAAAGCCAAGCTAGATTCTGCTCTGAGCGAAGCCTGTACCTTCGTTTAAGACTGTAAAATATAGGCAGAGTAGAGTTTAAACGGGGCCGTACGAGCTGCCAAGGCGAACACCGTAGTGGTCGACCAATTGAGGTATCCACGCCAGATACGGGTAAGATGGCTGAACGTCGGCAGAAGATGTGTGAGCTAGCTGAAATGATAGGCATTTAAAACAATGCTATACTCGTACATCGTATTGGCCAAAGGTTTGAAGAAGATGCTTTCAATAGAGCAAAAACAGCGTCGTGAAAAAGTTTCAGTTGAGTGTTTGGCGATGTTTCACCGCAAGAAACCCAAATTTTTGCTTCGATTTCAACGAAAAAGAAAGTGTTTTTTTCATCAAGACAATGTTCATATATCTACTGTTGTGATGGGCAAAATTAATAAATTAAATTTCGAATTGCTTTATAGCGCACCTTATTCGCCAGATTTGGTTCCCTATGACTATTTTCTATTTCCAAACTTGGAAAGGTGACTCGGTGGTAAAAGAGTTGCCAACAATGAAGAGGTAGAGTCTGAGATTGATGGCTATATTAAGAAGTTTGACAGTGCTTACTATAAATAGGATATAGAAGCCATATCGCTGGAAAAGTGTATAGAGATACAAGGAGATTATATTGATAAGTAAAGAAAAATGTTCCCAAATTTTTTGTGACTTCTTTATTAGGTCGTCTAGTATTGGGAATCTCGTAGTTCGTTGAAGGCGTGTTTGCCTTAAGCGTATTCGAACATGAATATTTCTATTCAGGTCTCTCTAACCTCCAATGATCACAGAACGGCTACGTGATCTAAAAAAAAATTGAGTACTCTACTCATATCATATCATAAAAGCTGCAACAAAAACTTGCTTATAAAAAAAAAATTTTTTTATAATTATAATTTGAGAGCTTCTTATCTTACTGCACCACTTAATAATGAAATACTAAACATCAGATTAATTAATTAATTAAATTCATTAATTAATCTCCCAAAAACTAACTTTTAAATTACTTCATCTCTACACTAATTACAGATATGTGGCCGATCGTGATTTTGTCCCCGAAAAAATCAAATCTGCCTCAACCGCCTGTGAGGGTTTATGTCATTGGGTGCGAGCTATGGACGTGTATGATAAGGTGGCCCGTATTGTCATGCCCAAGAAGGCAGCTTTGGCAGAGGCTGAAAATGATTTGGCCTCCCAAATGGAAAAGCTAAATGCAAAACGTGCTGAGTTGCAGGTTATACTAGATAAATTACAAAAACTTAATGATTTCTTTGCGGAAAAGTCAAGGCAGAAAAAGGGACTGGAAGATGAGATTGATAATTGTGAAAAGAAATTGAACAGGTAAATTCTAGACTCTAGAATCTAGAGAACAAATTTTAGGGACTAAAAATTCGTTTTAAAAATTTTAAGCCGACATACTTCTATGATTATAGAGAAGTCGGAAACGTTGTATTTTGTCACAGAGATATAAAATATTAATGACTTTTTGAGTTTAAGCGAATACATGCATACATACCCTTATGTGATGAAGTTGTCCTGAATGTTCCTGGAAATAGATTAAAGAAATGAAATAAATTAATGAATTAAGTGACAGATGTTACAGCAGGTTCAGGTAAATTGTTTAAATACAAGTTAAAATTTAGAGCCATATGAGTCTATTCACGTATATAATTCATGCATAGGCCAATTGGCTGGTCACAAAAATTCAGGGTTAGGGTTATTATACGCCGCAAAGTGATTAGCAAAGTCTTAGCTCAATTTTATAATACAGACCTATCCATTTAATGGTTTCAAAACTACCGATCTGGCAAGGCCGTCAGCTATTAAATACTTGTAATCTGAAGTGTTATTTATTTAGTGAAGGGTTTGCCATTTACGAATATGGATCGTTTAACAACCGAAGAACGCGTACAAATAGTTAAAACCTACTACAAAAATGGTGATTCAAACGTATGCTTCCAATTGAACGCAATTTCCTTCAGAGATAAAGTTCGTTTTTCACTCGGTGTTTAGGTCAACAAACAAAATTGTCGCATAAGGGGCTCGGAGAACCCGGAAGTGATTGGGGAAAAGCCATTGCATCCGGAAAAAAGTGACTCTTTGTTGCGAATTATGGTCTGGAGGTGTTATTGGGCTGTATTTTTTTTTTCTGAAAACTATCTCAAAACGATCCACTGCTGTAATCAAGCGACCATTTAAATGACATGAAATTTCGTATATAATGGCAAGGTTCAAGCATTATAATGAGATACAAGTTTGATCGAAATCATAGCTTTACGTGTGTGTTTTATTTAACTTTACTTTTGAAACCGAAAAGTAGATAACTCGATATAACGATCGATGGTAATAAAACATGAATATTCTATGAGCAATCAAATTTTGCTAAAATCTATGATGCCACCAAAGGAACCTTCAAATACGTCCCAAAAACAACTTTTAAGAAGTTCATTCATTCATAATAAAATAAAATCATAGCTTTAGCGAAATCATAGCTTTATAAGTGTTTTATTTAACTGCACTTTTGAAACCGCAACATAGATAACCCCTTTTATTTGGTAATATTTAAATTTCGGGACTTGTAGGGTTGAATTTGATTATTACAAGTCTTAGTTTTAACTTACGCTATCAATTGTTTATCTTTATTGATAACACTTTTTATTCAATAAAATCTGGGATGCTTCAATAAACCTTTAATAAACGCATACAGTTAAGTCGATACAAATACTTTAATAAATTCGCCAAACCGAATCCAATAGCTCATCTATACATATATATATATATATGTTGTTTAAATACCTATTTGCATAACAAACATGATTAAAAAAAAACTTGTCTTTCCCCCTTTCCTTCCCATTAACAGGGCCGAAAAATTACTTGGCGGCTTGGGTGGTGAGAAAACGCGTTGGTCTGAAACTGCCCTCAGTCTGCATCATTCCATTAGTAACATAGTGGGCGATGTCCTTTTAGCCGGCGGATGTACAGCATATTTAGGTTTCTTCCCTACCGAGGTAAGTTGTACCTTTCTCTTTGTATTTTTACCGTAATAGTGGGCTCATCATAAATATACCAGAGTAAAAATAACATTTTGCTGTAAAAGGAAAAGTGGATATTACTCGTTCTGTATCGTTGCTACGAAACCATTGGATGTATTCGACTATTGTTGTAAATGTATTGACCACCTCCTACAGTTATGACAACTTCCCAGGGTTTTAGTTGGCCAGTGGGAGTTCAATGTGGTAAAGTAGGCAGTGAAAAAATATGTATTTTTTCCCCACCTGTAACATATTGCCAATTACTTTTATTTACAAATTGTAAGGTTGCCTACTACTGGTGTTTGTGTGAGACAGTAGGACGGAACGAAGAGGTATTGAATATAAGAGGCTAAATATCACGTCATGTTTTGAGATTCTTTGAAAAAGTGCTTAAAATAAGCATAGCATGTACGAAGTCCACGAGGGTTTAACGTGAGTCTCGCCGTGAAGGGCTTACCCACGGTGTGCGACACACTGGGCATATTACAATGCGATTGCCAACGCCCCCTGGGATAGCCAAGTAAAAACTTGGGCTATCTAGGAAAAGGGTGTGCTATTATGTGCTATTAACACATATTGGCAGCCCTTTCTTCGCAGCCAGGAGATACTAAATTGATTATGCTAGTATGGAACATAATCCCCATTGGCGGAGGTGAGGCCTATCTTACCACCTCTGCTACTCTATGGGTCTGTAGCACCCGGTTGCAATGCAACTCCACATTCGAGCACAAAGTGCATAGCATGTACGGTATGAATATGATATCACACCAAATTAAAACCGTCGCCTACAACAACCAAAAGATTTATTTGCGAAAAAGTGGACTAAAGTAGCTGCCGCGATTTCGACGGCCCCTTTTAGTACATTTAATACAAACGACCAAGTTGGCCCACACATTTCCAAGTTTATACAGGGTGTCCGTCGGGAAGGTATACTACTTTGTTTTGCCGCCATTTTGGTAAACATTAGTCTTGACAGTTCATATTTGGCAGACGTGAAGTAGAGACGCAACAAATTTATTATGGAAAAATACTCGATAAACCAACATGTTTTAATCGATAAAACATTTTATCAAAATCAGTCATCGATTACTGTGACGATGAGAAAGTTACGTGAAATTTTTGGGAGCAACAACGTGATTTCGAAGAAAGAGGGTCTGTAGCTTATAGGGCCAAGCATGAACCACAACATACCACAAGATCGGCTGACAACTTTACTGCTGCTCAAGGAAGTGTTCAAAACAATCCATCAACCTCAATTCGACGCCGTGCTCAGGAGCTTGGTCTTCAAAGAACAACTTTGGCCACTTTTTTGCACAAGGATTTGCATTTGTTTCCATTTAAGATTCAGTTGACACAAGAGCTTCTTCCACAAGACCATTTACGCCACCGCACATATACCAATAGGATGTTACAGCTCGCCCAGGACAACCCCGATTTTCATGAAAAAATCATAATGAGTGACGAGGCACATTTTCATTTGAATGGATATGTGAATAAACAGAATAGTCGGTTCTGGGCAATGGAAAACCCTCAAATTATTATTCATTAGTCAATTTGGCTTCCATTAAAAGTGACAGTGTAGTGTGCAATTTGCTCAGGAGGAATCATTCAACTTTACTTCTTCGAAACTGAAAACGGCGTAACGGTAATTGCCAATGGTAAGCGATATCGTGATATGATTGAAAACTTTTCAACGCCACAACTGCTTGCTTTGGGCTTGACTAACCTGTAGTATCAACAAGACAGTAACACATCGCATGCAGCTAGGATTACAATGGAATTACTGCGAGGACTCTTTCCACATCAAGTTATTTCAAGAAATGCTGATGTTGATTGGCCTCCACGGTCGCCTGATATGACTGCTCCGGACTTCTTTTTGTGGGGATATCTGAAAAGCAATGTTTATGCAAACAAACCAGAAACGCTTGAGCAACTCAAACAAAATATTCGTGATGAAATTAATGAAATGCTGCGTGAAATGTGTGAGAATGTAATGAAAAATGAGCTCAAAAGGGCTCGCAATTGTGAGGCTAACAGAGGCGGGCATTTATCTGATATTGTATTCCATACATAATTGCCGACATTAAATAAAACATTTATAAACGTAAGATCCCTTCCCTTTCATTTAATCAAAAATTATAAACAAACAAAGTAGTTTACCTTCCCGACGGACATTATCTTATATTACATTATCTTGCCATTAGCGTACATTAAGAGTTTGGTAAATTTGGCTTTGAGAATGAAAATAGATTGCATAGTTATGCAATAATATAATAAATTGGCCAATTTCAAGAATTTAATCTTTCCTCTGGTGTTTGTAAAATATATGCTGTAATAACCCACATAAATGACTTGTTTAGTAAAGAGTGCAGTAAAATCTTGGTACGCAATAAATTTTTGAGTAATTTTTAGTCCTTGCCATACCCCTTCTCGTATTGCGAATTCAAATTGACTGATTTACCAAAATTCAATCTTTCTCCTGCGATTTTTAATGTATTGTATTGGATATTCAAAAAAAAAACTCATCTAAAATATCACGCCCCTAGTAGTCAATGCTTGAGAAGGCAGCATTAACATTTCGCTGTATTCTGCCAATAACGTTGACAAGGCTGCTATTAAAGATGAGTGGAAAACTCCATCGGTGTGTAATTTTAATAATTTTATTTTACGTTAATGGAGAGAAATTTTCTTCTAGTAGTCCGCATACTTTTGAACTAACAGAGAAGGATGTTCGGTGAAGATATGTGTAAGACATTTCACCTGACGGAAATTCCTGCATTGGTTTAATGTAACTCATCTCATCAGTCGTAGAGTTGTAGACAATTTCACTCTCAAAATCAATACATTAAATACTCAAAAGTCTAGGTTTTCGTTACAGTCGAAACAATGGCCGTTATAACCAATGCAATTGCAATACAACAAGAAATTTAAATAACTTTTCTTTTAATCTATGTATTTAATTTATATATTTTATATAACACATTGGTTTTGAAGATGATAGGCCGTAAATGTTCATTCACGCACATGTGATATCAGATCAGAAAATTATTTATTACGTCCTGAAGGGTTGAAGTCGGGATCGTCTCAATTATCGTTTTAGTGGACTAACTGCTTCAATTCAGTCAAGTGTCTTGGTTTCGTTTGTAAAGAGTGTTGCAACAAGAACGCAAGATTTAAATTTGGCGTCATTTGAAATGTCATTGTTTGACATTTGAACAATTGTTATTTTTTGCTAGTAGAAGATACGAGGTTAGTAAAAATTGAGCGATAAACGAATGACCAACGCATTCACATTGCGAAATTGTTTTACCAAAATGGTGAGAGTTTTGCGGCTACAGTTCGCAAATTGCAATCAATTTGGGGTCACAATAATGCTCCAAAAGAGTCAACTGTAGAGAGATTAATGGATAAATTTGCCAAAAATGGGTCTATTAGTGATGTAAAGACAACAACGCGCCTTCGATCAGGTCGATCAACCGAAAATGTCAGCCAGCGGCAAGTGGAGTTTTTGGATATCAATTTGTGTGAGAATTTTGTTGGAACTCCGCCATAGCCGGTCTGGCTAAGCCATACAATTGCCTCTTCTTGGTGGAACCAAATGCTGTTGAAACGAATAAGTCTTCGGCGCAGTTCTGGGTGAAAAAACTCGTTCTGTATCTTCAAATAATAGTCTTCATCTCATCTCTTATCATCTTCAAATAATAATAGTTGACATTAACACGATTCGTGCTCCACCCTGTACTTTATAAAGCGCTTTAAACTCTATGAAGCCCATGTAAATGTTTGCTTTTTCTGCTTAAATGATAGGCATTATATTTCCCTTAAGATACAACTCATTTTTGAAAGATTTTTCAAGAATACTCACTACATTTTGTACACTACATTACATTCCTTAATGACTCATTGAAACTACATCGATATAAAAAATTTTCAATCAAACCATTTGCGTTGAATGCTATATGTTTCCATAACCATCGTGTAGATTTTTCATTTTGGTCCACTGTAGTTCTAGTCCAGTTCCAACGAAGACTATTTCTCCCTATCAACAACAATGGCAGACACAGGATTGTTTTTCACAAAGTATCACATAACTTTGTTTTAGGTTCATTTCAATGCCCTAAAAATGTTATTCCAACTTCTTTTTATTAGCAACGCGTCATTCAACCCAGTTCTAAGTTTTTTTTTTCTTGCATGCACACTATACGAATCAGTTTCAACATCGGTAAATGTTGGCAGCAGTTTTTATCATGGCCGCTATCATCCGGAACATCATCAATGCTGCAGGTATGTTAATCCTACGTTCTATGGTGTTGTCAATCAAATTGAAATTAATTACTGTCACGATATTGTGCAAGCGTATGCCCCTGCGATTGCAGTAACATGAGCAACAGTTCTGCCGTACAATCCTGGCAACTTCACCCATTGTTTTCTAGTGCCTTCGTTGATTTTATATTGTCTGGTCATCTTGGGTGCACACGAATCGTCATGGAAAGGGACCAGACGGTGTCATAGAAATTGTAGTCAGCCCGGGTTGCTATTGTTTGTGACGATGACGTCGATAGATGTATAGCCAGCCGATGCTGTTCAGGATAATGGCGATGATGATGTTGCTGCCCAGTTGCCAATGCAACGTGAAATTTATATTGTGAATAAAAGATGCAAAACATGGACCCATGACTCCCACATTCGCATCCTGTTCGACGGGAAAACCTTTATGGAACAGAACATCAATATGCAAGTGCATGAAGTAAAGGCTTCTTTTTCTATTTTTTTTTTCTTGTTTTTTGTTCCATAGCAATAAAAGAACAATGAACAGTGAAATGAGGGGATACATTTAGGTTGTTGAAACAAAAGAACGATATAAAATATTTGGAAAATAAAATACTACAGATGTTAAGTTTCTTCTTTATGACCTGAGACCGCAGTATTTTGTTTTAAAACATGATATGTACAATACCGATTTTGCTAACGAGAACTTTTCCTTGAGTAGTGAACAAAACGCCGATATTTTACCGTGTCAAGATGATGATAAGAACAAACATATTTTTGGGCAGAGTCCGCAAATGACAGTCTTTAGATAAATCTTTTACCAAAAAAAAAACTGCTGAGAGGGGAACGTTCCTGCGTATTTCGACAAAACCATGATTAATTTTTATTTTCGGTTAAAAAAAAAAAAAAACAAATTTAAGAGCCAAACATAAAATCAACATTGGTTTCAATTGTTGATTTTTAAAATAAAAAATCAACTGAATTTGTTCAGAGATGTGCTATCCAATTGCACATACCTGCTATGATTGATGTAAATTCTAGCCATAATGTAAATAGCGGGTCATATGTGCTTAAGCACACCCACACACGCGTAGCTCAATTGCATTCCTGTTTTATTGTTATTGTTAGCCTCTTCACATATTCTTTTCTATTAACCAGCAAAATCTCGACGTGCAGTCAAAAGGAATGTGTGAAGAGTTCAATTTTTTAATCTGGTTTTGTCTTTTGGCGCGTGCGCAACTCAAACTCCGTAATCTTGTAAAAATCCTAGTAAAAATTAACAGTTCAACATATTACGAAAAAAACTTATGCAAATTGTCCCAAATTTAATAATAAATACATTTTATAAACAATAAACACATTTGTGAATTTTTAACAAAAAAACGAATGAACCAAACTTTGGATGAACAAAAAAAAACAAATAGAACAATGGACATTTTGGTCCTTCGAGCCGGATGCCGATGATGATTTTGATGAAGATGAGTTACCTTTTTGGCCACATTAGCATAACTTTATGGCAAAATGTGAGATACTGACGTCGAAGCCAAGGATTATGTAGAAAGTTATGTATCATTATAGAAGTCATTTGATTTTATAAAACGGCCTCGATTTGGGCCGAGGAGAACTATCACTTGTGGTATTATTTAGAGAAAAAGTATATACGGTGCATGAAGGGTTACATTTGGAGAGCATGCCGCAATTCCATGCACTATGCGGCAAGTTTTGCGAATGTAACACTTCATACATCGAATGTACTTCATTTCTAAATAATACCATAAGTGATAGTTCTCTTCGGCCCAAATTATCAGCATCGTTTCTGTGCCGTTTTATAAAATCAGATGATTTCTATAATGATAAACCACTTTCTACATAATCCTTGGCTTCGACGTCACCGACAGCATCTCCCATTTTGCCATTAACCTATCCAAGTATGGCTAGAAAGGTAATTAGCCCAGGTAACTCATCATCACCAAAATCAACATCGGCATCCGGCTCGAAGGACCAGGATGTCAACATACAACAGCAACAATAAATAAATGTTATAAACAATAAACAACATTGTGAACTTAAAAAAAAAAAAGAAAAACGAATGAACCAAACTTTGGATGAACAAAAAACAAATAGAACAATAGACATTTTGGACCTTCGAGCCGGATGCCGATGATGATTTTGATGAAGATAAGTTATCTGGATAAATTGCCTTTTTGATCATATTAGCATAACTTGATATATAACGTCATATATTATGACATTTTTCAAAAAAGAATCTGCTTTATTCAGGTAGAGTTGGGCGAATTCTAAGCGCCTTTTTTTTATTGATGTCGGAAATGTAAGGTTTGCGTCGTGCAACTCTTTTTCTATATTCAGCTCTATACAGACAGTTTCTTATTATATGGGAGCAAATTTCGTTTTGAACAGATTCCAGAACATTTCGGCATTTTGTGTGATCGTTATTTTTGAATTTAGAACCACTGAGGGAACTACGCTTCGCTCTTCTCAAAGAGTTCAACATTTCGGCCTTCCAACTTGTTGGTGATTTAAAACCAATTGCCCCGTTTTTTACATAATTACTTTGAACTGTGGAATGCGATTTCCCAATAATACAGGGCTGCGCAATAGAACGTGCATATTTAAAAAATAGATTAAAAAATAAATACAAAAGGTATGGTTAAAATAAATCTAAGGCATTGTAGAGTAATAAATGGAGTTTATTTTTTAAAAATAACATCATCTAAATGGTGACCCTCTCTACGACGGCACTCCTCTAACCGCAAACGAAAATTATTGAAAACTTTCTTCAGTAATACTGGTATAATGGCTGCCCACAAAAAAAAGTCAAGAGGCGTCAAGTCTGGACTACGTGGAGGCCATGGGATATCACCTCTTTTCGAAATCAGTCTGCTAGCGAACATCTGCTTCACCACCGCCATGGAGTCATTTGATGTGTGACAGGTAGCTCCATCTTGTTGGAACCAAGCTCTGGAATTCACTATTCTTGAACTTTCAATTTCTGGAGCCAAAAATCCGTCCCACATCTCAACATAGCGTTCCGTATTAACCGTGACGTTTTGGCCCCGTGCATTTTCGAAGAAAAAAGGATCAATTATTCCAATTCCAATTAATAATTATTATTATTATATGCAATGGTTTCTGGTGTTTGATTTTGGGATTTTCACTGTTCCAGTAACGACAATTTTGACGGTTTACGAATTCATTCATAAGGAAATGAGCCTCGTCAGAGAAAAGGATATTGTCAAAATTGGAAAATCGATTAAGCATTTCATTAGCAAATGCGAGCCTTGCTCTGAAGTCAGACTCTTTCAATTCTTGTGTTAATTGCAGCTTATATGGATGCAGTTTAAGATCCAATGTTAAAATTCGTTGCAAACTTCGTCGCGATAATTGTAAGACAGACGATCTCTTGCGAGTCGACATTTGTGGATTTCCTCGTACTGACTCCATAACTCTCTCAACATTGTCTTCGGTCCTAGATGTTCTTGGGCGACCATTTGCTTGTGGTTTAAATGTTGAACCGGTCTCTTCAAAACGCTTTACCCATATTTTAATTAAATTAGCACTCGGAGCTTCAGTAATTCGCCGTAGTGCATATTCAGCACAATATAGTCACCTAGTAGCAATATATGAACGAGAGTTCTCGTAAAATGCGCGACGCTTCCCGTCGAAGTGATTCATAACGACTAAAACTCCATGAGCCCGCCAACCCAACGATGTAGGCGCCCCCTCCGCCCGCGCCTTTTCTACCCCGCAAAAAAAGATGATGCAATATGCACGTTCTATTGCGCCTCCCTGTTTTTCCGATTTCTCGAAGAGAGTTATTTTCCAAATATAATTTCAGAATTAATTTCCGGGCATCTAGAGATAAATCAACACTTCGCCCCATTTTGTGGAACTTCGAGGAATGCCAATGCGAAACTAATATTCTTGGTGTCATTCACACCACTGTTTCCGTCTGTTTCCCAACGACACCACGCCATTCTTATTTGTTTCTGGCCCACGACGCGTTGGTTTGAAATCGGTTTAGTTTCTATTGATGCACAAACTATGCGTTCCTATGCGTTGTTCGTTATTTAAAAGTGTTAACAAACACAAACTAAATGTTTTTTTTTTCTTACCCCAATATAGTGCCCTTGTTAATGCAGACTAGCGAACGAATTTTTTTAGTCTGTTTTATTCTTTTTTTGAGTTAGTTCAGTGCCGGGAATCAAGTGTTGGTTGTTGGTGTTGTTATTGCTTAACTAAAGCAACTAACATTAGATACATATTGGCGATGGAAAAGTGGATTTCACAGACTTTACTTACAAATGGACGGTTTAAAATGGCTGAATGTTACGCAAGTTCAGGCCATTGAGAAAGTATGATATTTATGGATGATTGTATGCGGCGATTGTACGTGACGGAAAATTATTCGTGGCACTAATTCCGACGGCAACGCATCGAACTCGAATTTTCCATAAGGATTTGGATTTTAAACTAGTTGTGGAGTAGGGTACACCATAGAATGAAAGGATTCTAACTTTAATTATAGCCCCCATTTAAATTAAGCCTTGTGATGTGATAACAATGGAGGATATTGAAGTAATGTGCAGTGTCATTGAATATAAGCGTACAAATGCAATGTACGCTCACTTAATTTTAGATTAGAATGTACAAATCTATACAAATTTTTAACATATATTCATATATATTTATATATACGAGGTGTGTTCGAAAAAATAAGGTGAATTTTTAATTTTTCTCAAAAAATATTTATTTATTCATCAATTTCTATTCTATCTCCTTCAATGTAGTCCCCCTCAGATATAATACACTTGTGCCAGCGTTTCTTCCAATCCTCGAAGCAGTTCTGATATGCACTTTTTAGCATGTCCTTAAGCTCTTGCAGCAATTCGGTTTTTATCTCCTCAATCGTCGCAAAACGCCGTCCTTTCATGAGTCTCTCCCATCTTGGGAACAGAAAAAAGTCGCAGGAGGCCAAATCTGGCGAATACGGTGGCTGAGGTATGATAACGGTGATAATCTCTCACAAGCAAAGATGAATGAGCAGGTTCATTATCATGATGCAAAAGTCATGAATTGTTTTCCACAATTCCGGGCGTTTTTTTCGTATTGCTTTACGCAAACGGCGCATAACTTCAAGGTAATACTCCTTATTTGCCGTACGACCTTGTGGTAAGAACTCCTGATGCACTACGCCATGGTAATCGAAGGAAACAGTGAGCAAAACCCTGATATTTGATCGGACTTGGCATGTTTTTTTTTTTTGGTCTTGACTCTCCTGTACTCTTTCATTGAGACGATTGGGCTTTAGTTTTGATCTCATAACCATATGCCCATGATTCGTCACCAGTTATGAGTAAGTAAAAGTAAATCTGGATCATTATTGACGTCATTCAACAATTCTTGAGCGATTCTCACGATGCGACGTTGTTTTTGGTCAAAATTCAGCAATTTTGGAACGAACTTCGCTGCCATGCGCTTCATGCCCAAAATTTCCGAAAAGATTGCATGGCATGAGCGAACCGACCTGCTGACATTCTCAGCAACTTCTCTAATTGTAATTCTCCATAACAATTTTCTTCACTTTCTCAACATTCTCATCGGTTGTTGATGTGCTGAGGCGTCCAGAGCGAGCATCGTCATTCACATCTTCTCGACCTTCTGTGAAAAGTTTATCCCACTTGTTAACATTTTTTTGACTCAGAGTACTCTCACCGTCTGCCACTGTCAACATTTCTAGTGTTTTTGAGCACTTAACTCTATTTTTTACACATAATTTGATGTAACTTCTTAAATCCATTTTTTTCGATAACAGAAAATCGCCGAACACACAAAAAACACTTGTCTTATTTATGCCCCTCACAAACAAACTAAACATGCTATAAGGATAAAACCGTCAACATATCTTCGAGACACGCGTACAAATAAAAAACGCTGGCATAAGTGTATTATATCTGAGGGGGATTGCTTTAAAGGGGACAAGATAGTTAATGATGAATAGATAAATACTCTTTGAAAAAATTTGAAATAACGGTTTTTTTATCACACCTCGTATATATACAGGGTGGGCCATAAGGGTGTTGGCGGTTTAAATATTCAATTAAAAAAAACTACGAAACATAAAAAAAAATATATTTGTATTTTTAAAAAGTAGAAGCATGGGAATTTTTAAGACTTAAAAATAATGTTGTCCAAATGGCTTCCATCGGCTGCTTGACACTCTTGGAACCGAAGTCGCAAATTTTGGAAAACTCGTTGAAAAGTTGTTCTCGGTATTTTGTTACATTCCTGAATAACGTTCCTCTTCAACTGCTCTAAATTGTCGGATTATTCTCGTAGACTACCGATTTGAGGTAGCCCCATAGAAAATAATCGCATGGAGAGAGATCGGGGCTACGTGGGGGCCATTCAATATCCCCCCTTTTCGAAATGAGTTTTCCAGGAAAAACATTTTTCAGCAGCTCTATGGATACCCTAGCGGCATGACGTATGTGGCCCCATCCTGTTGAAACGACACCCTCGAGGTATTGCCTTGAAGTTCTTGCAAAGCCAAAAAGTCTGCTAGCATGTTGCAATAATTGTTCGCTCTAACCGTCATCGCATGCCTTCTTTCGTCCTCAAAAAAGTATGGTCCAATAATACCGGTTGACGTTATCCCAGCCCACACGACATGCTGAGGGCTGTGGAGTGGACGACAGACAATTTTGCTTGTCCACATGGCCATTAAGGTGAAAATTGGCCTCATCACTAAAAATCACGTTGTTGAAATTGTTGAACCGCTCTAGCATCAAATTGACAAAGTTAAGTCGGTTATTGTCATCATCGGGTTTTAATTCTTGGACTATCTGAATCTTATAAGCCTTCAAATGCAAATCACGTTTCAAAATTCGTCGTTAAGTTGTTCTTTTGACATCCAAAGACTGACTTCTCTTACGTGTTGACTGTTGCGGATTTCGCTGAACTGAAACACGAACACGCTCCACAATGTCGGCTGATCTTGCAGAAACTGGGCGACCACGAACCGTAATTGGTACTTTTGAGCCGGTTGTTTCGAACATTCTGATCCTATTTCGTATCACATTGGCGTTTGGAACTTCACTTAAATCGTGTAAACCGTGTTCATGCCGATACAAACGTCGTGCAGTAATCACTGATTTATTGTTTTCGTAATACGCTCGGACACAAAATGCACGTTGGACTCCCGTGTACGGCTCCATGGTGACTAAATTTCCAGGAAGCGGCGCAGCGAACAACATATCCCCCCGCCACCCCGCGCCGCGCGGGGAATTAAATCGTCAACACCCATATGGCCCACGCTGTATATATATGTATCTGGATAGTTTTGAAATATTAAGAATTTTTCAAAAAATCGCTATTATCGGAATCTGTTATAACTTTCGAAATGTACACGATTGTGATATCGCACGTAGACGACAATGTGTGCTTTAAGGACTTAAACGATAATAATAAAAAATATGTTCTTACTAATATCAACAACTTCATATATCACGTAGAGTATAAAAAATCACAGTTTTGAAAATTTGTTATAAATTATTGTTATAACTGAAAAAGTACAATAATAATAATAATAACAACCAATAACACCAATGTGACCGACCGTGACGCGACTATCATTCGCATGATCGCAGGTTCAAGCCCGTACACGAATACCTGCTATTATTTAAGCGGCAATCACTTCGATGTATCTGACGAACACTTCGAGTGGTCGAGTAATCAACAATTCTTGTAAATGCTTCTCAAACTCTGATGCTCGGAATCGTCGTTAATTGTAGATCCTTTAGAGAGAGGCTAAAAACAGGAAGCCTCTGAATGAGAGAAGTGCCTGCTATATTTCATTCATGAAATACAAAGGAATTTGTTTTGTAATAATAACAACAGCCAATAAACTTAAGTTTGTTCTAACTCCACTTACGTTGTTTTTTCTTGTGACCGTAAGTATACGAGTATGTCTATGTTTTGCATTATTGACTTACTAACTGACTGATTATTGCCCAGACCAAACTTCTAAATTTAAATAATTGAGGCACAAATTCCTTACAGAGCATTCAAGCGATCGAAAGGGTATTTTGAAAATTCATACTTTCATTATAAATAAACTGAAAAGGTTTACACGACTAAAAATGCGAGCACAAAAGTTTGTAATGACATTTCTATTAGAGAGTATGCAATTAAACCAACCACTAAACAAACCATTTTTCGAAATTTGCATTTTCTGCTGGAAACGCGCTCAAAAAAGGGGCAAATCTGACATCTTAACCCAATTTAGACAGCTAGAACGGCAATCATGAATATTGGTGACAAATCTGTAGTGTCTGTTTCAAATAGTTAAAAGTAGAACCACGAATATTGGTGCCAAATCCCTGGTGTCCATTTCAAATAGATAAAACTAGAACCACGAATATCGGTTCCCCCCACGTACAGAGCAAATTCGTACTTTTAGAGTTAAAAGCGGTAAGAAAGGACACTTTCAAACGACCAAGGTTAAAAGCACGAAAATACGCGTTTCAGAGGAAGGAAGGAAGGGAGAGAAAGCGCATGATAATTAATTTAATTTTATTTATTTATCTATTTAGCTTTACCTGTACAACAAGACTTAATTTCTTTTAATTGTACTACACAGGTTTTTCATTTGCTATATAATATAATGTAACAATATTTTAATCTGGTTTTTTATATAAACAAAAACAAATTATTCTATTTATGTTACTAATTGAAATGGTCAAAAATAGTTTAAAATGCCCTGCATTGTTTATGACCTGTATGCGTAAAGTTAGTAAATTCTAAAGATGTATACTATTTATATAAAACTTCCATTCAGACATCAAACTTCTGCGCCTTTCCGGTATTAAGCCATTTGATCTATTTGTACGGGTAAACTTTATTTTATTATATACCTATAGATAAGGAGGTTCATGGGTATATACAGGGTGGGCCAAATAAGACCTACTAATGTTAAGCACAAACAACTTTTTTATTTTTTGACATATTTATTTTCTTCTTTTTGTAGGTTTTAATTGAATTGTTGGAAATTTATTATGGAACCCTACAGTACAACATAACGCGTTAAAATTATCGAGTTTTTCTATATAACGTAGCGTAAATATCGGCAACATTTTAATTCCACATCAGCTCCCACAGCCTTCATGATTAGGAGTTTAGTCGGTCGTTTTGAGGAACTGGGTTCAGTGGCCGACCGTCCTGGATGAGGTGCCCATCGAAATATTCGCACTGAAGACAACGTGGAAACTGTGCGGCAGAGTGTTGCAGATGATCCATCTGTCTTAAATCGCCGTCGTTCCAGCGAATTGGGCATTTCCAGAACGACATTGCGTAGAACTTTAAAGTTGGATCTTAAGATGTAACCATACAAAATTCAAATTGTGCAAGCACTGCAACCGCAAGACCACCAACAACGACTACAATACGTTATTCGTAGGTCGTAGTAGATCTTATTTGACCCACGCTGTATACTCTTGTGTAGAATAATTAGAACACGTGTCACCAATAAATTTTGAAAAATAACTCCATACAATTTTTTTTTTGCATAGAACGATATGTGGTCATATTTTTTCAAACCGTACACATATCTTGCCACAGCATTATACGCTAAATTTAAATTTTTGAGGCTTGCAGAATCACTACAAGCAAATATTTTACACCCTTATAACAAAGTGGGCATAATATAAGTTTTAGCCAGGAGAAGACGTATATGTATGTATTGGTGTAAAAGAGTTTTCAACATACCATAAGTTTTTCCAGTTGCAGAGAATATGTGGTCTGGCCATGTAAGTGTTTTATTGAAAATGATGCCTAAATTTCAAAAATCGTGCTTTTTGGCAAATTCAAAGAAACGAATAGGGAGTTAGATTGTATAGGGTTATCTATTTAGTGGTTTCAAACCAACACAAACTAGACATATTGCATGGATATGTATCATAATCAGAGGCAGATTGTTATCAAATATCAAATATTATTATTCAGCTTTTTCTTCATAATTTTATATGTTCTCCTAACGAAAAGCAAGATGTGATGCTAGTTTTAATAATGCGCTGGAAATAATTCCATTTTGCCATCTGCGTTTTCGTTACAAAGCATTTCGCTTTAAAATCTTTTACATTCATAGGCAATTTAGGATCAAAACTAACCTTTTGGAAAACATTTTGCTTTAAAACCTGTCACTAATTTGAACGATGCGCAAAAAAAGGCATTCTATAGACATAAGCATTTATCCTGCAACGAAAAGATATATCGTTCAGTTATAATATTCGGCCCGGTCGTTTTCCAGACATTTCTTCATTTTTTAGCGCATATCTTTATACGAGGTCGGCCCTAAAGCTAGCCGATCTGAGGAGTAGATGGTGCCAGTCGTTTGAAAAACAAAATTATTTTGTTGAAAAGTCGCAGCCTTATAAAAGCCGCGTTTCAACTTTCAAGACGCCACGTACATATTTTATAGTATAGTATTTTTATTTGAGCCATGCAAAGTAAACGATCTCAGTGCGTTTAGGAACATAGAAAAAATTGGCAACCGTTATGTAACCCAATATTTCCATTTCAAAGGTTTCAACTCAAACAATATTAAAGCCGACCTAGATTCTACTCTAGGGGAGTCTGGTCCTTCGTTTACGACTATAAAATATTGAGTATTATAGTTTAAACGAGGCCGTACAAGCTGCCAACGCGAACATCGTAATGCTCGACCAATTAAGGTGTCCATGCCAGATACGGTTAAGAAAATTCACAAAATGGTATTGGAAGATCGTCGGCTGAAAATACGTGAGCCAGCAGAAATGGTAGGCATTTCAAAAAGTGCTATACATCGTATATTGACAGAAGATTTGGAGATACAAAAGCTCTGCGGAAGATGGGTGCCACACTTGCTTTCAATAGAGCAAAAACAGCATAGTAAAGATGTTTCAGAAGACTGTTTGGCGATGTTTTACCGCAATAAAGCAATAAATGATTGAAAACAATCATTTCAAAAATCAGCCCATTTATAGGCGATGCTTTAAAAGTGGTTTCCTAGCAGACACATTACAGCTATCAAACTGCCCTCCAAGTCAGCTAAAATCCTATCATTCCGTTCCATGCAAAATATTTCAATAGAACATTACACTGACTGAATATAGAACACCATAACTTCAATAATTTTTCCACTAAAACTGCCAATTAATTAACTTGCTACAACAACTTATCGTACTTATTAGCGCAACGTTTACTCTTCTTTTATAGTATCGTGTCAGCATACTCGCCGAGTGGAATGAAGTCTGCGCCAAACGTAAAATACCCTGTTCAGAGAAATTCTCATTGGCCAATACCTTAGGAAATCCGATGCAAATAAGAGCTTGGTCATTGGCTGGCTTACCAGCTGATAATTTTTCAGTTGAGAATGCAATTATAGTAGCAAATTCCAATCGCTATTCGTTGCTAATAGATCCGCAAGGTAAGTTTATTATGCAAAAATGGAGTAACTCGTTTTTAACTGTTCTTAGATTATAGCAAAAACAAAATGGTTAAATCTTAAGGGTAGCCCTGTGTGGAAAGATATGAAATGGAATTATTTCACAAAATTCATCTTCCATCTTTACGTTTAGTAGTACAAAGTCATTATACATTAGAGTATATTAAGAGTACCAGACGATACAATATTAATTTATGTACACGCAGAACTAATACAAACTCTTAGTTCTCATCGAAGTAAAATCGAATTTTCGAATCGAATTACAATTATTTTGGGAGAATTTAACATCATAATCGAATTATCCTAGTCCGTGAAACGATATCAGATTCCGAATGGATAATTCCATCGCAGCTAGAAACACAGTAGTACAAAGGTTTAGTTCCTTACACAAAGATATCCACAAAGTACTTTGTCGGTCCTCCCTTCAAAATGCAAAAAAAACCATATTCGTAAGTGACAATAAATTGAAAATATGCTGCTAATATTGTAGACGTACGTGTGAACCGTGGTGACAGCAAATAATCTGGCAACCACGTAATTGTGGCTAAGGTTGCATGCGAATGAGTAAAGCACAGAAATGTTCAATACCATAAAAATCTCTAAAAGTAGGTAAGTTGAATACCTCCGATTTAGCTACAAAGTAATTCAATAAATTCTTGTTACCAACTAAAGTAATTCAATAAATTCTTGTTACCAACTAAATTAATTCAATATACCTATAATTTAGTTTTATTCAGGACTGCAATGTTAAGCCTTAAGATCGATTTAAGTAAATATTACAACATACTCGTATCTTCGCTATAATACAATAACAAATACATTATAAAATTTTACAACATGACTATTACAAAAATGTTGTACATCTTAATAGCAAATACGAGCTACAATTGCAAGTGTACTTTACTTATTCGAATTTTTCGTTTTGTATTAGGTGGGCAACTAAGTTCTCGCTGTTTTTTTTTATAAAAAAAACTTTAATTGAGAGTATTGCCCATCGCCAACCACCACTTTTTTCCACCTTTCTGGCAAAGCTCGAATTCTGCCACGGTAAAACTGTTCATCTTTTGAGGCTATCCATGAATCTAGACATTCCTTGATGTCGTCATACGAGTGGAACTGTTGGTTAGCCAGACCGGCTGTCATCGAACGGAACAAGTGATAATCGGACGGTGCCATATCTGGAGAATGCGGCGGATGGGATAAGAATTCCCATTTCAGCGTTTACAGGAAGGCTTTAACGGTCTTGTCCACGTGAAACCGAGCGTTGTCATGCTGAAGAATCACTTTTTCGGGCCTCTCGGCGTATTGTGCACGTTTCTCGCGCAGATCTCGGTTCAATGGCAATGATTGAAGTCGATACCGATCCCCAGTTATAGTTTTGCTTGTTTTCAACAGCAAGTAATAAATAACACCGACCTGATCCCGCCAAATACAGAGTATAACCTTCGCAGCTTGAATAATATGCGGCCAAGGTGACGACATAGAAGCATGACCGGGCGGCCCCCATGACTTTCTTTTCTTTGGATTGCTGTAATGAATCAATTTTTCATCACCTGTTAGAATACGATGAAGAAAATCCTTCCTTTTTTGTCGCTGAAGCAGTTCTTCACTGTTGAAAAAGCGATACTCAACTTCCCTAGGCTTCAACTCATAAGGAACCTTGCTTTTCTTGCTTTTCAATCATTTCCAAAGCTTTCAATCGCTTGGAAATGGCTTGGCGGGTAACAGCTAATACTGAAGCAAGCTCAATCTGCATCATTTGGTACGGATGGCCATAACGCAATGCCGTCAATTTAATGTCTTCGATGGTTTTCTGTCTTTCTTCACGCGCACGGTCGTCAACATCAAAATCACCATCTTTAAAGCGATGGAACTAATCTTGACACTTTGTTTCACTTAAAGCATCATCTCCATAAACGTTTTTAAACTCTCAATCAGCCTCAGCCGCCGTTTTCTCCGATTGTAAGGAGAAAATGACGACTATTTGGCACAAAATTATACATATTCATACAACCAAACAAATATGGCGTCAAAAGAAAATCACTATTGCGTGGAGGCGGTATATTTACCATATGCCTAAGCTTTGCTCATGACCTTTAGGTTATGGCAGAATCGACTAGAACTTACAGCTGGCGCCATCTATTGGCAAAAAGCGGGAACTTAGTTGCCCAGCTAATATATTTTTCGCCCTAACATACGGAATTACAATTTTCTTTTTATTTTATGTAATTCTCTTTCTGTAAAAACGTATGAAAAGTAGCCTCAGCACCATAAAGGATTTGCATGCTGGCAATATTTTTACATCATGTTGAGTACAAAAATTACAATTTTTTATATAAGTTTTGCAAATATTGCTTGCAAAGCTTCGAACATTGTCAGTTTGCATAAATCTAAAATGAAGATATCGCTTTAAATATATTTTAAGATTTCTTTTAAAAATCCATATTCTATTAATTTGCCTAAGATCCCGGGGTATTTTTCTAAACTCAAAGACACTAATACCATACAATATCGAATCGAATTGTTTTGTAATCTCCAACCTGCAAAGTGCAGACCTTATATGGTGTCGATTTAAAGTATAGAAAATTAACTGATCTTGACGAAAACTGATGGTGTCATATCTGATATTGTTCCACGAATTATAAACGTATATAAATAACTGATATAAGTAAAGGAGCATAAATAGTGATCACATTCTCACAAACATCCTTATATAGGGTGTCCCAACAGGAACGCAAGATTTAAATTTGGAGCCATTCGAAGTGTCATTGTTTAACATTTAAACAATTGTTATTGTTTGCCAGTAAAAGATACGAGGTTAGTAAAAATGGAGCGCTACAACGCTTTTTCATTGTGAAATTGTTTTACCAAAATAGCGAAAGTTTTGCGGCTACAGTTCGCAAATTGCGATCAATTTGGGGTCATAATAATGCTCTAAAAGAGTCAATTGTAAAGAGATTAATGGATAAATTTGCCAAAACTGGGTCTGTTAGTGATGTAAAGAGAACAACGCGCCTTCGACCAGGTCGATCGACCGAAAATGTCACAGTTGTACGTGATGATGTCACTCAAACTCCATCCACCTCAATTCGACACCAAGCTCAGCAAATTGGTGTCTCCAAATCCACAGTGCAGCGAATTTTGACGAAAGATTTGCATCTTCATGCATACAAAGTTCAATTGATTCAGGAACTGAAGCCCTTAATTGGTTATTGGGGAGACAATATGAAAATGCTGATTTTGCCGATAAAATCATCTTCAGTGACGAGGACCATTTCCATCTTGATGGCTTCGTCAATAGGCAGAATTGTCGCATTTGGGGTGAGGAAAATCCACGAGTGATTCACGAGAAGCAAATGCATCCTCATATGTTGTTCCATACATAACCTCATTCTACCTACTTTACGATATAATAAAGTCTCACGATTTTTTTAAATATCTGTGTTTTATTTAAAATTTCAAATTTAAATTTTGCGTTCTTGTTGGGACACCCTTTATAATGAAACAGTGTAATATTTAAGTGGCAAATTATATGTAGTTTTAAATGCTTTATTCCGCATACGCTGCAATGACTTTCATATATATGTAGATGTATATCTGAATCCATAAATTGCCAGCAAATACTTCAAATGAGTTTCTACAAGTTATTTGAAATATGAGCATCTTTGTTCTTATATCCAAAATACACTTCATTATGTGTAATATCCCAATTGATGGCGCAATTTTGTTTTTAACTTTAATTGGGATTTGCAGCTAATCCAAATTAATGTCACAAAACTCGCCGAATATTGATATTCCTGACAGACAATGCACATTTGATGGCAATGACGTGACGGAGAACGCCCCATTGCGCCGGTTGAAAAGGATGCCGTCTGCATGGTAATACTGCAGCCAATTGTAACGCGTTGTTTTGGTGAACTCTACAAGATTAAAGAAGGCTGAGTGACGATGTTGAAAGATACATTGCAGTTGGTGAAGCCAGAAGTCAGAAACCAGAGTTCTACCAAGTGGTAAAGTTTAATGTTATAACAAAATAAAGTTAGAATGTGGCATCAAACCAGCGAAGACCGATGTCGTGCAGGCAAAGTTATTTAAAACCGACGGCGAGGATGTAGATGTGTTAATAAGCATGCATATATTCTTAAAAGCTATTTAACTAAATGAATGCATACCGAATATGATGTGGTTAAGAAAGACAATCAAACTGCGTAATAATTATTGCGGGATCAGTCTTTTTTCCCATCACACATAAAATCTTATCGGTCCAAAGAAATAGGACCTTATCAGTATCGCTTTAGGCAAGTTAAATCATCAATTGGCCATATATTCACACTGGGATGAAAACGAAGGAAGTGCCAAGGAAAAAAATATGCACGTGTTAGGTATTCCTGCGGATTTAATACGCCTTTGTGGATTAACAACGGTCAATATCTTACTTAGATAAGGCTTTGAACAGGACAAATGTTTACTTTTGTGTCTATTCAATACACATACTTATGCACGAAGTCGAAAATTTTTAACAAAAGCCACATACTCCTTGCCTACGCTGAAATCATTGAAAATAAATTCTGCAATAATGTTACTACAGCCTTCACAATCAATGAACAATGAGTCAGCAACAATAAGTTTGTTCATCGATTAGGACAAAATCTAACTATTTGTTTTGACGAGCAAAGGTTCTACACGTTTAGGATGTTGCAAGAACGTTAACAACTGCGTAAACACTGACTACCTTATCTACTTAACATCCGTTGCCATCATTATAAGTGACATCAGCCTAGAAATTAAAAGAATAGCATTGAGTGCTTAACAATCAATTTCAAGAGATAGTTTTCTGTGGGCGAAAAGGAAAATCTAATTGTATTTGGAAAAAATTCGTATCTTGGCACGAATCTCTTCTGCCAGCATTCAAGAGAAAAATTTTCCATAAAATCTATGCAGTCGCCGTCGTCGCCATAGTACATCATAAACGGTTTAAATATTCAATTAAAAAAAACTACGAAACATAAAAAAAAATATATTTGTATTTTTAAAAAGTAGAAGCATGGGAATTTTTAAGACTTAAAAATAATGTTGTCCAAATGGCTTCTCTCGGCTGCTTGGCACTCTTGGAACCGAAGTCACAAATTTTGCAAAACTCGTTGAAAAGTTGTTCTCGGTATTTTGGTACTTTCCTAAATAATGTTCCTCTTCAACTGCTCTAAATTGGTCGGATTATTCTCGTAGACTACCGATTTGAGGTAGCCCCATAGAAAATAATCGCATGGAGAGAGATCGGGGCTAAGTGGGGGCCATTCAATATCCCCCCTTTTCGAAATGAGTTTTACAGGAAAAACATTGTTCAGCAGCTCTATGGATACCCTAGCCGTATGACATGTGGCCCCATCCTGTTGAAACCACATCCTCGAGGTATTGCCTTGAAGTTCTAGCAAAGCTAGCATCAAAAAGTCTGCTAGCATGTTGCAATAATTGTTCGCTCTAACCGTCGTGAACTGAAACACGAACACGCTCCACAATGTCAGCTGATCTTGCAGAAACTGGGCGACCACGAACCTTAATTGGTACCGTTGAGCCGGTTGTTTCGAACATTCTGATCCATTTTCGTATCACATTGGCGCTTGGAACTTCACTTAAATCGTGTAAACCGTGTTCATGCCGATACAAAAGTCGTGCAGTAATAACTGATTTATTGTTTTCGTAATACGCTCGGACACAAAATGCACGCTGCACTCCCGTGTACGGCTCCATGGCGACTAAATTTCCAGGAAGCGGCGCAGCGAACAACATATCCCCCCGCCACCCCGCGCCGCGCGTTACCGAGAAATTGAATATTTAAACCGCCAACATCCTTATGGCCCACCCTGTATAAGAGCTGTTGACTTCAGCGTGCTAAAATGCATCGAAATTCAATGGCTGGCCTGCCAGGGTTGTGCGAACGGTTGGCACCAGCAAAAGTGGCAAAACTCCTTTGGAAGGACCCGGTTCAAGTGCACTTTTAAAGCTTTGTTTTTCATTTATTGGAGAAGGCCATTGATGCCTTTAATAGATATTAACTCCTTTCATATATTCCAAGTAAATAAATAAGATATTCCGCCAAAAACCATTTTTTGCCCCGTTTTGTGACTTAATTAGGAGTGAAAGAAAGAAAAAACGGGCTACCCTATTCCTAAATAATACACCTGAAAATAACATGCAAAAAAAAAAAAACCAACAATTCTTATTAAAAGCAAATCTAACAACCATTTCGAATTTAATTTTCTCCAGTACAAGCAAACAAATGGATTAAAAATATGGAGAAGAAAAATGATCTCAAAGTGATTAAGCAAAGCGATGCCAATTATATGCAGGTCCTTGAATTGGCCATAACTTATGGTAATCCGGTATTAATTGAAAATGTTGGTAAGTACTTTTTTGTGAAAATTAATTCCACATTTCTTTTTCGTATCATTAATATTGAGTTTTGAAATGGATGATAAGTAAACGATTAAAAGAGAGAGAGAGAGAGAGAGAGAAGTCAAAATATACAGATGATGAAGTAATTAAAATGTAGGATGTCTTAAAATTAGAAATATTTCATTTATATTTCCTAGCAAATTGTTAAAGCCGTCTAATTAGTTCGAAATGTGAATTTCACCAACCAATCTTACATACATCTACTACGAACTGGATACATTCTCGTATACTTAATAACATATTTTGTTCATTCGATGCTCATAATATGGGCATTTCTTCCTCAAACCTGATTTGATGGTCATCACGCCCCGCCGTTTACATTTCGTATCTTTCACAAATACTACGACTATATTGCTTTTTGATGAAATGGTCTTTTAATGCTCTCCAAATGTTATCACCGATGATGATGATGATGACGATGATGCCAAGGAAGGAGGCAATGGCGCTCTTGATGTTCATGCCTATGATGATGAAGATGATGATAAGCGTGATTATGCCTTTATTTTATTTGCTTCTTATTTTCTTTTGACTCGCAGTTTTGTTTTATGGTCCTATTCCCGCGTCTATCTCTATAGTTTCATGTGCTCTCACTTCACTTTTAATGACGGACGTCAGAAGTTCAAGTGTGTTCAATATTTGTCTATGATACTTGGTTTTTGGTCATCTTTTCTTTTTTCTTCTATTCTGGATGTTCAATTTTGACTGACTGTCCATCCATTTTACGTATAAATAAATACTATTTAACAGTCTTAAGAGGTTATATTTTTAATGCTCTTATTTCTAAAGGGCAGATATATAGAAATGAAAGATGTGGAAGGAAGGAGATGAACAGATTATGTTTTGATTATACGAGTGGCGAACTAAATAGAAGTTAAAGTTTAAGGTATAAAGTTTAAAGTACTACAAGTAACGTGTAACTAAAACCTGTAGGAATAAATGAAGAGTGACGATAATATTGAAAAATAATCATTTCAATTATGGGTGGTGCCAAAGATCTCCTTATACGCTCCATAGGTAATTGAGTGTTCCTTACGGTTCATTATAATTTGTAGTCCGACAAAATCGCCTTACGCATGCCCTTCTCTATTATCAAATCTAATGAAATACCTCGTCTTATATGGATTCCCTTTGTCTTATTTTTGACTACGTAATTAACACTAACAAATGCTGGGACATAACGCGAATCACATTCCTTTTAATCATTTATGATTTACGTATTAGCATTTTATCAAAAAATGCACGTTTATTGTTTTGTTAAAGCAGTTTTGGTTCGAAGCTAAAAACGTTTACTTCGCTTTACAAATTCTTAAGGAAAGTGGCTGCAAACAAATACTGTTCGGTATTAAAAGCAAGAGTTTTAAGTGATTTTAAAAATGGACTTTCTCAAAAAGAAATCTCCATAATATATGGTATTCATAAATCGACGGATTGTCGCTTAGTTAACAATGGAAACATCCAAACAATTCTTAAAGGTCGAAGACGCCGTGCAACAACTGCACGTGAAGATCAGAAAATCAACAATTTTGTTTACGAAATTTCCAAAAGCTGTTCCCAGAGAAGCCAAAACAGAAATTCCCGTAGATGCGAGTCTTTCCACTATAAAAATAAGAACCCAAGGTTACGGTCGCAGAAGTTACAGGTGCATCAAAAAACTGTTTGTGTCAGAAATAAATCGTAGAGCTCGCCTTAACGTTGTTCAAACACATTTTACATACCATATAATTGGACTCAACAGCAATGGAAAAATGTGTTACGGTCTGACGAGTCAAAATTTACGCGCCGAGCATCAGATGCAAGAGCCAATATTCGACGACCTCAGGGAGAAAAGTTTGATCACAGCTACACAGTTGCTACAGTAAATCAATCAATTGCGGTTATTTACATGATTTGTTACATCACACATAGGACTGTTTTCTCCTTTTTCTTTTCCTTTGTATCTTTCTTTCCTTTTTTGAGACAGCCAGCGCCCTTTTGGGGTACTCAAACTAATCCCGAAAGAATAAGTCGAAGTACCTTTGAGATAAGAAGCAAGTCCCCTTGGAAAATTTCCTTAGGACTTGCTTCCTCTTTCAGCCAAACTACCTCTGAAGTCACTGGTATGAAGTGAGCTTCATCCCGGTTAGGGGTGAGGCCTATCTAGACACCTCAGATAGATGATGAACACTGTTTTCCAAGTTCTCGCATTACCTTCAGGAGAACCTGAAGCAACACAAAAACATTGAAAACACATGTTCGGGCAACCACAGTCAGCACGATGCACCCACAAGGGGTCCAACGCCACGACCAGGCAAAATGTTCCTGGGGCCCCTGGTCTTCCGTGATACCAGAAGTGAAGAACCCTCTGGTCAGGGTATCGCATACAAAGTCTGCTCCAGTTGTGATATAACATACCTCGCATGGAACTGGTCGTTCATCGTATACGCTTTAAATTTTCAACGTCCGAGGAGAAAATATTGACACAACAGTCTCTCTTTAAAAGAGACGACCGGCAGGCAGTACGACTACACAACAGAAAAGAAAAATCTTCCAATATCTCTTAACGGCTTCTTTATGGTCGTTCCTGTTGCCAGGGAAGTTGCAACAGTAAAGCACGGAGGAGGGAATATCACGGTGTGGGGGTGTTTCTCGTGCTAAGAATAGGTCCAATTCACCGCATTACTGATACAATGACAGCCACAATCGATAGAGATCTTCTGAGCTCAGTTATGCTTCCGTACACTGAATGGGAAATGTCACTTTTGTGGACAATCCAGCAAGACAACGATGCCAAACACACGACTAAGGTTGTTAAAGGCCGGTTGAAGGAAAATCAAATCAAGGTTATGTCGTGACCACCTCAATCTCTCGATCTCAAACCGATTGAGAACATGTAGATGATTGTCAAACGTTATATCGGAAATGTAGTATTCCGAAATGGTGATGAGCATTTCGTCAAATTGGAAAAGTAGTGGAATGCTATTTTAAGCGATTACATCGGATGTAATAAAAAACAACGGTTATGCCATGTTCATGTAATATTGAACACTTAATATTGTTTTTTAAATTTTTTTACGAGTTGCAAATGTTATGAACACTTATATTGTTCGACTCATTTAGTTAAGACTACTGTTTGTTTTTGTTTTTTTTTTGTTTTAAGGTAATGAATATTTTTGATTTTACAATATATTAAAAAAGAAAAAAATAACTGAATTTAATAAAAAAAAATGAACTAAGAAAACTCTTAAGGTGTTTTGATTAACAAAATTTATTTTTAGTTAAAATGTCATTTAAGTTGCATATATTTTGACCATCACTGAATGTTCGAAATTATTACGCTATAGTTGTATATTCTCGAAATCTACATTTTGTATGTGCTGATGATTTTGATGCCTGATACAGCATAAATTAACCAGTAGTTTGGCTGTGCAAGAAAATAATTCCAAAATCTATATATATTCTTGACGTATTATGATTTTTGCATAGATTTTTTTTTTTTTTTTTTTTGTCACAAGAATTTCATGAAGCCTTAAACATCTTTCAAGTTTTTATCATATGTTCGATTTTAGAGTATCATTAAAAATCCCTCAGTAACGGAATTCTCTTTTTGACCCGCTGAAATTTATGAGCGAGACAAGCAAATTCTTAAAACTACATGAAAATATCATAAAAAAAGTCTATGCAAAAGATCTGAATATCTTACCCATAAAATCAAATTTTAAAACTTTTTCCCTGCAAAATACTTCCCATCAAATACTGGCATACTCCCATTATACTCGTAAGCGTGATTTTTTAAGATTTAAGTTTTTCAGGTTGGCAGCACTGGTTGGTAATGGCGTTCAACCGTCATCTGTCAAAGTAAAAAGTGTACAGTATACTCTGCCATTTCATTATGAAATGACGAATGACCAATGAAAATCCGCTGTTTTATCGAAAAATTGTGTTTAGCCATGAGGTTCATTTTTTTCACAAGCAAAACTGTCGCATCTGGAAAAAACGACAGTCTGGTGTGGTTTATGGTCTGGTGGCATCATTGGTATATTTATATATATACCTATATAACATATATATATATATATATATGTGTGTACATTATATGTATAAGTAAAGCCGCAGATGATGCACAAAAACAGGCATTTAAAAAGAAATATCAGAAATGTTGCTAATTTGTAGTTAAAACAGTACAGGTGGCAGGAAAGGATCTTCTAAGAACACTTAATTTTGTGAAGGTTCGCGATCAGTTGTTGACGTGGTTCTAATAACTAACAAAATACTTGTTTTTACTAGAAACACAGACAAGTTTCATATATCTATCATAATTCCACTGGCGATGAAACGATATATCATCCACGACGCTGTGGCGCACAAGAGACGCACCATGCGCTTAATTTGTATTGCTTTATAACAAATCAAAAGAAAAAAAGGGCATGGTGGAAATAACTTGAAATGTATAAAAAATAATCAGCGTTTTTTTTTAAACTTCTTAAGAAACGAGAAATCCTCAACCTGTGTATTTTAAATATAGATAATATGTATCACGTTTGTCTGCAAATGGATTAGTTGCCATTAGATGCCCTCTGAAGAATACTCTCCCTCCCTCTTTTATAGTACAACACATTTTGTGAAAACTTCTGCTTAGACCATCGTTATTATAGTTTTTGACTGTGGTTGTTGGCATTTTTATGGTTTAATAAATGTGTTCATCCATTAAAAATAACTTGCAAAGATTAATGATATAATGCAATGAAGCATAAATGATTTAAATTTAAATACTCTACTCCACTCTACAACGGTGAAGGGGACACAGATTGCTACAGACTGGTCGTTGGGCATAATGAAATGTCCTGAGTGGAAGCAATGGAGCTGGAGTGAATTTGTTTGGTGTCTGTCGTATCATGACCATTGGCGTTTGTATTCGCTGTAATCCATAATTGTACATAATTTCCGTTCAAGTTTTCTAACAAATAAGATAAATAGTTTTCGAATCTGAAGTCCTTAACGATTATCATGATGAGGTTATTTATATAATGTATATTCGTTGTCATCACGAATACAAGGAGTCAACGTTTGATATGATGTTCTTAATGTTGTAATGTCAAGACTGTACTTGAAAAGGAATACAATGAAGAAACCAATTTATCAAATCTAGAAAAGATAAATCGAAAAGAAATAATATAATTAAAAACACAGGAACCGTTAAGAAAGAGCAATCACTAAGGGACAGCGGTCTATCCCATTGTTCATTCACAATACCTGTGTTTTCTCTAGTGAGAACCAACCACTTATTCCTACACATTTTCGTAGTGCAAGTCTGACGACTGCTTTATTTGGGTGTGAGTTAAGTTCTAATTTATTGGATATGAATTCAGTCTTAACAATACTTCGGTTTACTTTTGTAATTCTTTGTTTGTTATAGTTTACCGCACATCTTCATTGTTGGCAAATCTTTTGGCACCGAGCCATTTTTTTCAATTTGGAAACAGCAAATAGTCCGAGGGAATTAAATCTGGCGAATAAGGTACGTGATGAAGTAATTCGAACTTCAATTCATTAATTTTCACCATCGCCAAATAATGGATATTTGAACTGGAGCCTAGTATTGATGAAACAACACTTTCTTTTTCGCCAAATGCGGCCTTTTTTACCAAAATTTCATCACCTAAATGCTGTAATAAATTACAATAATATTCGCCATTGATGGTTTTTATTTTTCTGAAGAAAATCAATAAAAATAATCCCACGCGCATCCCAAAAAAACAAGCGCCATGACCTTGTCTGCAGATGGAACCATCTTCGCCTTCTTTGGACATGATTCTTTCATTCCAGTCCACTACTTTGACTGTTCCTTTGTCTCAGGTATAAAGTAGTGGACGCTACCTTATCCTTGACTACAAATCGACGCCAAAA